>OZ024908.1:75733633-75751133 GCA_964017125.1 Flabesymbios commensalis | reverse complement strand
GGATGAACGAACATTTTCTAAGTAAGTTGTTCACACTGACTAAACCACTTGCGATGACATAGACGTCTTATTACAATACAGGATGTTTTCCGGAAACGTCACACAAATTGTGTCCTCTCTAGTCACATCACTGGCCCGTTATTTTATCATTTTTTGAACAAGTGATTGGGAAAGTTAATTCAATTTTCACAAGAGTGATCCGAAAGTGTGGGGGTGGTTTGTGATGATTGATCAGTGATATTTACATTGCTAAACATCACTGGATACCAATAAAAATAATATATTATAAGCAGAATAAAGATAAGTGTGATAAAATTACGTCTCCTCATTAATGTAGGATAATCTGTGATACCCATTATTCTTTAAATATGTACTTATTTATTTATTATTAGTCATTACTATCTACAAATGGCATATTTGACAGATAGGATCTAAATTCAGCCTCTTGATCTGTTGATGTTCGAATTAAGTTATGAAAATCAAAATACACTCTGCTAATATACGTGCACTAATACTGTCGTACAGAACCAAAAGGCAGTAACTGTTCACTTGAAAAGTAGGCAGCTACTGCCTTCTGGCTTTGCAGTGCAGAGTATAGTCCGAACACATTGTGTAATTATCAAAGGATCTGTCGATATGAATGATGTAGGCCTATTGCAGTACACTGGGCAATTATGTCACGCATGAGAAACTTACTACACGCATATTGATTTATATAACAACACAAAACTCAGATCTAGCGGATCGCTAGCAGATACATGAAGGTATTAAATATTGAGTATATTGAGTATATTGCATTTATATTGCGCCTTATCTCAATTAATTCCAAGGCGCATAGAGCGTTGAAAATCGTGAGTAACTTAGCAAGGCCTGTTAGCAGGTTAGGGGCTTTGCAAAGTTAAAAAAAATCCAGCCATCTAACAAGAATTTGGATAGAGTTCACCACAACCACCCACCACCCGATCCATTTTTTTTGGAAACCAATAACCATCAAAGATTTTTTTTCTTGGTTTTCCAATTTTCTATTTTCTATCAAAAATGGCCCTGGACCCACCCTACCACTTCGAAATTTTTCTTGGATGTTTGAATTTGTTTTTAACTTTGCAACATCCCTTAGCATTCAAATTCCAACTCAGTCTCCTGGGAGACACTGGAAACTATCCCTATATCATTATACAACGCCACACCTAATGAGTTCAAGAGTGCAAGGTGACGATGTTTGTGGGTGGGTGGATCTCCTTGGTAAAGTACACATGTTTGTAGAGTGAGTCATGTCTACATAACGGCTGATACTGCAGGGCCTACGTGGATAAGAAATGAAAGACACTCACTACAATACGTTCATTCATTCATTCATTCATTCATTCATTCATTCATTCATTCATTCATTTATTCAGTTCTTCATTCATTCATTCATTCATTCATTCATTCATTCATTCATTCATTCATTCATTCATTCATTCATTCATTCATTCATTCATTCATTCATTCATTCATTCATTCATTCATTCATTCATTCATTCGTTCATTCATTCATTCATTCATTCATCATTTTATCAGTCTTCAAAAGGACAGAACATGCAAAAGTATAGTGAATACAAAATTATATTTGTAAATATTAAAAGGCACGTAGCATTATGTTTAAAAGTGTTCCGTTTTGTGAATTGTTATTTTCTAAAAGTAGACGTACACTATCAGCCATGTATGGCACATTCCTTTGTAAAAATTTTCCGCATAACTCGCGAATAGGAGTCATAAAAAATATATTTCAGGAAGGATATGCCGTACTTCTCACATGTCACCTTGACCCTAGAAATCAGTCTTTGTGACTGATCATTTCACTTGAAGCATGTTGTTTGATTAGGTGAATATAAAATGGTCTGGCCCTTGAAAAGGATCAGCTCTAAAGAATTTCTAATACGGTACAATACCTTCAACAGTCAATCAACACGTAACACATTTTACCTACTGTAGATCTGGTAATTTTTGCATGTTTAATTTTTCGCGAATTTAATTTCTGCCGTAATTAGGCATAAAAGATTATGAAAGTCCCTGGGCTGTTGAATGTCACTTTTAATGGCGCTAACCTAGCCATGAAAGCCACAACTCCCCTTACACCACATGCCACCACTCTCTCTGACGTAATAGCAATTACAGAACACGCTATGCAACAGTAGGCCGTAAAGGATCAACTCACACGGTCCTTTGCTCAATAGCTGGTTGAATGCTGGGTCAGCGCCGGAAATACCAGGCCAACGTTGAGTCAGTGGCCAGTGTGAGTTGGGCGGTGGCAATAGACTCTGGTATTGTTATACAAACACATTACTCATATTATATAGTAGGCTAATTAGGAAAACGGTTCCAATCACTGACTAATATGATCAATAACTATACACATTAATGATGTATGCTACTCTAATCTGGAGTTTTTTTCATTCGGGCTCACGCACTATCAGCTAAAATATACACTGTTGTTGAGTCTTCATAGAGACTGTAGTATTGCTCATTTTCGATGATTTGTAGCGCTATTATAATAATAATATTCGCGAGATTGTTTTGTCCTCCTCTCAAAATTCGTGAAAGTTGTAACCTCACGAGTATTACCAGATCTACAGTATCTAGACTATAAGAATTTGTGTCGCATTTATGATATATTTTGATTCAAATTAATCCAGTGAAAATGGTCTAGCTCATAAAAATAAAGAAGTTCTGGCTTTCGTTCGTTGTGTTACACTTTTATTGGGTATTTTATAAAATCAGATATGATATAAAAAACTATTATACTATAATACCTTCACCAGTTACAAATGTCCACATAATTCATGGCGCATAGAACGGTCAATCACAGGGAGATAGATCAGGTTATGCATGGTTATACACCAGATGACTCTTATTCTCGTTTGCTAGTTGAATACAGATTTAAATACGCTACGAGAAATACGCTGGGTGTATCCTGTCGTGTAGGCCAAAATACAGTATCCGGTTACTTCCTGAGTAAACAGATACTCCCGTTTGCCTTTACAATGCAGTATTCATTATATAAAGCAGTTTCAAAACGAACACAGTTTTATTGTGAATGATGATGCTGACGTTTTTCGTGACACTGGTAATTCTAATTTCCAGCATGGCACAACGCCCGGTAATCACTCACCTGTGTGACAACGATAAACTAGGCTCTGCCAGAACAGCCACAATTTCAACATATAATTAGATATTTAAGTCACACATAATGAGGCTATATATCTCAAATTGATCAATCAACTAATTATCTTTTTCCTTTATTACCATATTAAATACTAGCTTTCAAACATGTTTGTCTGCAGTAAATGTACAGGGAGTTTTTCCATTGTACCATGGCACTATTCTGAGTTTTGACATCGTACCATGGTTGGCACGTTAACATGTTTAAGTGCTGGATTACACTATTCTGAGTTTTGACATCGTACCATGGTTGACACTTTAACATGTTTAAGTGCTGGATTACACTATTCTGAGTTTTGACATCGTACCATGGTTGACACTTTAACATGTTTAAGTGCTGGATTACACTATTCTGAGTTTTGACATCGTACCATGGTTGACACTTTAACATGTTTAAGTGCTGGATTACACTATTCTGAGTTTTGACATCGTACCATGGTTGACACTTTAACATGTTTAAGTGCTGGATTACACTATTCTGAATTTTGAAATCGTACCATGGTTGGCACTTTAACATGTTTAAGTGCTGGATTACACTATTCTGAGTTTTGACATCGTACCATGGTTGACACTTTAACATGTTTAAGTGCTGGATTACACTATTCTGAGTTTTGACATCGTACCATGGTTGGCACTTTAACATGTTTAAGTGCTGGATTACACTATTCTGAATTTTGACATCGTACCATGGTCGACACTTTAACATGTTTAAGTGCTGGATTACGCTGTTGAGATCTATCGTGTGAAGCTGACATTGGTGACGTTATTGCCAGCTTCAAACGACTGAATAATAATGAAGCATTTAATGTTATCTTTTGTAGTTGAGTGTGTTATTGATTAAGACCTCTGCAACGGGACATTGTGATACAGTTGAATCAATATACTAGTTTCATTTGTCCCCCGCACTGTCACGTGGGCTCCGCACTGTCACGCGCGCCAACACTGTCACACGCGCCACGCACTGTCACGCGCGCCCCACACTGTCACGCGGGCCCAGGACTGTCACGCGCGCCCCACACTGTCACGCGCGCCCACACTGTCACGCGACCACTCCCGCACTGATACGCGTCCCCCACACCGTCACGCGTCCCCCCCCACTGTCACGCGTCCTCCCGCACTGTCACACGTCCCCCGCACTGTCACACGTTCCCCGGACTGTCACGTGCCCCCCCGCACTGTCACGCGCCCTCCGCACTGTCAAGCGTCTCCCCGCTCTGTCAGGCGTCCTCGCTCTGTCAGGCGTCCCCCGCACTGTCAGGCGTCCCCTGCACTGTCAGGCGCACCCCGCACTGTCACGCGTCTCCCCGCACTGTCACACGTCCCCCGCACTGTCACGCGTCGCCCGCAAAGTCTGTATATAAAAGATGTATTGTTCAATTTCCTATAAATTACGCTCCATGCCACCCCGGCCAGAGTTTGAATAAATTATTGTCTATTGTTACGCGTCCCCGCACTGTCACACGCCCCCCACTGTCACACGTCCCCCGTACTGTCAGGCGCCCCCCGCACTGTCAGGCGTCCCCCGCACTGTCACACGCCCCCCCCACTGTCACACACCCCCACTGTCACGCGCCCCCTGCACAGTCACACGTCCCCGTACTGTCACGCGCCCCCCCCCCAACTGTCACGCGCCCCCTGCACTATCACGCGTCCCCCCCCTCTGTCACGCGCCTCCGCACTGTCACGCGCCCCCCACTGTCACGCGTCCCCCGTACTGTCACGCGTCCCCGCACTGTCACGCGTCCCCGCACTGTCACGCGTCCCCGCACTGTCACGCGTCGCCCGCAAAGTCTGTATATAAAAGATGTATTGTTCAATTTCCTATAAATTACGCTCCATGCCACCCCGGCCAGAGTTTGAATAAATTATTGTCTATTGTTACGCGTCCCCGCACTGTCACACGCCCCCCACTGTCACACGTCCCCCGCACTGTCAGGCGTCCCCCGCACTGTCACACGCCCCCCACTGTCACACACCCCCCACTGTCACGCGCCCCCTGCACAGTCACACGTCCCCGTACTGTCACGCGCCCCCCCCCAACTGTCACGCGCCCCCTGCACTATCACGCGTCCCCCCCACTGTCACGCGCCTCCGCACTGTCACGCGCCCCCCACTGTCACGCGTCCCCCGTACTGTCACGCGTCCCCGCACTGTCACGCGTCCCCGCACTGTCACGCGTCCCCGCACTGTCACGCGTCCCCGCACTGTCACGCGCCCCCCACTGTCACGCGTCCCCCGTACTGTCACGCGTCCCCCGCACTGTCACGCGCCTCCGCACTGTCAGACGTCCCCCGCACTGTCATGCGTACCCCGCACTTTCACACGCCCCCCGCACTGTCACGCGTGCCCCGCACTGTCACGCGCTACCGCACTGTCACGCGTCCCCCGCACTGTCACGCGTCCCCCGCACTGTCACGCGCACCCCGCATTGTCACGCGTCCCTCGCACTGTCACGCGTCCCCAGCACTGTCACGCGTCCCCGCACTGTCACGCGTCCCTCGCACTGTCACGCGCCCCCCGCACTGTCACGCGCCCCCCACACTGTCACGCGCGTCCCCTGCACTGTCACGCGCCCCCGCACTGTCAGAAGGTTAAGTATATGAAACATAACCTTGTGAGGGATGCACTGAGAGACACAACTTGTCGTGGGGCGTGTACCTCAAACAAGTACCCCGGGGTTGAGTATAAAATACGTAGTCAAGTTTACTCACCAAACTGGTTTCGTTCACCACGCAGTCAACATGCAGCACTGTAGTCACATCATAATATGGGCCCGAGTGCTTTTATGAATTAATGGTGGCGGGAATTGGGCCCACTCAGAACACTCAGGGAATTAAGCCCACCCAGAACACTGTAGAATAATGGCGACAAACTGTTAGGCCAACGTAGTAGGTGCCGGACCACTCAGCCGTCGTATGCATGTATATAGCTTTAATTCCCAAATATTCTCTTTTTTATACATCTTACTGCTCGAAAAAAACATTTCAGCACATACAATAAAACGTTTCTTGACAAAAATTTAAACATAATTTTATCTGAATGAATCAATAAAATGATGAACAACTGGCACATTGGGTGATGGATACGGTAATATGGTGTACAAGACTGCATTACAAAGTCAAAAGGCAATATGTGTTTAATTGTATAGTAAACAGATACTGCCTTTTTTGTTTTTTAAATCCAAACCCTCAAAGTTCCAAATCAGATTAGATCCGTCGAGGTCGTGTTTCATTATACCGGGATGAAAAAAGTAGTTTGGGTGCGAGCATTATAATGATTCTAATTTCAGACATACATGTACTTCACAATGTTTAGAATATTTAAAAGAGTACCAGCATATTATCTTTCATTATTTAAATTTACTGGTATTCAATATGGGATAATATTGAATGGTGATGCGGATTAGCATGAAAAGACGTTTTTGGTAATATTCATAACTCGTCTCTTTGCAACCAAAGTGTTGTATGTTACTCCTTTAAGTGGCATATAACTTTGTCTGCTAGGGGCGAAATGGCGGGTCTGCTATTGCTGTTTGAGACAATGTTACGACATGTAGAAACCAGCAGTCTGCGTTATGCCACTCCCTGGAGTATTTCAAGAAAGCCGCAGTCTTCGTTATGCCACTACCAGAAACCCACAGTCTGCGTTATGCCACTCCTTGGAGTGTTTTCAGAAACCCACAGTCTTCTTTATGCCACTCCTTGGAGTGTTCCCAGAAACCCACAGTCTGCGTTATGCCACTACCAGGAGTGTTTTCAGAAGCCCACAGTCTGCTTTATGCCACCACCTGGAGTGTTTTCAGAAGCCCACAGTCTGCGTTATGCCACTCCTTGGAGTGTTTTCAGAAACCTACAGTCTGCGTTATGCCACTTTTTGGAGTGTTTTCAGAAACCCACAGTCTGCGTTATGCCACTCCTTGGAGTGTTTTCAGAAACCCACAGTCTGCATTATGCCACTCCTTGGAGTGTTTTCAGAAACCCACAGTCTTCTTTATGCAACTCCTTGGAGTGTTCCCAGAAACCCACAGTCTGCGTTATGCCACTCCTTGGAGTGTTTTCAGAAACTACAGTCTGCGCTATGCCACTCCCAGGAGTGTTTTCAGAAACCCACAGTCTGCGTTATGCCACTCCAAGGAGTGTTTTCAGAAACCCACAGTCTGCGTTATGCCACTCCTTGGAGTGTTTTTAGAAACCCACAGTCTGCGTTATGCCACTCCTTGGAGTGTTTTCAGAAACCCACAGTCTGCGTTATGCCACTCCTTGGAGTGTTTTCAGAAACCCACAGTCAGAAGCCCACAGTCTGCGTTATGCCACTCCCTGGAGTGTTTTCAGAAACCCACAGTCTGCGTTATGCCACTCTCAGGAGTGTTCCCAGAAACCACAGTCTGCGCTATGCCACTCCTTGGAGTGTTTTCAGAAACCCACAGTCTGCGCTATGCCACTCCCAGGAGTGTTTTCAGAAACCCACAGTCTGCGTTATGCCACTCCCAAGAGTGTTTTCAGAAACCCACAGTCTGCGTTATGCCACTTCCTGGAGTGTTTTCAGAAACCCACACTCTGCGCTATGCCACTCCTTGGAGTGTTTTCAGAAACCCACAGTCTGCGTTATGCCACTCCCTGGAGTGTTTTAAGAAGCCCGCAGTCTGTGTTATGCCACTCCCAGGAGTGTTTTCAGAAACCCACAGTCTGCGTGATGCCACTCCCAGGAGTTTTTTCAGAAGCCCGCAGTCTGCGTTATGCCACTCCCTGTAGTGTTTTCGGTTAGAAGAGCTAATTGACCCATAGTTATTGAAAATAATATAATAAATGCATTCCAATATAAGAACTAATATTACCATTCAGTAAAAAAATGAAGCAAATGTGGCTTAGCTGCATTCCAAAGTTACATTTTAGCTAAAATTAAAAATAGAAATGACATTTGTTCGCTGCTTATACAAATACTTGAAGTTGTGTCTCCCTACAGTGACCCACAACTTTGCTATGGATGAAAACTACTCATATTTGTTTACTTAAGGACCTGAAAAATTCAATATCTTTATGTTGAAACACACGTTTCATTCTCAATAACTGTATTTAACCTATTAATATAATAATAATATTATTATAATAATATAATAATAATAAGAATAATAATATATATCTTGTAGAATAAGCCAGGCGGAAACATAGATGTATAAACAGCCGCACAGCTCGCTGGCTGACACTGTGTTAAAGGTCATGTCACAGGAAGTGAACTCACTGGATATTCTAGGCTGAGCCGTCATTTCACTGCCAATGACCACCATTTACAATAAAATGGCACCTTTGTGTGAAAACGGTGTCTCCATAGGCGCAATTAGGAGGGAACCGCGAGATCCCGGCTGCATGGCAATCCGATAAACGCCAGCCACCAGAATGAATAATTCCCATCGGATCAATCGCCTGCATGTGGTTTCTGTGCCATAATACAAATTCAGACGAATAATAAGTGATATCCAACGGACTGTTACGTATCGCACACTGCAACACCACACATAATGAACAGATGAGTAGAGAACTGGTGAATGAATGAATGAATGAATGAATGAATGAATGAATGAATGAATGAATGAATGAATGAATGAATGAATGAATGAATGAATGAATGAATGAATGAATGAATGAATGAATCCAGGGATGGATAGATGAATGAATGAGTAAATGAATGAATGAGTAAATGAACGAATGAATAATTGCCTTTATAGATTGATATATGGATGGATGGATTCATGAAATGAATGAATGAAACAATGAATGAATGAACGAATGCATGAAATAAAGATATATACATTTTTTTCTAATAAGAACGCAGTCATGTTGATTGTCTGTTCTATTGGATATTAAAGAGATAAATAAATGCACCTTATTCATTTCAATGATTCCATGGTATTAAAACCCCAGTTGCTGAGCGTGAAACAAGAATTATTTGCAACCTTACGAAACAAGACGACGTGACACATATTTAAAAAGTATTCCCACTTTTAGTCACCATCTGATTGCCTAAATTGGCGAGTGTTTGGCGAGATCTGCTGCCGAAAGCTACACAAGAAGTGTATAGCTTTCCGCAGAAGTGTCAACAATTTCTAAAGTTTTGAATTATTATTCGGACAACTACACCTGCAAACCACGAGCTGCTTGCGCACCAGAACCGATGTGCCGCGGTATTTTATCACCGCCCGTTTTTCAACGAGTGTCCTATGATATAGACATGAACAGGTCAGAACGAAATAAAGTACCACGAGCTCTAAAATACAAACAGAACGCTTCAAGGATCACCTTGGTTCACCCAGACTGTCAAACACAAGTGGCATGTGTCTGTGTTGACTCTTGGCTCAGTAAAGAAGAGACTTAAACCAGTGCTGGTTTAAGGTTTGGCCAACGATGCAGACCCTGGGTTCATTTGTAGTGAGAAGCGAAGCGTGACGGAAGCAAATATGAAAGTCACACCACATATCGGACGTTGGCACCGCATTAATACAGATTCAGATAAACGTTTTGTACTTATATACAGAGATAATTATCTACAATAATTGTACACATATACAATTGTAAATGACATTTTGTACGATGCCCTTAATATGTTTGACAGGATAAAATTCATATAAATGGTAATTTAAATTAAATTTAAGTTTAAATGCTTAATATAAACATATAAATCAGATTTGAAAACATGTAAGGTTATAATAATGACATCCTTTTGTTTAGTATTTTAGAAAGTCTTCATCATTTTCAATGTTTTAGATAATTGGTCCGTCGTGTAATCTTGACGGCGGAGCAAAGAAATAGTGATCAGGGTGCCCTGAGCCACTACATAATAACAGTTCATTATTCACGCAACTATTATATAATAATTCTAAAAAATACAATACTGATGCAATAATACAATATATTTTTATTATTATTATATGTAGAATCAACCTCACTGCTGAGTAGTTGCACTAGAGAATAAACCAGTAAAATCTGTTTACAGATTTGTACCGTTATTTCATTGGCGTCAGACACGTGTAGACCTACGGCATTCAATTTGACAGGACCGTTTGTAAACAAGCAAAATAATAGATAATAGTGCACAAATTAATTGGCTTAACAGTTTAATGTTAGATATCAAAGGTTATTTCTAATTTTCCACTCATGTATAATAGATCAACTTGTCACTCAGTTATTAAAGGGTTTATCTGCCACTTCGCCAAGCTGCAGATATGACCCTTTAATACCAAGGGGGGGGGGGGAAATACGCCATTTCTACTGATTCGCCAAGCTGCAGATATGACCCTTTAATACCAAGGGGGGGATACACCATTTCTACTGATTCGCCAAGCTGCAGATATGACCCTTTGATACCAAGGGAGGGGGGAGAAATACGCCATTTTAACTGATTCGCCAAGCTGCAGATATGACCCTTTAATACCAAGGGGGGGATACACACCATTTCTACTGATTCGCCAAGCTGCAGATATGACCCTTTAATACCAAGGGGGGGGGGGAATAAACCATTTCTATTGATAGATATCAAAGAGAACAATATTATCATAATCCACTGTGTGAAACTTAATGCTGCAACGTTAAAGTATAATAACTTGTGTATAATATTATCTTCTATATTTTGCGAAATATATGGTTGTAAGGCTAACGTTACTGCAAAGATAAGACATATGAGCTTCGAACGCGAATATTCGGAGACTAACTTCGGAATTTGCGTGTATATTCGCCTTGACTCTTTAATTCATAAAATAGTGTATTTTATTATAATATTAAGTTTATCAATTTATATTTTTAATTTCAAAACAAAACACGTTTTGAGGCATGTATGTATGTAGGCCTACTTGTGTGGTGGCTCAGGGCACCCTGGTCACCTTCTCGTTGCTCCGCCTTTCAATAGGTCTAGGTTATATGTCGGAGCAATAATCTACAACATTGAAAATGGCAAAGACTTTTTATAAAACTAAACAAAGGATGACATTATTATAACTTTACATTTCCACGTGCGTAGTCCGTATCAGTACACAGCCTGTGAGTAAAGCGTAAACACGTGTTCGCGTGCGTAAGTGATCCGTATATTTCACAATTTACTGATGCGGATGATATACGGATGACATACGTAAATAGTGGAAACGGGGCTTCATCGTTCCCGCAAAGAAAACGTATTGAGTTACTTTACTTTTACAGTAAGATGTAAAATAATTGCCATCACCTGTAGTAAGTTAGTGGTTCCTTACAAGAGGCGTATCCTCATTGCAGGTTTATTAACTGTGAATCTTATCAAATTCTACTACTTTCGCAGGTACTTCTGCATAGAAAAATTGTGATCTTGGTCAAGTATTGCTGTATTCATCTAGAGATAGATATCCAAAGTATGCGTTCTGTAATGTACAAATACATTATAGATATACTATTATAACGATTGATTGAGACTTGCACGAAATGTTGATAAAATCAGTCATCCGCGGCAATAATTTGTAAAGCGAGGTCATCCTTCAATTCAATGATGAATTTGTATCCACCTTAAAATGACACAACTTCAGTTGAATATATACAATTAATAGTACTTACTTGTAAAGAAAGCAGATACTGCCTTTTGGCTTTGCACGGTAGTAGGCTACAGATATATAGGGCCACAATTTAGAAAAAGTCGGACAGAAATAGAACGCATTTAAAAGCATGACGTCGAACCAAGAGTTGTCAGTTTTTAGGACAAGTACAATACCACTTCATCAGCGAGATCGCAGGGGCGGTTTCAGACTTTTGAAAAAGGTGTTGGGGGGGGGGGGTCCATCTAAATTTGGTTGGCCAACCGCCGAAAAATATAAATTTAGCTGTCAAACAATATGTTTTAGTGGCAGATACGATGTGTTGGCAATTGTGATCGACGTTCGTGCAATTTATTTATAAATGATCGAATAAGCGTTTTAAATATCCGCCATTCTGCTTAAAATGATCGATCATCACCATTTTATCATTCGTGCCTAAAGAAATATAGTTGAATCAATACACATGGTAAATGTCAAAAACATACCCAAAAGACGTTGATCATAAGCTTAATAACAAAAGCTACTTTCAAGGGTACTTCTGCATAGAAAAATTGTGATCTTGAGGCTGAATTTGTCCGGTAAATATATCTCACAGCACATGGTCAATCTGGAGTGAGAACCAGTTTGTCTTTGTTGGTCTTTCGTGTCTACCTAGTTGAATATGTACGACACAAGCTTAATTGTCAACAACGGAGGTCGTGGACAAGATACAAATTGAATGTTACGCTCGAGTGATCCAGGACAAACACAAACATAACGTTGGCTCCGTGTTAGACAAACGTCTGAGACGTTGGCCCAACACAAAATACAACGTTAAGCCAGAGTCTGTTATCTGCAGAGTGTATTACCTCTTGCACTCTTAATATTAAGAAACTATAATATTGCTGCAAATTGTAGCACGTTCAATTCAAATGCCGTAAAAAGGGTAATATCACAGTTGAATGGTATTGTGCGAAAGTTGTGCAACTGTTTCGCAGTTCATCCTTCATATTCAATCTTCAGACGAACGTATGAAGTCTTAAGTTCCTATCGCCCCAGTTTTTTACCTTATGTAATAATTAGAAGCCATTTTAGTTATAGGGAGATAACCCTTTGAAATAACATTTGAATGCGAACTTTTGTCAGTGAGCTTGCTCTTGCTATATCTAATGGGAAAAATGTACACTATGGAGCACAACCAAGATTAAATCATCGTTAATGCCACGCTCGAGTGATCCATGTTCGTTATTTGGTTTGACTCGGTTTTGCTATGCCCTGAGATTTCTGCATGTGTTTTACCGTGTTTGTTCAGTTTGACAACTTGTGAAACATGTTTTGATTTTCAGGTCAAATTAAAGTTAAGCAAGCTTTCTATCTTACATCGTAAAATGTTATCATAAGTTAGATTTGTTTATCAAAACAGGATATGATGTTTAACCAGGACTTAATAATTTCCCAATTCCATGTCTCCGGTGCTTTATGTTATGTTCTAATTCCATGTCTCTGGTGCTTCATTTTATGTTCTGTTTCCTAATTCCATGTCTCTGGTGTTAGTGTTATGTTCTAATTCCATGTTTCTGGTGCTTCATGTTATGTTCTAATTCCATGTCTCTGGTGCATTGTGTTATGTTTTTTTCTAATTCTATGTCTCTGATGCTTCGTATTACGTCTAATTGCATGTCTCTGGTGCTTCATGCTATGTTCTAATCCCATGTCTCTGATGCTTCGTATTATGTTCTAATTCCATGTCTCTGATGCTTCATGCATGTTATATTCTAATTCCATGTCTGTGGTGCTTCGTGTTATGTTCTGTTTTCCAATTCCATGTCTCTGGTGCTTCGTGCTATGCTATAATTCCATGTATCTGGTGCTTCGTGTTATGCTCTAATTCCATGTATCTGGTGCTTCGTGTTATGTTCTAATTCCATGTATCTGGTGCTTTGTGTTATGCTATAATTCCATGTATCTGGTGCTTTGTGTTATGCTCTAATTCCATGTATCTGGTGCTTCGTGTTATGCTCTAATTCCATGCTTCTGGTGCTTCGTTGTATGTTCTAATTCCATGTCTCTGGTGCTTCGTGTTATGTTCTGTTTCCTAATTCTATGTCTTTAGTGCTTCGTGTTATGTTCTAATTCCATGTCTCTGGTGCTTCGTGTTATGTTCTGTTTTCTAATTCCATGTCTCTGGTGATTCTTGTTATGTTCTGTTTCCTAATTCCATGTCTTTAGTGCTTCGTGTTATGTTCTAATTCCATGTCTTTGGTGCTTTGTCTTATGTTCTAATTCCATGTCTCTGGTGCTTCGTCTTATGATCTAATTCAATGTCTCTGGTGCTTCGTATTATGTTCTAATTTCATGTCTCTGGTGCTTCATGTTATGCTATATTTACTAATTACACGTTTCTGGTGATTCGTGTTATATTCTGTTCTCTAAATCCATGTCTCTGGTGCTTAGTGTTATGTTCTAATTCCATGTCTCTGGTGCTCCATGTTATGTTCCAATTCAATGTCTCTGGTGATTCGTATTATGCTCTAATTCCATATTTCTGGTGCTTTATGCTATGTTCTAATTCCATGTTTCTGGTGCTTCATGTTATGTTCTGTTTTCTAATACCATGTTTCTGGTGCTTCATGTTATGTTCTGTTTCCTAATACCATGTCTCTGGTGCTTCGTGTTGTGTTCTGTTTTCTAATTCAATGTCTCTGGTGATCGTGTTATGTTCTAATTCCATGTCTCTGGTGCTTCATGTTATGTTTTGTTTCTTAATTCCATGACTTTAGTGCTTCGTGTTATGTTCTAATTCCATGTCTCTGGGGCTTTGTGTTATTTTATGTTTTTTAATTCCATGTCTCTGGTGCTTCGTGTTATGTTCTGTTTTCTAATTCCATGTTTCTAGTGCTTCATGTTATGTTCTAATTCCATGTCTCTGGTGCTTCGTGTTATGTTCTGTTCCCTAATTCCATGTCTCGGGTGCGTCATGTTATGTTCTAATTCCATTTCTCTGGTGCGTCGTATTATGGTCTAATTCCATGTCTCTGGTGCATCAGATTATGTTCTAATTCCATGTCTCTGGTGCATCAGATTATGTTCTAATTCCATGTCTCTGGTGATTCATGTTCTGTTCTGTTTCATTAATACTGGCTACGGAATTATCACCTGCCCACTTTCCTCGTCCACAACCAACTTTTCTAAATGACGTCATTACCACACCGCCGATAAATGTATTAGCATTATTTGATCAAACAGGAGTATATGAACAGCTAGATCACTAAACGAGGTCGCGCTAAGAAAGAAACCTGATTTTTCTCTACACTAAAATTTACGCCAATATGAAGCGGGCGGCAATAGCATAGTTCCTTTAAATTAGTATGCTTAATACAGATTCCAATACATTTTACACACTTGACATGTTGTTCTCGTGGCTAAAGTGAGTGATTCAAAACATTAATTTGGTGCTTTAACGGTCAACCGTACACGGATCAACTTATATCTAACAGTTCAAACACACAAATCTCGAGTTATAATCCACACTTCTACATTAACAGTATCATAAACCGCGCACAGGTCACACGTGCGTTGTCGTGCGCCCATCGGAACTGACGTAAACGACTCAATAAACCATAGCGGCTGAACCCCAGTAGTCAGACCTCTCCCCATTGATAAGTGCAAACGTAAACACCACGGTGTGAGTTTTTTAATTTTCTTCCGTATTTCAAGGAACACAACAGTATCAGTGTTAGAGTACATAATATTATCACAGCTATTCTACCAAATATTTGAGCTTAAATGGGAAAATATTCATGATATACCTCGATTAGCTACTGTCTTGCGTACATCTCTCATTGTTTAATAATATATTGAAAATACATTTTCAAATATAAAAAAATGAATTGATACTACACCACCCATATATTATGAGCATTTTGTAATCGTAGGATCATCTTAACGTTTAGCTATAGCCACATAATCTTATACATTGCATGTGAAAAGCTAAGCCAATCCCAATTAACCAGCCAGGCCAGAATTTATATTTCACACGAAAATCTCCTTGAGTCGAGCAAATCTGGAAACTGGTGACAGCCTCCGAAGTCGTCTGAAAGCTTTGCAGAATGAATAGATGAATGAATGAATGAATGAATGAATGAATGAATGAATGCATGAATGTGATTTAGGCCATCTTTGTACACATATAGGCTAACTGGGCCAGGAGAACCTCCAGACGATGATGAGATGAATGAGATGACACTGCCCTCAAGACACAGAAATCGACATTCGAGCACCGGCGGTCTGAGCACACTACCACGGAGGCTTCCCACAATGCTGAATCTCTACGAGTGAGCAGAGAAGAAACTTTTCGTTTCTTCGAAACGTTAATGCCAGAGCGGAGGACGAAACCGCGATCTCGAACTTTCCAAGCAACAGCTTTAACCACTGCACTAGGACCCCGCCCAACTTTACAGAGCATGGTCCACAAAATTCTTAATTAGAGACTGGATATCTGGCTGACAATACCAAATGTCGATCACGAGTCACCCGAAAAAAAAACAAGTTAGAAAACAAGGTGTTCAAAAGTCACGACCACACGGGTGTATCTCGAGTAAATAAAACAGACATAGGACCAACACTGTACTAACGTTGCTACAAATACACAGTTTGTACCAACACCGGCTCAATTTCAAACATGGTTCTAGTGTTTGATTATAGTCGTACTGTTAGGGAGTGGAAGACCACAGTACCACCGTGCAAAGCCCAAAGGCAAAAGTAAGCAGTTGCTGCCTTTCGGCTTAGCAGATCAAAGTACAACACGATAGGTAATTCCCATATTGATTCAAGGTTTGAACAACGTCTGCGACGTCGCGCCGACGTTACATCAACCCAGGTTCATGGTATCGTGGGTGCTGCAGGGGAGAGAGGGGCTGCAGACACCAATTGTCGTTGAACTAATGTTGCTTTAATGTTCGTCTTCTGGGAGAGTGGGAGGTATGTTTGCGTGTATATATTTGGTTCACACACCTCCCAAGCAAACACGATACGTCCAGCCGGTGTTGGTTTAATGTTGGTCCACCAACTGGACGTCTCGTGTCTGCTGGACAGTGTCCATAGGAATGTCATCCACGTCATCCACGTGTTTCTATCTAACCAATCATGATCCAAATACCTCAGAGACAGTGTCTACAACCTGCCTGGTGAGAAATGTCGTCTAGAAGTCACCCACGTGTTCTATATAACCAATCATGATCCGAGATACACAATAACAAACAGAAGTCACCCACGTGTTTCTATATAACCAATCATGATCCGACATACACAATAACAAACAGAAGTCACCCACGTGTTTCTATATAACCAGTCATGATCCGAGATACACAATAACAAACAGAAGTCACCCACGTGTTCTATATAACAAATCATGATCCTACATACACAATAACAGACAGAAGTCACCCACATATTTCTATATAACTAGTCGTGATTCTATATACACAATGGCAAACATAGTCAGTTGGCCAGGAATCAGAAAAGAGCTTATTTAAGGTTTTCATGTCGACTTTTCTGTGCATACCTAAATCCTTGCTAGATGTATTCTCAGACCTCTTATAATGAAACCCCGACCGGTTGTCGGCTTTCATGTGTGTGCACTAGAGCTACAAAGTATTTTAAAAATGGCCGCCAAATTCACCCTTAAATTGTCAATTTTACCAGTCAATCAACAGTATTATGAACAGAAAACACTCGATTAAAAATCAAAAAAATCTGGATGTAATATAGCTTCAC
>OZ024908.1:75661976-75733433 GCA_964017125.1 Flabesymbios commensalis | reverse complement strand
CCAAGGCGTTTTCTCATATTTGTCAAATTACAATTATCTTTGAGGCAGTATATTCGGTTAATTTATCATCTATACTAGCTGTATGAGGATTTTCTGTATTTCCTGCATCTTGCATGCCCTCCATCAAATAGCATTACATCTGAGACAGTTAATTTGTTTTCACAATGGCATCACAATGACACCAAGAGACAGCCATCTACCAAATCTAGAGGATCAAGACTCAAACGCCAAGAAATTTCTATATTGGACCCATAATCCTCTCTACTACCGTTTTCCTATTCCTCTTTTGTTTTAACTTGTTATTGCTGTATGACAATAAGTTTAATGTCATGAGAAAATAATTCACTCTGTTCACCGATGGGCAGTGAATCATGTACATGGTGTCACACAACTAATACATATTATATTGATCAGTGAGAGGATAGAAATACGCCATAGAAATTACCTCCATTGTTATTTCCCTACTATCAATCTCATCCAGTTTTCTTCTACTATCCCTTTCATCTTTTTGTAAAGTAATGTAGGCAATCGACACAAAGCTACCAATTAGATGCTCTCTTGAAAGATATTCATTTTCAGTATCCAGCAGCCTACACTGCTGAACAAAAAAATGACTTCCTCTTTCAGTAGCATTGTGATGCTTCTTGACGTTTTTGGTACAGGACACTGTCCCTAAACTTGAATATTAATACAAATAATTACACACATATATCTGTATCTGGAGTAATGGATAAAATGACACAAACAATACAAACAGAATGGAGAAACATCACAGCTTCCAAGCCAATATTAAGAAATTTATCTAAGAACGTTACGAAGTCAATTTACATGTGGCGTTTTACCATTAGCAACAGAGACAGGACGATATCGACAGATCCCTAGTAGTGAAATATATTGTAATTTTTGTGTTGGAAACGCAATAGAAGACGAAATTCATTTTTTATGTAACTGTATTTTTTATTTTAAGTTGGGAGATACACTTTTTCAGAATATTAATTCGATCTGTAGTAAATATTACAGCCATGTCAGGAATCGATTTATTTACTTTTTTAATAAATTTTAGTGAATTTGTTCAATATGTAGGTCATTTAATTCAATTGACTGGTATAAACGGCAACATGCCTTATTTAACTGATTACACATTACATTGTTTTGCTTTATATTATTACTATTGTCAAACTTATATTGCACTTTTGTATATATTATATGTTTATAGTGACCAATAAGTCCTCGACGGCTGGTTACTTCGTTTAAGAATATTTAATGTTCCCATGTATTTGTTGTTAGTGTACAATCATGTGATGTCACTTAAATCAACAATATCTATCTACCATATTTTTTTGGTATCTACCATATTTTTTTGGTCAGGCTTTTCCGACTTAAATCCTCGGTGGTCCGGTTGGCCCATATGACAATCGCAAACGGTTTTGGAACTATGAGTCAGATTACAATTATGGTTGTTGCGCCTCTGATCTCAGATCACCGAGGATTTAGGCGCTATAGAAATTTATATTATTATTATTTCACAGCAACAGCCACTGGGAGCACTGTAGCAGCTTATGGGTGCACCGCAGCAGCTGTTGAGAGCACCGCAGCAACTTATGGGAGTACTGCAGCAGTTGTTAGGAGCACTGCAACAGTATGGGAGTAAAGTAGCAGCTACTGGGAGCATCGCAGCAGCTACTGGGAGCACCGCAGCATCTTATATAATGGGAACATCACAGCAGCTGCAGATGATTATGGAGCACCGCAGCAGTTGCAGCAGCTATTGGGAGCACCACAGCAGCTGTTGAGATGCATTGAAGCACCGCAGCAGTTATTTATCTATAATTACATATATTTGGCACATACAGCACTTGTGAAGAAAATATTAATTTCAAAAGTGTGTTATTATGGCTTGGAGTACACATAATGATGTGAAAAGCACCTCCTGTGCATAACGTCCCATATATGAGACAGTGAAAATGAGCACGCGCTACCAGGGAGACGTTTCCATGGTGGTCTGGGAGGGGGCCCTAGGGTAGTGGCTAGCACCGCTGCCTTTCATGCCAGAGTTCGGGGTTCGGTTCCTGGTCTCGGTGGTTTAAAAGTAACAAAAATGTTTCTTCCCCATCCACGTGCTCGGCCTCAGACCGCCAGGGCTCAAATTTCGAATCCCGTGTCTGGAGGACAGTGTCATCTCATTCATCTCACCATCCTCGGGAGGTTCTCCTGGCCCAGTTTAGCCTATATATGCACAAAGGTGGCCTAAAGCCCGATTCATTTCATTTTTTTCCATGGTGCTCTAATTTAAATTTGTGTTTTTCTAGACGCATATCTGGGGTACAGTATCCTTGGATATTTTCATTATTTGATTATCATGACATATATTATACACCCATTGTTTATAGCATGTTGTAAATAAAACTTTCAAAATAATGACAAATAAAGCTTGGCATTCTTGCAAACATGGTCGATTTTTCTTAAACTTCGGAGCAATATTCTTGGGATATCCCTATATGTTCTAAAAATAAACTACGAAAGTCTGTGAAAACCTGTTGTTTGTAGATGAAGAGGTGTCCCATATATGGGACCCTATGTACTAATGGGTTAATGTAGCATGGAAATGAACGGTCAGCGTGCTTTGTTTGCAAATTAACTTTAAAGTACGATGGTGCATGGTGATGCAAAATAGTAAGAAACATTTTTTTCACGTCTACTGGTACATAATCATTATGATATCGTTTTTCGTCTTCTGACATATTGAAAGACAACCTAAAGCTGATCAAGCCAATTTCATCATTATACACGCACTTCTTGATTGGAAAATGGAGGTTTTATGATCCCAAATTGTGCAAAGTTGAATTAATTTATCGGACCGCCAATTGGAAAACCCACACACCAGCGACGTTGGGCCAGCGTCGTAGACGATGGACAAACATCGAGCTAGCAGTAGGTCAAATTATTTGGTTTACTGGGCAGTGAATACCAATCGCCATCAAAACCTGGAACCAGCGGTAGGTATCCAGCGGCTGTTGCAACGTCATCTCCAAGCAGACACAAGACATTAAAACAACGTTGGTCCAACGTTTAACCAACATTGATCAACGTCTTGTATCTGTTAGGCTGGTTTATATGCAGGTTTTACAGCATTCCATTACACAGACAGCAATTTGTGTCACTCTATTCGTAATGTGAACTGGACTGTGACCACGTTGTGTGCAAAGAAATCCTATATTTACCAGACGACAATGGCGAAACGCTGGTTCAATGCCGGGCCAACACTAAAACATCCTTGCGCCAGCATTTGCCCAGAGCTAGATCAGCTGTATCTGTTGTTAGTGTAATTGGGCTGGTCCTTTCATTCATTTTATATGCAGAATGCATCCCATACAATATAAGCAATGCTTGCGGCCTCAACATGTACAACGATTGGTCTCAATATTCGCTCACGAGCCTTTCGCATGTATCATCAGATTTTATACATTGCAAATAGTAGCTGCAATATGGAGACCTTTGTCACCAGAGTATCATAAATTCTACTTCGACAAGTATCACAGCAACGGGATCTTTGCGACTAAGAGGAGGGTATAGTGATGTTAAAAAAACCATGTTGAAAAAAACATTGTTGAATATTTCGTCATATTTTAGAGCTACAGTGGAGCACGACGAGTAGTATAGGGCTTATGTAGTATTGTAAATGCCAGTAGTCCAGTGACCCCATTTTTCAGAAAACCTTGCTATGCACCCCTCAGATTATTTCTTTGCATTTTTCTCTTGTTTATATATAGTAGTACACAAGTCCGGTGGGTGTTGACTTCAACATGGCTTGGCTTTTTTTAAATTCAAGATGGCGGACAAGATGGCCGCCAAAATTGAAGAAATGATTTAACTTCCAAGCAAATTCACTTAGGGAGATGATTTTTGTGTCTAAACATATGTTTTCAAGGGCAAGGAATCTATTTGTCCTATCAAATGTATATCTTATTTATTGATTAGGCTTTATATACGCAACGATATACAATAATCGTACAAATATGCAATTGTAAGTAAAATTGTGTACACCAGGATGTCGAATACATGTGACCAGCACCCCAACTAAGCTCGACATCTAGGATAAAATTTATGTACATTGTAATTACACTTAAAAGTAAAATTAATAAAAATATACTATACACAATTTTTGCTTCCCGCGCTAAAACCAGAGATAAAATAACTACATATTAGTATAAAAAAAACTCTGAAAAGCGTAGAAGCTCATAAAACAAATATATGTTATATATTTGCATAAAATTCAAGATGGCCACCGAAATTACCGATAAAATGACGACGAAAGCTTATGCAGAAACACATACTTTCAAAACCTGTAATATCACTTTAACGAAAATATCTAAATGATATATTGTGATGTTCATTAAAGTAGGTGGGTCGTCATTAATTGGTTGGGTCAACATTGTGGGACCATCCGCATGCGCATCATGGTCAACGTCCAAGAAAAGGCATCCGCCGCAATGTAAATATTATGGTTCAGTGAAGCAAAGAGACCAAACTGCTTTAAACATTATGCTATTTTAAACCTGGCTATTGACCCTTCTTATGGCTGATTAGGGCATGATAAAGAGGAATAAAGACATACGGTATGACATGATACGTAGAGATGATCATGGTCCAGAAGGGGTAATAGGTGATACCCAAAATGAACAAACAATGACCATTTGGTTCAATAATCTCAAGGATGTTACACAAACACTCACGAATGACTTGTGAGCAATGTTTGGGGCATGTGTGTCACCCCAGTAGGACCTTTCACATATCGTGACATACAAGGAGGGGGAGAAATCTGGCATACAAATAGATACTGCGGTTACATATTCCGAAGGTTCGATAGTCCGAAGGTTCATTGGTCCTAAGGTTCGATAGTCCGAAGGTCCATTGGTCCGAAAGTTTGATAGTACGAAGGTTTACTAGTACGAAGGTTCGTTTGTCCGAAGGTTCAGTAGTTCGAAGGATAGATAACTCGAAGTTTCGCCAGTCAGAAAGTCAATCTTCCTATCCAGCGTTCGTATTGTATAATAGGGAGCCCAGCTACAGGTGCGTCGCACTGTCATGTCCGACTTTGCTATCGCCACGTAGGCTTTCATTCGGTCTAGTTGTGGCTCGAGAATCCGAGGTAGGCTATTCACATTGACCCCAGGGTGGTTCAATACTGTCAAAAGGTAAAATAATAGAAGTAAAATGTTTAAAAAGACGGTATAAATCAATTTCGCGATAAATGCATATTTAAAATATGCATTACCGTGTCACCATCCATTACACATAGACCTATTGCAAGCTCCAGGACCTTGAACAATTTGGCGCACTCTTTGCGAAAATCAGGATTGTAACATTATGCTCAGCAGAGACTAATCATTCAAGCTGGGTACGCATTCACAGCAGAATCAAATGAGACACCACGGAAGAACGATGCAGGTTTTCTAAAATGTTGAGACAATATGAATATATCATTAAAATATTTAAAGTAAAGACATAGCCTATCAATACCACCTGATCACTGAAAAATATTGAAATTATCCTTTTTGATGAATAATTTCACGATCCGTTGTTCATGTTACACTACTATTAAAAAAACCGACACTAGATCGAAATAAATTAGGCAATTTTAGACCTGTATCTGGATTAAATTTTGTTTCCAAATTGATCAAGAAAATCGTTGCCAGCCAAATAAAATCTCACATGCAAAATTCAGATATTTCAAATAACCTTCAAATGGCATATAAATTTGGACATTCCACGGAAACGGCCCTTTTGTAAATTCCAAATAGCATTTTGTCAGCTCAAGACCGTGGTGAACTTACTGCTCTTTTGCCCTTGGATTTGTCTGGGGCTTTTGACACGATAGATCATGACCTCCGGCTCTAGTCCATGGGCCAGATCCAGAAATATGCATTTTCGTTGCACCCCCCTCGCAACTTTGGTTTGATGGTATCAGTGGGCTCCAATGCCATATAAGATCACATTTTCACTTGTTGTCATTTGCACAACCTGGACAGTAATTTTGACAACAGATTTTTGTAAGCGGGGGGTCAGCGAAAAAAGTTTTTTTTCCTTCCATTGTGGGTACAGTGTGCTGGCTGGGTAAAATCGTGTTCAATTACTTCTAGGGGACCTCATTATGTTCACACACCCTCAATGAAGATGAAATTTACCTAATAAACATGTTTATCAGGTAATTAGTTAAATTTTGAACATATTTATTGCGATTTTGGGCCAAAATATTTGACTTTTTCATGTTTTTATTGTTTTTGATATTCTATAGAAATAATATATAAATATTTCTGGTTAGTAAATGTTATTTCAGATGATTTAGTGAGAAGACAGCACCTCTTACCTCAGCAAAATGCGGTTGTGACCTACCGAATAAATAATTAATGTATCTTCAGATTATTTTGCACGATTGTTGTTGCAACTGAAATGATCAATCCCCACTACAACCACCAGTAGAAGAAACTACCCACAATTAAGTTCATCAAGTGATCAGATGTGCACAAGTGATTCGAGCAGAGCTGTCATGACCGTCTGCAATAGAATGGCATCGCATGGCCGCCAACACCTGAATACCTTGTCAAGAACAGCGTCGACATAGGACTGGCATGGGTGCTGTGTTGAGATTCAGATGACGAGGCGGTGTCTGCAGACCGACCTACAATGTCCGAACAAAAGCACAAGAACGGCATGTCAATTGCTCAAGATCTCCTGCAGTGCGTTTTGGGTAGACGGGTGAGACCTTGCAAACTTTCCGGGAAATGGCAGGTCTCTACGATGCTGAAAGCAAGCAGCACAAGGATGCCAGTGTGCCACGCATGAAGAAGGATGAAGATGATGTCCGCAAAGTCCAGAACACCATTGAGAGCGGGGTGAACCCCTTCAAATCCCGGGATCGAAATGAGCCACTCTCAAACATTGCATCAGAAGTGAAAGCAACCGATGACATTGCAGATCATGTGCTGACTGCAGATCAGAAGGGCAATGACGCGTTCACCACTTTCGTTGAGAAGATACTGCAAACAAGTGACGGCGACTTGACAGAGGCTTGTTTGTCAGGATTGTCGTCATAGCGCAGCACGGGCGGATGAACATGCAAGATGTGTTGAAGTATTCACTTGGACCTCGATCTGCCATGGTTAATCGCAACTCCAGATGGCGCCCCTGCGAAGACAGGCAAACCTACTCTTCAGCGAGCTAGCCAGCTTCGAGCTTCACTTGATAAAATCGACCTCGTCCCAGCACAGCACAACGACTGACCTGATCATGGATCAGTACCCTGCAATTTCTATCAAGAACCCAGAGTGCAGGAGGGGCCATCCAGAGCAAGATCCAAGGTGGAAGCCAGAAATGCCCCACACAGTCGAAGAAATGTATGTGTGATGGCATGAATAAGACAAACCTGGCAGCCCTTCTTGTGCAAGAGTGGCAGCAATCACACTGCAGGGCGCAGTTTGCCGGCATTGGTGAGCCGTATGATTGTGACCCTTGGTGCGGAATGTCACAAGCTGGTTGCTGGGGAAGAAGGTATCTCCTGCAGTTAAGTGGATGAACTATGCACACAGCAAGAGGAATTGGACACCCGCATCCTACTGCATGCCAGCCAAGCATCATCTGGTGGACATGACTACATCATCATCAAGTCACCAGACACCGATGCTCGCCTGTACATTTAGTCACCGAATCAATGTTCAGGATGCTCTTCTGTGCCGGTACAAAGCAGTGACAGACGTCCATAAACATCACCGCCATCCGGACAGTCACTAGGTGCATGAGGACGTTTGAAAGTACTGCCAGGAATACATACATAACCAGGATGCGATAGCACAAGTGCGCACAAGGCAAAGGTATTTGAGTTGGTGGTTTCGGACTCTGACATGTGCGAAGCCATGTAGATGGTTGGTAGGTCATTTGATGACAATGATGACAAACAACAAGGATGTGCACGATTCGTCTGCTCACTGTATGGACACAGTGGCGAAGACACAGACAGTGTGAGATTCAAACTGTTTTGCAGCAAGAATTCTCAAACAAGCCATCTTACACCAACGAAAGATGCCCTCAGATATCACGTAAAAACGGGCAAATAACCAGACATGCATTTGGTGACAGTCCTTGAAAGCAGATGCTCCCCCTCCCAGTCCAGATGTCCATGGTATGGACCAGCAGCCTGAACCAAAGGCTCTCCTGCAACTCCTCAGTTGCAACGGCAAGAAAGGCCATTGACTTGGCAGAATATGCTTATGCCACAGGAATGGCCTGTCGTCCACTGATGCCTGTGGATGCGAAGAATGTGCCAATCTACACAGCACTGTTCGCACTGAGGACTCTCGCGATGAGGATGAAGTGTGAATGATTGACTAGTGCTGGGTACCAGACTCGTTACTGGCCATACAGTTATTTGTGGATACGACTTTTTCCAGCTTACTTTCTTCTCATCTTACAAAAATGACTGGTACGTCACCATTCCCCATGTGCATACTTGGTTTTTATAAACAAGCAAGTGATGTTTGAAAGCATACTGCACTTAGTTTTTAACATTTTATAAATGAACAAAGCGGGAAAAAACATGATTCTGTTTATTTGAGTAACAATGGCAAAATTGGCTTCCACATGTTTCTTTTAAATATAGAGGAGCCATATTTGGTGGAAATTGTTTTGATTATGTAAGGAGTGAAATAATTGAACTTATTTTATCTCTTGAATACAACCATTTCACTGAGTTTTGTGTAAAAAATATGCCAATTTCACTTGCAGAAATACAATTTAAAATAGCGATCAATTGATGGCAGGACCCCTGTCCATCAATATCAATCATTATAAATGTATGCACATGTGGCCCCAACTCGCTTTGAAGTTATCGCGCTTACAAGCCATTTTGGTTTCTGTGACCTGGTGACCTCGAAATTATGTCAAGGTCACTGAATATCGAATTTGACCTTCAGATTAGTGTCAGGCACATGAGGCAAAAAAATGAAGGCTCTATTGAGGCGTTATGTAGTCATCGTGCTTACAAGCCTTTTGAGTTACGTGACCTGGTGACTTTAAAATTAGGTCAAGGCCATGCACATGTGTCATACACATGAGTTTAAAAAAAATTAAGGCCCTAAGTCAAGACCGCCCGCCTTTTGGTGACCACTATGCCCCACAGCCTTAATGGGTGAGGGGTAAAAATGCATAAAAAAACGTACCATCTAAAAAAATGATATCAGACTCCTGCTAATTGATACAAATGCATGTGTGTGTTTGTAAATGTTTGGTGACTTTACACAAGATGAAACATAAAGATTCAAGATCATAGTTGCATTATCTGAATATGCGGATTTTTGCCGACCCCCCACGTACAAAATACTGTTGTCAAAATTACTGGCCAGGTTTTGCAACTGACAACAAGTGAAAATGTTGTCTTATATGACCCAGGAACTTGCTAGAAGCATCAAACCAAAGTTGCAAGGGGGGTGCAACAAACTCCTTAAATATGGCCTTTTCTGGATCTGGCCCATGGACTACTCGGTATGGTGTGGTGTTGCAGTGGGTTCAATCCTACCTGCCCGGTCGTTTTCAGCTCGTTAAAGTTAATAGTGTACCGTCTACTCCACAATTGTTATTTTGCGTTGTTCCGCAATGCTTTGTGTTGGGTTCACTACTTTCTACTATGTATACTACTACTCTCAGTTCAATAATAACAGCTTTTGGTCTTGAGCATCCCCTTTATGCTGGTGACACACAAATATACACATCTTTCGTTGCAGAAGATATAACACAGTCTTTAATTGTTGTACAAAATTGTATGCTGGCAATCCAGGACTAGATGAACCAAGACATGCTGACACTTAATCCTAGTAAGACAAAGTTCATGATCAGGTAATTTAACTCAACGTGAAAAAGCTGCTCATATTTTCCCAGTTGAACTTCTGAACCAAATTATTGCCGAAATAGACTCCATACGAAACCTGGGTGTGGCATGTGATCCAGCTTTTTCAGTCAATAAACATGTCTCGAATATTTGTAGATCAGCTTTCTACCATATTCGCGATCTTAGACGCATTCAAATTTATCTGAATAAAGCTACTGCAATTTCTGTAGCCAATGCTCTAGTGAGCAGTCGCCTTGACTACGGTAATTCGTTGCTGTTCGGTTGTTCCGAAAAATATGAAACAAGCTTGCAGCGTGTACAGAATTACCTTACCCGAGTAGTGACCAGGTCCAGTAGGCCCCTGCTCAAATCACTGCGTTGGTTGCCTATTAAATCGCGTATCAAATTTAAACTGAACTTTCTGATAGATAAGGCACTATTAATGGGTACTCCCTCATATCTCAGTGATTTATTGCATTTCGAGAAATGCCAGCAAACACTGAGATCCGAAAGGACGAAGTTATACACTGTTTGCACGATTTTGCGCATAAGCAGGACTCCCAACTAAATAGTTCAGTTTTAATCACTGTGTGGCGTGTAGTATTAGAAGTGTGACAGGACTCCCAACTAAATAGTTCAGCTTTTAGTCACTGTAGTGTGTGGCGTGTTGCTATTGGGAAAGATGTATTGCATCCTGGACTACGGTCAAAAATAAATTTCGGCCATTCATCGTTCGTGGTTGCCGCACCGCGCTTGTGGGATAAATTTTCTTTTGAAATACGTGAAGCTGAATCAGGCATTATCTTTCGAAAAAAATTTAAAACACATCTTTTTACATTAGACTTACCACCTTAATCTGAACATCCACCGACCGTCACATGATGAATTCCTTTTCCGACTATGGACCTCCCCAATGAATACTGATTTTAGTCCACAGCGCCATTGATTATCAATATTGTTGAGAGATACTGAGGCTATGGAAGTCATTATACTGATACTTATGGAATATTAGGCCTATATCTCTGCCCCCCCCCCAAAAAAGTATCTTAGATGCACTAAATCATTAAATTATTAAAGTATTTGTTGCGGGTCGACTGTATCAGTTGTATCAAGAGCTAACCCCTAATATTGATTCAGACCATTCGTTACTGTATCGATCATAAGCAACTGCTGATAAGTTAGACTAGGCAGCATTGGGCCTTCGGCCCATCAAACGTTTGGACCATCGAACCTTTGGGAAACAATAACCTTCGGACTATCGAACCTTCGGACTATCGAACCTTTGGAATATAAGGACGTCCCCGATACTGCTGATGAAACTTCAATACACAGAACCATTGAGTCATGATCTAAGCATTTAATTAATATTTTGGGGTTCTTGGATCGTTACTAGTGGTAGTTCATTTGACCCCCACCTTGGTCGGGTCATTAGGGATCGCTTCCTTATGTTACAAGTTGTACGTCATGGTATGGAAGCACTATAGTCTACAGCGATTATGCAAGGGAAGCTGCAGCCTCCACGTGTCTGGCTATAATCTTCGGGCGGATTGCCAGTGGCTTACACTGCCAATGTAGCTTCCGTATCAGTGCAGGCACTGTTGTTGGTGGTCGTAAGGCCTTAGATTACCGGCGATAGAGTGCTTGACATTAGGTTTCTAACGTGGGATGAATGAAATCGCCCTCAGTTATTGTTCCTCTGGGAACTATCCGAAGCGAGAAAAGAGGAATTGTGCAAAGGGCCACAACGTTAAAATAATTGCATAGGGAAACCTGAATCCCTGACCATCTGGGCATTTCTGGGGGTAAATCCTCTAGATGGACCCAGAACTTCTTGTCGGGCAAGTGGGAGAAAACACTCTCAATAACACACTATTCCCTATCACCCCACACTCAACTTTACATCATTCATTTCATCAATGGACTGCACTGTTTTTATAGTATTACAAAATCAATAAATGACCTTTAGTGCCGAAAAGTGACGTTAAGTAAAATTCTACTACTACAACAGCACAAAATAATTAAATGTGGAATGTGCATTCGACATAGAGAATTAACAACTACGGCACTTTGCGAGTGCGTGGCCTGAATGTTTTCATTCATACTATTAGTGTGTTGTGATGTTTGCTTCTCGTAAACATATATTCCCTTAAGAGAACACACAGTTTTAGATGAAAAAGCAATATATGATAGAGTGATAGGCGTTTTGGTCAGCAGTAGAGACCTGGATTTACCAGATGTTCTCTTTACTGAGCTTGCCGCCTAGCCGTCATCAATGACAAGTACAGGGACTACTCTACTCCACTGTTATCTATGGTAACATGCGGGTGCAAATGGAAAATCCAATTTCAAATTGATGTGTCAGAGATATTAAGGTTTTCCTCCTGGTGTTTTTGTCGACGTATCAGCTGTGTTGTGGACAATTGATTGTCCAACAATCAGTCAACACGCTTGTGGAAAACTTTTGAGTATCAAATGAGCTTCCTGAAAATGATGTGTACCTTGATTTGACAGGTACAAGAACTACTCAACTAAGAGTAGCACGCGAGCTGTGCGAGGAATAACATCTTCTTATCCATAGGCTAAGCGTAAGATCACCACATCTACCACGCGATTCAGTGCATAACAAAATGCAATTGAATATGTTATTATATGTGACCAAATCCTAAAAAGCCATTTTCTCAATCACAACACGGTTGACCCGTCACCTCGTAGTGACAGTAGGCGATGAAGTTCAGACTCAGGTTTTTAAAGGACAAAAACACCCGCATTTGCACTTAGTTTCTAAACATGAGTGAGGTAGCTGATATAATTTCGACACAGCAGGTCATGTTCATAGCCATAACGGAGAGTCATTTGCTTTGATCGCAGACGACACTGCTGGTTTTGCTTCCCTGGTATACCACTTCTCACGCCAGAATCTACATTGTCCAATAATAATGCAATCCCCTATGATATGGTCAAACAGAAAACATGGTTAAATCATCACACATACTCCCTGTTCATGTCGTAAGTGCCTGTGATACTATTGCCTCTACTTTAGGAGATCAGCTCACAGCTCTGATAAAGTTTCATGCAGATCCATTCAAAATTTTGTAAGTAATCCTGCTGACGGACACACCACAGACGCACAAAATATAACCTCATTTGGCGGAGGTGATAAAGATGAATAAAAGCAAACCAAAATTTACCAAAATGTAGATTGTTTTAACTCTTACCTAGTTAAAATTATTAAAATCTGTTCATTCATGTCCATTTAGTGTCTACGTCTCATTAATATTAGTGTTAATGTACAGTTAGTGTCTCACTTTGACGTCAATAATATAATGGTCGCAGGTTCAATATATCTTGTTAAAGATGGATACTATTCACTACTTCTGATAGCAATAATTTAATTCATTTTTGTGAGTTAAACTTTAATGTAATATGGTAATTTTTTTCAATTTGTCTCTATCTGATATATTAGTAGGGTGACACCCTTTTAGTCAAAAGGCCCGTTAGTCAGAAGGCCCTTTAGTCAGAAGGCCCGTTAGTCAGCAGGGCCATTAGTCGGAAGGCCCGTTAGTGAGAAGGCCCGTTAGTCAGAAGGCCCATTAGTCAGAAAATCAGTTAGGCTTCTTGTCAGAAGGCCCGCTAGTCATAATTTGTTCATTGGGTAGGGAACAATGCTAGGGGACGCTCCATTTGCGATCTAGGCATGTGGAGGGGGGAGGTTATATCAATTTTACTAAAACGCTTGTTGTCCAGCTATTGATAAAAACATGTTGAGAGTTGTGCATAAAATAAATATTCAAGGATACTTAAAAAATGATGAGGGAGTCCACGTTTAAAAAAAATCGTTAGTTAAATAAATAGTTAGAGGGAGAAAAATAGCCATGAAAGTTATAATGTGAAAAAAAGATGCATACATAAAATTTTACAAATGAGAGTAAAACCTGTAGAACCCCATAGAGATCAAATGTTGCGTCTCTAGGACATTAGTATATATTTCGACCATTAGTCAATATGATCTCTGATATGATCTTGAAAACAAATTCACTGGCGGTTCGTAGTTCGAAAAACTAGCATTATTGATGACTGGTTGGTTACCTAGTTGGGTTAGTTTCAGCAATAAGTATGCTTTAAGTTTTTCAGCACTATACTTTGTTTTGCATATATAAACGACTTAAAGAGATAGTAAAAGTGAGTCATGAGGAAACCCCACAAGATTTCTTAACTGGTGTTGAGTTTTTAGCCCTCTGTTTAATTAAGCGTTGGTAAATGTATCATTTTGCTCGGCATAAATTACAAATTGTTTGTCCCAATATTTTGATAACTAGCATTATTTGTCTACTCTTTTGTGTGAAAAGGCTTGGTTCATATTCGAGAAAGTGATGTTTACCTAAGCACGGGGAAACTATTATATAATCAGATAATGTGATTGCAGTATATTTTATTCCCTGCTAATTAAAGCCAGCGCAAAATTTGAATTTTATTCTAATCTATTAGCAGTACTTAATATTTTATCTCGAACATTTTTTTCAGTAAGTGTCAAAACTCAGGTAGGCCTACTTGCGTTTGTAGCAGTAGGCCTATGTTGATCATATTGCTTGTTTAAATTTACATTGTTCCACACTGTTCAAAGCCATGGAGTGTACATTGCTGCCTACGATATGCAATTATTATTATTATTATTATTATTATTATTATTATTATTATTATTATTATTATTATTATTATTATTATTATTATTATTATTATTATTATTATTATTATTATTATTATTATTATTATTATTATTATTATTATTATTATTATTATTATTATTATTATTATTATTATTATTATTATTATTATTATTATTATTATTATTATTATTATTATTATTATTATTATTATTATTATTATTATTATTAATATTATAATTATTATTATTATTATTATTATTATTATTACTATTATTATTACTATTATTATTATTATTATTATTATTATTATTATTATTATTATTATTATTATTATTATTATTATTATTATTATTATTATTATTATTATTATTATTATTATTACAGCCTACTATCTTGTTCCTATATGTAGAAAATTGACTGTTATTTACAGACAATAACCACTTGATCCAATTATTACGGGTATTTTTCATTCATTTGAAGCTGGAAATTACGTCAGCAACATTAGGTGCAAAAGCATAATGTGTAGTCTATTATTAACGCAACCCTTATGAAAGTGCCAGACGTTATTACTGGCACAAGTAAGTAAATAAAGACAAATAATTGGTCATAGGGTTGTGCGCAAATAAGGTGATTTCGATGAGGTAATCATCTGACTTTCTGACTAACAGGCCTTCTGACAAACGGATCTTCTGACTAATCATGCTTACTTATTATCTGATCCACAGGCCTTCTGACAATCGGGCCTTCTCCTTCTGACTAATCATCCTTACTCGTTTTCTGACTAAAGGGCCTTCTGACTAACGGGCCTTCTGACCAATGGGCCTTCTGACTAACGGGCCTTCTGACTAAAAGGCAGACACCATTAGTAAGGCTTAAAATTGTCTGATTTTGACAATTTCGTCTTAGTGATTGTATTATATAATAGTTTCTCTTCTCATATATCCAATGATTAAGTGAGCATGGTAAAAAATTACGACATCGCATACAGTTAATTATAATATTTTCGCATATAATGACCCCATCACAGATAAGCCCACAAGAAGACAGACATGTACATATTCATAACGACTTATATGCTGCTGTAATGGTTTAGCAATTACATATTACTATTTTTAGAGGAGCATAGCTATACTGTGGTCTCTATCACTATTGAGTCAGATGTTGGTGGCCATTTTTAATTTTTGCAAGCGGCTATATCTAAACCTAATTATTGACAACCATGTCACAAATAAGAAATACGGGAATTTCGGCTCTATATCTAGCCTAACTGGTAAGTGCGCAGCATAAAAATTAAAAAACTTTTGCAGTTCATTTTGCAGGACATGTTTACATCATATGGTCATATTAAGAAGCCAAAATAAAATCACCGATTTTTTTACGATTTCAGACCTGGGCATGTCCCTTTAACAGCTGAAATAGATTCACAGATGGCAAAAACAAATGGTTAGCAGGCTAGACATCGAGATCACAATTCTATGATGTAAATTAGTTCTGCATCTTTGTTCTAGGACTTCAAATTTATTTTGTCAGCCATTTTGTCTGATACCGATTAGGTCAGCTCCACCTCAAGTACGATATCCGGTTACCATGACGTCTGGTACCAATTAGGTCTACTACACCTCAAGTACGGTATTCGGTTACAATGACGTCTGGTACCAATTAGGTCAACTCCACATCAAGTACGGTATCCGGTTACCATGACGTCTGGTACCAGTTAGGTCCACTTCACCTCAAGTACGGTACCCGGCTAGCATGACGTCTGGTACCAATTAGATCAACTTCACCTCATGTACGATATCTGGTTACCATGACGTCTGGTACCGATTAGGTCCCCTTTACCTTAAGTACGGTATCCGGTTAATATGACGTCTGGTACCAATTAGGTCCACTTCACCTCAAGTATGGTATCCGGTTACCATGACGTCTTGTACCATTTAGGTCTACTACACCTCAAGTACGGTATTCGGTTGCCATGACGTCTGGTACCAATTAGGTCAACCTCACCGTAGGTACGGAATCCGGTTACCATGACGTCTGGTACTAATTAGGTCAACTTCACCTTAAGTACGGAATCCAGTTACCATGACGTCTGGTACCAATTAGGTCAACTTCACCTTAAGTACGGAATCCGGTTACCATGACGTCTGGTACCAATTAGGTCTACTACACCTCAAGTACGGTATCCGGTTACCATGACGTCTGGTACCAATTAGATAAATTTCACCTCAAGTACGGTATTCGGTTACCAAGACGTCTGGTAAAAAATATGTCAACTTCACCTTAAGTATAGTATCCGGTTACCATGACGTCTGGTACAAATTAGGTCAACTTCACCTTAAGTACGGAATCCGGTTACCATGACGTCTGGTACTAATTAGGTCAACTTCACCTTAAGTACGGTATCCGGTTACCATGACGTCTGGTACCAATTAGGTCTACTACACCTCAAGTACGGTATCCGGTTACCATGACGTCTGGTACCAATTAGGTCTACTACACCTCAAGTACGGTATCCGGTTACCATGACGTCTGGTACCAATTAGGTCTACTACACCTCAAGTACGGTATCCGGTTACCATGACGTCTGGTACCAATTAGATAAATTTCACCTCAAGTACGGTATCCGGTTACCATGACGTCTGGTACCAATTAGGTCCATTTCACCTCAAGTATGGTATCCGGTTACCATGACGTCTGGCAACAGTTAGATCTACTACACCTCAAGTACGGTATTCGGTTACCAAGACGTCTGGTAAAAAATATGTCAACTTCACCTTAAGTATAGTATCCGGTTACCATGACGTCTGGTACAAATTAGGTCAACTTCACCTTAAGTACGGAATCCGGTTACCATGACGTCTGGTACTAATTAGGTCAACTTCACCTTAAGTACGGTATCCGGTTACCATGACGTCTGGTACCAATTAGGTCCACTTCACCTCAAGTATGGTATCCGGTTACCATGACGTCTGGTAACAGTTAGATCTACTACACCTCAAGTACGGTATCCGGTTACCATGACGTCTGGTACCAATTAGGTCCACTTCACCTCAAGTATGGTATCCGGTTACCATGACGTCTGGTAACAGTTAGATCTACTTCACCTCAAGTACGGTATTCGGTTACCATGACGTCTGGTAAAAAATATGTCAACTTCACCGTAAGTATGGTGTCCGATTACCATGACGTCTGGTACAAATTAGGTCAACTTCACCTTAAGTACGGAATCCGGTTACCATGACTGACGTCTGGTACCAATTAGGTCAACTTCACCTTAAGTATGGTATCCGGTTACCATGACGTCTGGTACCAATTAGGTCAACTTCACCTTAAGTACGGAATCTGGTTACCATGACGTCTGGTACTAATTAGGTCAACTTCATCGTAAGTACGGAATCTGGTTACCATGACGTCTGGTACTAATTAGATCCATTTCACCTCAAGTACGATATTCGGTCACCATGACGTCTGGTACCAATTAGGTCAACCTCACCGTAAGTACGGAATCCGGTCACCATGACGTCTGGTATCAATTAGATCAACTTCACCGTAAGTACGTAATCCGGTTATCATTTTGTGTTTTGACGGGAGAATTCCAGCAAACACAGAAATCAATTTTAGGTCAAAGTTAACCCACTGTCTGCGACGTTTTCTCGTCATAAACCCAACACTGGTTTATTGTATCGCGCCCAGCATTGCATCAACATCGGATGAACGTCTGTTATAACAGCATACATAACACATGGACCCTATGCCGGGTTAATGATACAGCAGACAGTGTACGTACATGTATGGCGGTATTTGAGAGAGGAAGACACACAGGCAACACGATATGTAATAAGTAATACAGACACTCACCTGTGTGCGCGGTGGTGTGGGCACGCTCCTAATCACGGCGATCACAGGTATCCGATTAGTCCTGGCAAGGGATGCCGATTCGAACCCGGGAGGCTGCGACCATCCAACAAGGCATTCGGTCGAGGTGGTGGGGGAATGGAGTGTCAACCGAGGAATTGTGACGCTTGGTGTTACCAGGTGTCGTGGCCAGGCTGCTCCGGTTCAGAGTGGGGGCGGTTATCGAGTTGACAGAGGAGAGGTGGTACGAGGCACGCTCGGCTGGTTTGAGGCACCAACTCATGCGTGTCCGAAAACAGTGTAGTTTTCGGTTTGGCTTGGCTTGAAGAAGGGAGTGGCGTTAAGTGCAAACTTGCAGTTCCTACCTGTATTAATACCGAATGAATCGAGAGTTTGGTCATTTTTAAGTGCGTGTAGGATAAACTGATCTAAAGAAAAAACTTCATCAGTCAACTTTTTTCTGATTTCACAGCTACCCAGTCAGGTAAACTGTGTTTGCAACATACATGTAGGCATACATACGACATTTCTATAGATTCAGTTGCAATAATTTCTGATAAATCGACAAAAAATATAGTCCTTCCTAGGCTAGGTACAAAGACAATATATTTTTTTAAATGTAATATTTTGCTTGTACCAGTATGTATATTAAGTTCAGCATATTATGTAAAATTAATTGAAAATGTATTCATAGATAAATATCATTTTTTTATCTCTTGTGAGGTGAATTTAATCAATCAACTTTAATTATATGTTATATTGAAAATAGCATGTGTAGATTGGTCAGCCAGAACATCAACGACAGACGTTTACGAAGCCCTACCCTCTAATTCTAGACATGTTTTGGGATACCCCAATACCCCATATAAGCGGTCAAAATATAAAGATCAATACCTATTGTTTTGCTGTTACAAAGTCATGTTTTCCCGCCCAAAAATGCAGCATTTCAGCATTCAGCGCAAGACAACTCACTCATTCGCTGCTGAAATGTATACGTTGTTAGTTTTTTCAACCAGCTGCACAATGTATCAATTTATAGAACTGTGGTAGTAGCAGCTGACAAATAGCTTGTAATGTGAGTTTTTGGACCATAAGTGCACGTGCTTATATTTTTGTCTGTCATAACATTGTTATGATGTTGTTCCTAATATAAATGTTATAAAAATACATTGATATCAGAGAACTTTAGATGAATAAAGTGAATATAGCCACACGTGAAGGATTCCCCCCAGATACCCCACCTTACAGTCTCACACGCTACGTTCATATTTCATAATTAAAGCTTTGTAATATATCTTCAACTGAAAGTTATTTGCATATTATTGAATACAGATATAATCTTTATTTTTTTACATGAGCACGAGCAAATAAAAAAGAGTTTACAAGTCACCGAATTATATATTTTTAAAAAAGACAATTGTAGATAATTATGACCTTTATTTACTTCTTTTTTACTTTGTTTTCTTAAAACTAAATAATTTACTTTAATTCCTAGATCAAAAAACAATATTTCGCTGATGCTTATATCTTGTTTACTTAAATATATATATATATATGTGCATTTTCACTTTTCAGTCAGCCCGGGCGGCCATTTTGAATATCTGAATTTTGAGGTATTGTAAGGCATTTCCACGCTTGGCATACAACACATTTAGGTTTTGTATATCTAACTACCCCTAAAACACTGTTATGCCATAAATTACCATCATGTGCCTTTGGAATTTTAACCAGACATATTTCCACGAATGGTGCCTAGTCTATTTGAACAAGAAGTAGTGTTCTTGCTTTCAGACTACCCGGACTCGAATTTTAAGTCGTGGGTCTAGACGACAGTGCCATCAAATTCATCTCACTATCCTTGGTGGGTAATTTTGATTCAGTGTAGTCTGTATGTGCGCATAATCATTATCCCGAGGCTCATTCATTCATTCGCAGAGCTAACAGTTGCTATATTATTAACACATTTCTGAAAATAAAATTTAATCATCACTATAACCGAATCAAGTACGTACTTGAAACAGCTTGGTTTCATTAGTCACGTATGTTTCAGTAGCAGCTCTAGGATCTAAAAAGGGGCGCTGTTTTTTTGCATATTAAGGCATTTGATAACAGCTAACCCTTTGACTTCCAGGCCGGAGTGCATGCCAGGATCCAGATATACTGGTGTAGGAGTTCTATTTTTCGTCATTTGAAGCTGGAATTGCTAACGCAATTTCCAGCTTCAAATGACGAAAAATACATAAATGTAGTATATATTTGACGAAAATTTGTGTCATTTTATGGTTACGTTCATTGACGAATGACGACGGAAATTTCCGTCATGTATGGTAGTGAAAAGGTTAAGAAGGCGCCCGTTGCAATAGGTTAAAAATGAGTGAGTGAAAACATTTTGACTCGGCTTTTGTGCTGATATCATGAGAGAATGTATTGATATCATGGGAGAATGAAGTTCTCCTATATTTAGGGGAGAATGCCGCGCTGTTAGTGTGAAGTGTCCTATGATGCTTGTTTTAATTTAAAAATAGTGCAAACAACACACACAAAATATTCATTATAATTATATTTATTTTTACCTTATATTGTATAATTAAATATCTGATATTACATAATAATTATATTTGAATTTCTTGAATATCACATTTGTAAACAAATCATCCGTTCGTGACCTCAAGGCTAAGAGCTGTTCCATCAAAAATCTGGGCTCCCCCATATACGGCAATCGTTTTTTTCGGGGACGGAGGTATACAGACAATTTTTAATTCCGGAGGGGGTGGTGGGTTTTAATTGACACTTTCCCGGTGGGGGTGGTATTTTGTCAATAACTATTTCCGAGGTGGGTGGTGGTAGGCTACTCAGCAGACTGAAATCCGCGGTGGTGGGTGTCATTTTTGAACTTTATTTTTTATTTATTATACATGTGGTCCTTGTTATAAGATGTTTAAGAGCAATTGATGTCTGAACATCTGTTACTGGTGTATCGGATTTATTCAGACTATCATATATGTCTGTGAATTGAATTATATCATCGTCGATAATGTCCTTTTTTTTAGACTGTTTTTTTGGTGTGAAGATGCTTTGTGGAGACTGTGTTGATACTGGAAGATCATATTAATCCTCACGTTCATACACGTACATACCCGTGTGTCACAACAGTGGCTGCACATAATGGAAGCTATAGAAAAAATGAGAAGATTTTATATGAACAAACAAATTTTCAAGCAAACAATATCAGTCCCTGGTATTGCTTGGATTTTATTGTTTAGATCTGCTCGGAAAGCTAATGCTTCATTTTCAATATTTGACAACAAAAATAAGGATTTATACCATACTATTAAAAAGAACATAGTAGGCGGGCCAAGTATTATTTTTCATAGACACTAAAAGGCGGGTGAATCTAAAATTAGAAACGAAAAAACTTGTCAAAAAATTGTAGGGTATGACTGTAATGCGTTGTATTTATGGGCTCTAGCTCAACCTATGCCTGTTGGGCCTTTCATTCGTCGGCTGAAAGAGAACGAATTTAAGGCGGAAAAATCTGAGTATTACACGATGAGTTATCAAACCATCTATCAGTATCATGTTTGCTATTACCATGGACACACATGTAGACATGACGCAAATTCCAACAAAATGCCTTTACGACGTAACCAAACTAGCCAAACTACAAGCTTATTTAGAAAAAAATGGTTATAAAGTAATTGAGAAATGGGAATGTGAGCTCAAAATTGAAAGAAAACAAAACTTGAAGATAAGACAATTTATTGACAGTCAGCAACCCTCCTTTTTCAAAAAGACAAAATATAGAAAACAAACAAAAGTCTATACTTTCAGCTGTGAGTGATGATACACTTTTTGGTTTTGTCGAGTGTGATATTGCTGTACCAGAGCGATGGGAAGGACAATTTAGTTCAAAGTTATACCCTCAAGAATATTTTTCAGATATGTGCCTACTGTTTGGTAATGTAGATATTCCATTCGAGAGTATCGGAGATCATATGCAGAACTTTGTGAGAAGAGAACAATTATCAAATTATTTAAAGAAAGGGAAAGATGAATCTCCATTTAATTTCACCGTTCCGAAACTTCGTAGATTACTAGCAGGGGTTATGAAGTCAACCAAAATTGTATTATCCACGCCATTACTAAAGTGGTAATTGGAACATGGTTTGAAAGTGAGTAATATCTATCAGGTTATAGAGTTTAAAAAGGATGCCTGTTTTCAAAAATTATGTAACGAAGTTTCAGATGCTCGTCGTGAAGGTAAATTAATACCTGCCAGTGACGTTATCGCTAATTCTACGAAACTAATCGGGAATTCGTGGTATGGTAGTCTTATAATGGATGTAGAAAAACATCAACAGATAAAATATGTTAAAGGCGAATACGAAGCTTATATGTATGCGAAAAAAACTAATTGCAAAAAAGTAACCGAATTGCTAAATTAAAAATGTTAAGTTTCTATTTTGACTGTATTGATCAATTCTGTGATCGTAGTGACTTCCAACTATGTGAACTGGATACTGATAGTCTGTACATGGCGGTTTCTGCTGATGGTTTGGATAATATCATCAAACCCGAATTTAAAAATGTGCATTTTAATCAATTACAACACAGTTGTCAGGATACGGTGAAGATTGAACAAGGTAAGATATTTTCAATTTTTTATGTTTATTTCAAGGCGTTTCGCATTGCTGCTTCTTCAGGATACAGTGATTCGTACAAGGTGGTGCTACACAATATATATTTAGTTGTTGCATTGTTTGTTGTGACGTTATAGAGGTAGTGAGGAGTGTCATCCGGCACGCCGGATGTTGGTGGTGGGCGTGCCGGATGAGTGGATCTGTTGCGGAGTGTGGATGCGGGATTAAGTGAAATGATTAGGTGGTAGGCTTGTGTAAGTGTGTGGTTCTGATCCTAGATATGGCGGTAGTGTGAGTGTGTGTGCGAGAGTGGTGGTGTAAGTGGTATGGACTAGTGAAATGTGGTATAGTATCGGTGTGTATGTGGATCTTGGTTGATGTGTGTGTGTCTTCAGTGTGTGGTGTGGTGTGGTGTTTGTACAATAACATTTAAATAAAACATCCTAAAAGCTGGTAAAGTCGGTTTAAATAATAAGTGATTTAGGAATTTTTTATAATGACGTGGTAACCAGTATGTTAATCGGCATGATTAGGCATTGATTCGTGATGATGTTAACAACAAATCAGGTATAGATTACTCTTTCGATTAGCAATGGGTCAATTAGTGTTGGGTGGGTGTTTTTCGGGGACTCGCCTTGATGGCCAGCACAATCTCATAAGGGATGTGTGGGCCATCGAGGGGAATAAGGTTGTTCCGGGGTGGGATGATTGTGGCGGGCGGATCTACGCTGGCCGGATGAGTAACATCCTTCAAGTGGTTATTAACATTACTAATATGTCATCCGGACAAGGGTCAACATGCAAGGGCTATGGGCCGCCCCTGCATGCTGGCCGCTATCCGGCTAACAGAAACGATGTGTTACATCGGCAAGTTTAAGTAGAGGACCGAAAGGGTTATCCTATGTGCATAGCTGGCATGCCGGCGGATGATCCGTCCGCATACACGCTATGCACTGGATATATATATATAAGAGGGAGTACAGATATACTAGTTATATACTGTGGCTGTTAAATGGTTATTATATGGTAGGTCTAGCGGATAAATTTCGAATACAATCAAGATAGTGGTAGTGTGATGATATGGTAATAGCCGCAGTAGTCCGGATAAGCCAGAGAACTGCTGAAGGTGGACTAGCCACCTGTGGGATGGGAGTGTGTATATAATCGTGGGATGGTATGCCGGATGTTAACCGGCATTAGTGATACAGTGGTGGTAGAGCCGCATGTATGTGGTGAGCTGAAGTGTGTGACTGCCTAGTGGGATGGGGGGCTGTTGGATTGTACGGTCCGCCACGGGCTCCGCCATCCGGCCGGGGTGAGCCAGCCGGATGAGGGAGTCTGTGCTTTGCGTGTCCTGTTGCCCGTCAACCCACTGAGTCCAGTCCGGGAGAAGTTCTTACAATTTATATGATTATAAGCGAGTGTATGCCGGGAACATCCGACCGCGGCACGTCCAAAGACATACCTTTGGGCGGATGTATCCGGCAAATATAATGATAAGAATGTAGATGGATATAAGTGGTGGTCTTAAATGGAAATGGGGTGGTGGTGGGTACAATGTACATGGTCTCTTTAAAAGGGTGTGGTAATATTTGATATATTATATGTTAAATAGATCACATATTCAATGTTCATTTTTCTTCTTCAGTGTTCATTATGCTTCTCTGCAACTTGTATTTATTAAAATAGAGTTCATGGTACGGTACCGAAACTGTGTGATTAATATATAGAGTCCAAAGAATATAAAGTGGTGATTCATTAAAGAGTGGTATTACGGTAGTGTTAAAAAACGGGTCTATGATGATTCATTATTAGAGGTATATGTGAGTGTTTCTCGGGGGGTTATCCGAGTGGGTGGTGTTTCTAGTGTTCTGTGTCCGGTGCGGAGTTAGGGGTTGGTGTCCGGGCGGAGCTTGCTGGAGTTAGCTCCGCTCTGGTGGCGATGGTGCTGAGGATGTGTGATGTGAGAAAGTTCGTTGTTGTTCTGTAATCTCCTGGAATGTCACTGGCTTCTATAGTTATATCTCCAATTTGTACTTTGATGGCGTGAGTGCCGTTTCTGTATGTCTGGATGTCGATCTTTTTGGTGGACGATGCGGTGTCAGTCTCTGGGTCTATCTGGCATGTGTTGTCTGTGCTTTTGGGTTGTGATGTCTGGGTTCTGCTGTTCTTGGTGTAGGGAGTGGATGTGGCTGTGGCTCTGTCTTACGTGTTGATAAATTCTCTCAGGGCTATGCGCGGGGTCTTGTGTGGGTCTACCCCTCTGTGCTTTAATTTGGCTGATGTAGTCTGGCTGCTGGAATCTGATAAATTGTCTGTGGGTGGTATTGTTTGTGTTGATTTAATTCCGGTGCGGATGGGTGAGATGGGCTCGTCTTGTGTTGGTGTAGGGCAGGTGTCAAGGAAGGAGATGAGAGCGCTGGATTCTTCCAGAGGCGGCTGAGCGGACTCATCCGAACCACTATTGCTTGTCGAGTTTAATATGTTCTCGAACAGGCGGGCAACTTGCTGGTCTTCACTTGGTTTATTTCGTGTTTCTCTGTGCTGTTTTTTGGGTGAGGGCATAGGTTTGGGTGTCAGATCCTGCTTCAGAGTGAGTTTGGGTATCTTCTAGTTTTGTAGTTTACCCGTGCATTTTCTCTCATTCAGTTTCTTTATCTTGTAGGCTGGTTGATGGGTTGTTTCCTCTTCTGATGTGGTTTCGTGCATGGGCGCCCCCAAAGCTTCGCTTGGTGTGTGTGGGGGGAAATCGTCTGTTTCGTAGTGGCATCGGTAGATGTGGCGCATGTGGTCCTGCTGCCTTTTGAAGGTCATAGCACAGAACTTGCAGGTAACTCTGGTGAGCGTTTCATCATGTATCTCTCGTAGATGCCTAGGCATGTTCGTTTTGCCTATCGCTTTGTCACAGTGGGGGCACTTAGGTTTTGATGACTGCATATTGTATAATAACGTGTGTACTAGAAGAGGAAAAGTGAGTGTATGGCTGGTGTCCGGTGTGCCTTGCTAAGTCACACCAAGTCACTTTCCAAATTTAAAGAAAACTATATATCCTATTATTTCGATACCAAGACTATGTAGATGCAATGTAATAATGTTTTTATATACAACGTATGTATGTATTTATGTGTGTTTATTATATGCTCAGCACGAATGCACGAATATAATAATTATGTTAATGTATGTACACATTAATATTGTGTAGGCCTTGAACCAAAGTTATAAAACATATTTGTATATGCATATATGCAGTCGGAATATACGTGTTTAAATAAATATTATACTTATATGTATATGCAAATATGATTATGAATATCTGTATCTATATGTCTATTACATAGAAATAATAATGTGTTTCACGTGTCTTTTTGTATCATATATATATTCATGTAAGTGTAAATATATCTGTGTAGGCATGTATATTATATGAGTGTATGTGTAGGTACATATATATGGATAAATATGTGTGTATATGGCTACTTATGTAGGTATGTTCGTGTATTTATATGCTATATGTATTATGTTTTCAATTTTTTATCATGTGTATATAAAACACTTTCAACTTATATCACGTTATAGCTGCCTGTTTCATAAACATTTTAGTTAAGGTTATGAAAACGACTTTGCTTAGCAAATCGTTTTCATAGCTTTAACTTTATTATTATCATGACTAGGTGTACATTATAATAATCTTATGTGTATCTGTATATATTATGAGGGCCCATTGCAAATTAATGCGCTAAATGGCATACCCTCTGGAAATAAAGTTTATTTGATTTGATTTTATTTGATTTTAAAGGTTGTCTTTTAGGTAAGTCCATATTGGGAAAGCTGTTTGATGATTGGTGGATAGCGGGATGAGTTCATTTCCCACCGGAGTATAGGGGTGTAAAGGGATGTGATGTTGTTTGGGGAGGGGGGTGTTTATCAGCCGGGCAGATTGAGGGCATCCGGGCGGTCCTGCCGGATGACATCCTGTTGCGTCCGGCCGGATGTGTATGTGCAGTTGCTAGTCTGTTTTAGACTACTTTATATTCGATGTGTTCTCTGCAAGTTTTGCTATGTTGACGGTGCGAGCTGAAAGTTTGGGTGTGTAGTGAGCTTCACAAGGTATATTCAGCCCTATCTCCGTGTTTTCCGTTTGTAAAAGGAATATCCACGACATTTCTTTCACCAGTCGTTTAAACTGTCTACTTCTCTGTCGAGAATACAAAAGTGCCAGGAATGTGCGGTGCATGTATCATTGAAGTGTTTGGCCACTGAGCTGTTGTCTTTATTGTTTCTTATGTCTCTGATGTGTTGCTGCTGTCGTAATTTTATTTTTTGGTTGTGCTGTCCGATGTATGGTTTATCACAGGATTGGCAGATTATCGCATAAATAACGTCTTTTCTGCTGCAATCCGGGATTGAACCATAGATTGTTTTCGAGTTGTGTTTGAGATTCTGTGTGCCAAACTTCTCACAGAATTTACAGTGCGGAATGGTGGTGTTGTGTCTACTTCTCTACCGAAGAAGTTTAAGGGCGTGAATTGTTGCTCTAATCTTGTAAGAGACCGTTTCTGGCATACGGTTAATCTGGTTTGTCACTTTATATGTGCATTCTGTGTTATTGTGTGTGCAGCCCATACAAGGTATATGGTAATGTTTAATATATCCCTGGTGTGTGGGTGTGGTTTTGTATCTGCAGTGCCGCTGGGTAACGATTTGATGAAGTCATGAGGAGAGCATAACTTAGTGTAGATTTCTGGTTGTTGGCATGTATTGCAGAATATCACAAATTTGTTGTGTATCTGTATACAGTTCCAGATGAATCTAGGTGTGGTTGATATGGGGTTGCGTGTATATGTCAGGAGGGCTTTGCCGGATGAAAGCGGATGACAGCTAACGCAGTAGTCGCTATCGAGGTCGTCCGTTGCCGGATGAATTCGAAGGTCAAATTTCTTAGGTTCCTGTGTTTCTGTACATGGGAGTTTAGGTCTGACGAGGATGACTCCCAGATTCTTGCATTTTGTGAGTGATATTGTCACTTTGAGTTCTGGATCTAGTGGTGATGTATGTTTTAGAACAATGTCCCTGATGTTTTTGAGACCTGGATGGAAAGTGGTAAGAAAATATAGAGTTTTGTGGTCGTCCGGATTCTTCCGGGCAGAAGATGGTTTGATCAGGTCGCTTCTGTTAAGACAGCGTGCCTTCTCTATTGCGGTGTCTATATTTGGTGCTGTGTATCCTCTTCGTTCGAGGGCTGATTTGAGTAGGTCAGTGTGAGTGTTGTAGTCTTCTATGCGAGTGCAGATACGTCTAAGGCTTTGGCTGTATGCGATGCTTGTTTTTTGGTGTGTCGGGTGACAGCTGTCACTGAGGACGTATAGTCTCTTATCCGTGGGTTTGACGTACGGGTGACGATAAACGAATTGTTCTGAATTTGGATGTTTGTATCTAAGAAGTTAGTGTTCAATCCGCCCGTATCCTCTATTGTGAATTGGATGTGCGGGTTTATTGAGTTGGATATATCCAATAATTTATCTACGTTCATTTCTTGGTCCTCTTCGAAGATGCAGATCACATCATCTATAAATCTTCTCCATAGTGTTATTTGGTGTACCTTTTCTATAATTTGTTCTTCAATGGAGGACATAAATATGTTTGCATAGGCCGGAGCCATGCGTGTGCCCATTGCTGTTCCTTCTTTCTGGATGTAATGTTTTTGGTTAAATTTGAAGATATTGTTTTTGAGTACGAGTTCCGCTAGGACGGAGACGGTGTGAAAGTCCGTTTCCGGCATGAGTTTGTGACCTACTTCTTTGATGCTGTTTATTCCTTCGGCTTGCGGTATATTCGTGTATAGGCTTTTTACATCGAGAGAGATGATCTGGCTGTGTGGGGTCAAGGTGTGATTGTCTAATAGTGTGAGTAGATGGGAGGTGTCTTTTAGGTAGGTGGGTAGTGCCAACATTAGTGGTTGTAGTTGTGTGTCTACCCATGATGAAACCCATTCTGTGGGATGACCGTTGCCGGATAGGATTGGTCTTCCGGGCGGATTCATCCGGTCCTTGTGTATTTTGGGTAGCAGGTAGAATTCCGCTTCACTTGCATTAATCTGAGTCATTGTTGTATATTCATATTTATTGATTTTATTAAGTCTCAGTAGTTCTCTCAGGGTTTTGTCTATGTTATCCATGGTTTGTGAGAGGATACTGTCTTCTAAACGGTTGTAGGAGGGGGTGTTTAGTTGTTTCTCCGCTTCCGCTATATATTTGTTGATGTCCCAAAGTACCGTTCCGGAACCTTTGTCAGCCGGTTAGATTACAAGTGTTTTTCGGGATTTTATTTCTCTTATGATTCTTCGTTCTTTAGAAGTGATGTTAGGTCAGACTGTACTAGGGTTACATTCATAACGTTCTTTTCGGAGGTCAGAGATTGCTTCGAAGTGTGGCGGGGGTAGTTGTTTTATTGGGGCAACCCAGTTATTTATTTTGGGTCGATTAATATCTTTGAAGGCTTGTTTGAGGGGGTCTTGTCTCGATGAAGTGTGTGAGGATCTGTTCTTAAAGTACCAGTGATTTGTGAGTTTTGTTGTGAATATGTTCACTTCTGAGCACCATTGATGATGATTCCAGTGTTCTGGGGCTGGTACAAATTTAAGTCCTTTATTCAGCAAGAAGATCTAGGGGTCTGGTATGGCTTCATCTGTGATTTTGTAGGTTGAGTCTGCCATTATTATCTTTTCTTGAGTTCAGTTTGTCGTTGGATGTCTGGTGGTCTTCTTTTTTTGTGTGAGTTTTTGGGTGTGGCGTTTGGCAATTCCCAAAGAAGTGATTCAATGTCCAGAATCAGGCGGCATTTGATTGTCAGTATTAATTTGTGGTTATATAAAATCAGTCCTTCAAACTCTTCCAGTTCTTGTAAATTTGCTATACTTAATTCGCTATAGTGACGTACTATGGCTTGCATTATTCCTCGTTCCGCCCCATATTGGTGCTGTTTGATCAAGATATCCAGTTTTGTACTGTTTCCTATCACATTTATTTTCTTTTAGAGTGATAGACCTCTAGGGGTGAATTCCCTTTCCAAGCAGGAGCTTAGGAAAGTATGATGATGTTTCGTGCGGATAATTGTACTCGAGCTGGCTCTTAGAGCTCGATAAAGTGCAAATCCGGGATTGGTTGGCGGCAGATCTTTTTCCGCTGATTTCACAATGTAGTCCGTAATGTCTTCATTTTTGGTGTTTTGTTGGTTCAGGATCTTTTGCCAGTTGTATAACGAGATTCTGATCTGTTCATTCTGATGTTTTCATTGAGAGGTGTGATTGTTTCCTCTTTTATGTTTATTATTAAGTCATAGTAGAAGGTGCGGATGATTGCTTCCTTTGTCGTGTGCAGTTGTGGGTTTGTTATTGTCCTCGGCGGTGGCGGAGTTGTATCCTCTGCTTCTTGTGCATTTGTAGTGTTGGCCGGATGCTTGCATCATCCGGTGTGTTTGTGTCGGACGTGGCTCCTGTATTTGCCAGTAGCTGGGCTACTTCTCCTGTTCCCGTGGTTGTTGAGGTTGTGGCATTGTCCATATCGTTTTCTCTGTGTCCCTCGCTGTTTAGGTCGGCTAGGGCTTGTAGGGTGGAGGTGTCCCGCAAAGATAAATTGGCAGGAACAATGTTTTTAACTGGATCTAATCTGTATAGTTGTATTTTAAGTCTTTTTTGCGGCCTTCTCACAAGCTCTCACTACCAGAGGTATGTTTCACAGGTTGCTCCCGTTTCTGTTTCGGGGTAGACTGGAACGTCGGTTCATGCATATTTAATGTTTTTTAAATCGGTGGTAAGTTTCTCTTCTGAGGACATCATTTGGTAGATGTGTAATTTTGAAGATTGGACTGTTTATCATCCATCTCGTATGGCGTCACTTACTTTTTGTAGATTTTCTTTATATTGTTCATTTCAATTGTTGTGTGTGTGTGCGCGCGATGGTCCACCTGTACTGTTGAATCACTGTAGAAACATTTTGACTGTAGGTTATTTGTCCTCTTTGGGCTAGGCCCGGTTATGCAGGTAAAGATTGAACAAGTTAAGCCATTTTCAATTTTTTATGTTTATTTCAACGCGTTTCGCATTGCTGCTTCTTCAGGATACAGTGATTCGTACAAGGTGGTGCTACACAATGTATATTTAGTTGTTGTATTGTTTGTTGTGACGTCATAAAGGTAGGTATGAAATTTTGCTAGGTATGGAATGAATACTGGTTGTTGATTGGTTGGTTCTTTGCCGGATGTAGGTGAGGAGTGTCATCCGGCACGCCGGATGTTGGTGGTGGGCGTGCCGGATGAGTGGATCTGTTGCGGAGTGTGGATGCGGGATTGAGTGAGATGATTAGGTGGTAGGCTTGTGTAAGTGTGTGGTTCTGATCCTAGATATGGCGGTAGTGTGAGTGTGTGTGCGAGAGTGGTGGTGTAAGTGGTATGGACTAGTGAAATGTGGTATAGCATCGGTGTGTATGTGGATCTTGGTTGATGTGTGTGTGTCTTCAGTGTGTGGTGTGGTGTGGTGTTTGTACAATAACATTTAAAGTAAATAAAACATCCTAAAAACTGGTAAAGTTGGTTTAAATAATAAGTGATTTAGGCATTTTTTATAATGACGTGGTAACCAGTATGTTAATCGGCATGATTAGGCATTTTGACTGTATTGATCAATTCTGTGATCGTAGTGACTTCCAACTATGTGAAATGTATACTTATACTCTGTACATGGTGGTTTCTGCTGATGGTTTGGATAATATCATCAAACCCGAATTTAAAAATGTGTATTTTAATCCATTACAACACAGTTGTCAGGATAGGGTAAACACATAAAATGTCTGGTTCCTTCGTATTTGCTGTGAAAAACATAGAAAATATGATCGCAGAACGCCTGACTTATTTAAAATTGAACATGTTTGTTCTGAGATGATATCGCTTTGTTCCAAGTCATATGTATGTAAAGAAGATAATCATAATGCTATCCAATGCTGTCCAGGTTCGTCTTTATTATCTGTATTAACAATGTATCCACCAGGAAGCAAGTCTTTTGGTAGTTCATCTCTTGCAAAAACTCCCCAACAATCATTCACCATGTGGAAATCACTTTGCATTCTGTGATGTAGCTGTTTTGTATCCATAATTATACTCGTACGTTTCGACTAGAATCAATCTGTAGTATACTCGGGAATGTAGCCAATAGTATAAGTGTAGTGTTGTGTGGTTAGGCTTTGTCAAAAACAATCAAAGTTGTCACAAGATGGGGCACAAGTGTTTTCTTATATGGGGTGATTGGCTATCATGTGACCCTCTGAGAGAGTCACATGATAGCCAATCACCCTATATAAGGACATAATTATTCATACCATATAAGGGGTGATAGATCACCTTTAACGTTTCCTTTTCCTTGTGGTGATAAGTAATGAGAATGGTTGTCTGGTGCAATACGGAATGTAAATAGAGCATATCCACCTTTATATTCCACTCTTGTAATATTAATAGAGCCCTGATCATCAAATCTCTCAACGATTAAGGTTTGATTGGCTTCTATAAAATTTTGATCGGGAAACTTCATTTTTAAGGGCTTACCGGGTACAGACTCATCAACCACACACAGCGACAGGTAATTGATGTAGTAATGATGAAAAAGATAGGGTTTTTTTTATCATAGGCTCCATTATATGCGTTTGAATCTACAATACATTATAGCACAAACTACTTGCGAGAGAACACTACCTTGTAATATATCTTCAAAATTAAACTCAAAATGTCCGGCATTCGATTGATATGCCTCCATTTCAGTTCGATTAAATGGATAGGTTGCCGGTTTCAACTTAAGAGCAGCATCATGCGCCAGAATGACAAAAGGAAGTGGCGTGACTTTACATGCTTTTAGATAAGCTTCTACTAATTGTATTTTCCATCCATCAGATGGCGCCATAATACAAAACGCATGTCTCGCTTTAGTTAAAGTTATTTTCATTTCCACTCCATTTATTAAAAGTCGTTCTTGTTGGAGAAAATCTGACATAAGAGGTCCTTCGAGATCCACTGTACTACCTCCTACAAATAAGCCAAACCTGTGAATATGGCCGTTATTTTCATTAGGCGGTACTTCTAAACTATTGAATAAACTTGCTGTATCTTTGTAGTAGACTTGTTACTGAGAAAAACTTTGTCTCGCAGAAGGTTGTCTAAGTGCGTCTATGTAGGCCTTATAACCATATAATTGTCCACCTCCTAATACTTGTTGTTGGATTTGAACATCCGCCTGCGTAAATAAACTGTATAGTACTAAATTAACCGGAGCTATTATATCAGAGTTGTTTGGTTTTGTACCATCCTCTTTCATTATATATGCTTTAACACATAATCGTGATCTTTTCAAATCTATATACTGACTAGCCATGGCAGGTATAGTAAAATTCAAACAACTCCCATTGTTAAGATGTGCTGAAGTATGATAGTCAACATATTGCATTTTCTGATAACCAACATTTATAGGTATTGGTTCAAACAGAGATAATGCAGCAGGAAACACTTCTTCTTTGTAGTAGTCCATGATATCACTCTGCTTGTTTAAAAAAACGAAGCAATTAACAGCAAAAATTGTGTTTGATTCTTTAATGATGATATATGATGTCTATTAAGTATAGTTTAATAGACTCACATTCAATTCTTCTGATAGGTGTATATATAACGTGAGATGATGGAGGATTTTTACTGATGCGAGCAATGACTTGATGTTTCTGTGTGTTTTTTAAAATTATTTTTTAAAATATCACTGCATAAGTCCTTTTACATTTCTACTCAACTGAAAATCCAATAAATCACAAAACCAATTAGTTTCATTGAAACAGAATCTTTCAGCTAACACAATTGTAAAATCTTCGGCATTAGTCACAGTGAAATATACGTAAAATGAATTTTCCATTGTATGTCTATATCTCTTGCATGTCTGATGATTTTACCCAACTATTGAATTTCTTTGGATAACCTCGCCATTTAACAAGATATTCTATGACCTCTCCTCTTTCTGGACTTTATTACCTTTTCTTTTTTGAAAACTCCAGATAAATCGGGAGTAACATGCTGCAGCTCGGGTTCATAAAATGTTCCAAGAACTGGTTCATCCTGCAGATATTTTAGTATATATACAATCAAACCCACCCTTTTACGTCTACTACTAATTCCAAATATTTTGTCTGTATACCGTTCGATATATTTTCTTTATAATGCTCTTCGAATATGTGAAATTCGTACAAGATCTCCCAACTTTAATGAACATTCTTTATCCGACTTGGGTGTTTTGGTAAATTTATTTTCCATATCAGTTCCTGATTTTCATTTGTAACAGACTGGGGAGGTCGCTTTATGCTACGATGATACGTATTGTTGTAGCTATGAGTAATATCATTTAGGACATTTATCCATCTATGTGATTGTTTATGAGAAAAATATCTAGACAGTTTCATTTTTAGGGTTCGATTAAATCTTTCAACATAATTTGCCTTGACTTCGTTGTGCGTTACGAAATGATGAATATGTTCTTGTTTGAATATAGTCTGCACAACTTTATTATTAAATTCGCTACCTTTATCAGTTCGTATCGTAGAAGGTTTACGATCTTGACAAATCTCATTTAAAGCGACCTTAATATCCTTCCCAGTCTTTGTTTTCAGGGCTCTTGTCCATGCGTACCGAGAAAATATGTCCATCGCCACTAAAATGTATTGGTAACCGTCATTACTTTAAAGGTATGGTCAACTGTCAAAATTCGCGGGACAAGGGTCCCCCAGAATGCAATAGTACCCGTGGGTAGGCCAAGGCCCTATTCCATAATAATACTAAATATGCGTTTCATACCCAAAGCCTCATTAAGAGCAAGTTCTCAAATCACAGCAAGTTCATATATACTTGAGCGACATATATTAGTAACAATTCCATCGAATCTCAAAGCCCTTTGTCCTGGATCTTAGCTGGGCCTTGCTTTGCAAACAATCTGACTGTATTACTGTGGGTATTTCGAAACAGGTTGACCTCAGGTGTGTACCGACACCCAGTGAACACAACACATTTGTATGACTTTATACAATGTTGGACCGACGTTGAAGACGTTGGGCCGATGTTGTATAAATGTTATACAAATGTTTTGTGTTTGCTGGGAAGGAGGACTTTCTTTCAAACATTGTACATTTCTGCAATGTTGGTTCAATGTTGGGCCAGCGTCGCAGACGTTGGCCTAGCATTAAAACAGCGTTGGGTGAGTGTCTCGTTGGAGTAGTATCCAGTCTTCTAATCAGGTTACTTCATCAACCACACTGTACTGTATGCTGAAGGCTTACACGCATGCGAGTTTAGAACCTGACTCTATCTTTAACGATATTTTATCATATCTATCAAGTCAATGTCCCATTGGCAACCTATTCTAGAGACTATGACTTTATTCCGTTTAAACTTATAATGTATTGGGTGAAGTGGATTGAAATATGTCATTTCCAACGAAGCCATTTCAATTCCGATGTGTGTCTGTGGATTTTGATGTGAAAAAATTATAGTTTCTTCTACAGATTTTTCTGTCGTCTCCTTCTTTGCGTTAGGAGATATCATTACACTAGCCACGGATGTGTCATTTTGTCGTTCTTGCCATTTGCCATATGGTACAATAATCCACTTTTCTGTCATGGTATAATATGTTTGGTTTCTTTAAATATTTTCATAAAAACTGTAATTTTCCCTCTCAAAATTCTTCGTCTGTGTTTTTCAGTTTTTATTCGATTTGAAAATTGTCGTATAACAGTTCTGTGTCGTTTAATAATTATTATTATGGCGGTATCAATTTTCCCGTGTAATATATTGTAGCAGAACTCGCCTATCGCTTCCAACTGCTCATAAGTGATATGATACAAAACTTCTTTCATTTGCTGATAAGTAATACATAACAGGAATTTAAAAAAACGAGAGTCCTGCCATGTCAACAGTCCCATGTCACTTGTTGAAATGTGTTTTTCTTGACTAATACTCTCCTTTTATCGTATAAAAACAGGTCATTTCATTCGGAAAAATGTGAGTTCTCAACTGATACATTTTATTTGTTGATGGGTGTACATTGCATACTAAATACCCGTACGGCTTATTTGTCGCATCTTGGTACGCATCCTCTTTGCCCAGGAAAAATTTGTGAACCTAACGTTTGTACTTGCAGTTTGTCACGTCTCATTCCAAATAGAAAAATATAATGACAGTTGAGTGATATAATTATATTATCAGAATCTATTTTTATGTTTTTCTTCATTTGAGGATGAGGCAGTAAATATCAAAGAGAGCTTCCGAGTAAACTTGACCATATGCAACAGGAATCCTGTTGTAAAATCAAGTTGACTAGACTTATCAGTATAACCAGACATAACTCTTATTACTTGTACAAAAAATAAAATTTCAGGGTAATGTCGACAACGTTTCATGTTAAAAACTGATGTGTGACTAAGTGGTACATCTATATTTCAATGTAACATGAATCTGTTTTATGGTCATGTAGGGTCACTGTTCATATTGAGAGGTATATTTTTAGTGATGATGTGACACTTTTAGTGATGAAGTGACATTCAAAGTCCATTCCTATTTTAAAATTATGTGTAGGTTATATGATATATCACCTTAAGACTGTGTATTTATCGGTGTATAATATTCATGCCATACAGAATGACAATTCAAGTTTTTGAATCCACCTCATCATACTATTCTGGTTTTTCAACTGCAGGATAACTTGTGATAGGTGCTAAGAAATTATTACAATGCACGCGCCACATACACACTAAAGACTCACGTATTACTTGTATAGTATTCAACTCTTGATTTAGCTAGATTCGGGCTGTCATCCGGTACCTAATATGATGTCTCAAGGTACCAGGGTGGTGTCTAAATGTGCCCGGCGGTTTCAAAGAAACAAAAATGTTTCTTCCCCATCCACGTGTGAAACTCAGTATTGTGGGGAGCCTCCATGACCGAGAGGTAGCGTGCTCGGCCTCAGACCGCCAGGGCTCAAATTTCGAATCATGTGTCTGGAGGACAGTGTCATCTCATTCATCTCACCATCCTCAGGAGGTTCTCCTGGCCCAGTTTAGCTTTATGTGCACAAAGGTGGCCTAAAGCCCGATTCATTTCATTTTGTTCCAAGGTGCCCGAGTACGGGGGACATTGAGAGATTTGTTTGAAAATCTGTTTTGTCAAAAAATGAAATGTTACACATTTCTGAAAATTTTCATCTTTTGCTGAGCTATACCCCCCTGGATGTTGTATCCATATGTGTCATCAAAAGGTTTTATTTCGAAAATTTAATGTATTTTTTGGGGGGTTTGAATTTTTGTCAAGGTGACCCAGTCTCCCCAATACAGATTTTAGTTATCGCTACGTTACCACACCACAACAGTTATAAGAACAAATGTTATTTTTGCTTGATGTTCCACCACTGCCTGGAGGTTACATCTATAATCTTGTTGACGATCGTGACGGCAGTAAAGGTCCACAGGCATCAACTTACAGCCAATATTTTCCCTTGTGACGGCATAATTACAAAGAAATAAACAAAAAAACTTGAAGGAGGCCTTTCAGGGACGTGTCTATCCAGCTCTAAATTAGTTATGAAGCAGGTGGTTAATAACTATACATAGTAATGTTTTTAACTTGCTTAAAATAGGTAAACATGTTAAAGGTGTAGAATATTATTGATATATAGAACGTGTAAGGTCGCTGTTGCGAAGTCTACCATGAGTGTATATGAACAGTTATACACTCTTGTACATCAATTTGTTCATATACAAGTGACAGCTGATATTTTAAAAGACATCATTACACAGCAGTTTAATGTAACATAGATCTATGTTTTCTTGGGTGAGTTAACAACTTTGTTCAATCGATCTCATGTGGATGTGGATATCCACATCCACATGAGATCGATTGAACAAAGTTGTTAACTCACCCAAGAAAACATAGATCTATGTGATAAGCTTAGTAATTTCATGGCGGCCATTTTGAATTCTACATGATAATGATGTAATATAAAATTATCGTCTGTTTATTCCCAGTTTTATTGCAATCCCTGATATCGAAAACATATGGTTTTGTGAAATAATCTCATTGCCATCTCAATTATTGAATTTCGCATTTTATGATAGTGCTTCAAGGATGAGAAATCCAAATCCGCCTAGATATCATTAGGTAGGCCTATGCCAGAGATGCATAATCAAACAAGGTTACATCAAAAATCCACAATTGGCTGTCGGACTATACATTCATTTTTGTACCAATTTCATCAGAGCTGTTCACATAATAGCGATAGTACATTAGTACAAAGTCCTATGAGTGCAACCTAGGACTCATTTTGTCATGGAAGGACACATGTTGCGCGTTGCACTGAAAAAATGAATCAATTTACCATCACAACCTCAATAAGTACATTCATATCAGACATGTTCACCTTTTTGCTATGAACATTTTCATGTATATATAAAAAAAAATAGGTGGCACATTTTAACTACTGAATTCCCATAGGATTTCACATGCTCTTGCACTAGTTATGGCAAATCTTTTCTTGCCATGTGTATTTTACTCATCTACTCAAGTACGTGTATGTACATGATTATATACATGACATAAACCTACATCTGCCTTCGCCCTGACTATCCGCGATCCCACCTCCGTTTCGACCGCTTGATCTGTAATCTCGTTTAGGGCTGTTCCAGCAAAAATCCGGGCTCTCCCCATGGACGACAATCGTTTTTTTTCTAAAGGTGGTGGTGGATTTCAATTGACACTTATGGTATTTTGTCAATATTTATTTCCGAGGTGGGTGGTGGTAGGCTACTCAGCAGACTGAATTCCGTTATGGTGGGCGTCTTTTCTGAAATGTATTGTAAGCCTAATACAAGAATACAAAATACAGTGTTGACAATCGCATTGTTTCTGTATTGTAAATGACATCAAAGCTGTAGACCTGGGGATTAATATTAGTTTCACAGTTACATTAGTTATTAGAGGAAATTCCGGGGACTATGGTGCTAAAAAACTTTCACTGGAACAGCCTTTAGAAAAAAACATAATTAGTCCAGGACAGCTATGTCAAAAATAGGGTCAACCCACCACAAATTGCAACAGAAATTATTCCTTTACCAAAATTCTCATAAATTATCATAGAACAACATATTAAAAGTCACATAGAATCGGAGTAGTGGAAGAGTGCCTAATTTGCATAAATCTAAAATGGCCGCCATGAAAATTGACCTAGTCTTATTTTGGCGATATCTCGGCTAATAATCAATGAAGAATCATGATTTTTGTGTCTAAACTTATGTTTTTAGGGTCAAGGAATCTAATGAGCACCTAATTGAGCATCCTGGACATCCCGTTAACACCACAAATCAAAATGTTTTGTATGACAGATGTGAAATCACCTCAAATTTCACGAATTTTGATTTTGCAACATGACCATAATATTATTATGCCTGACTTGATTATTAATGACCTGAACATTATGGCTCTTTTAAAATAAGCACGTTATTGTATCAGTGTTTAAAGTTTCAAAAGTCATTAGGGGCCCACCATCCAATCACCAGGGGGGGGAGGAGGTGGAGTTTGTGTCGCGGACAAATTATTTATTTCACCTAAGCTAGGTGGCGCGCTGAAAATTTTAAATTTTTTTATATGTTTATATAGTACAGTTCTTGACATAAATTATTTATTTCACAGAGTCTACCCGAAATTATATATTAAAAAAAAAAACTACAGCCCCCACACCCTGTAGATTGAAAGGTGGCCCTGTTGACACATTCAGGAGGCTTAAAATATATAAGATAAGTTGTATTTGTAAATCACATTATATGCACCCATTTTCCACACCCTCCCTCCCTCTACAAAATATAGTATGTCGAGGGTTATGCGTGAACAGGGGGTACCTATGATCATGCCAGGCGAATAATGCCACATCAAAACAGTGTGATTATAGTCGGATTCACATTAACTGTGGTGAATGATTTTCGTCAATTTCTCAGTTAATTCCTAACCAATTGTCATGGTACATGTACAGGCACTATTTTCTATGGTGCGACTACCCTGAAAATGTCATTGAAAAATATTACATAGTTTAAAAGTTGGTCTATTTAACGTCTAGTAAACAAATCAAAATGTCACCCTCTATTTTAAAAATGAAATGAATCGGGCTTCAGGCCACCTTTGTGCACATATAGGCTAAACAGGGCCAGGAGAACCTCCTGAGGATGGTGAGATGATTGAGATGACACTGTTCTCCAGACACAGGATTCGAAATTCGAGCCCTGGTGGTCTGAGGCCGAGCACGCTACCTCTCGGTCACGGGGGCCCCCCACAATACTGACTTTCACACGTGGATAGGGAAGAAACATTTTTTGGTTCTTTCAAACCGCCGAGTCCGGGAACCGAACCCCGAACTCTGGCGTGAAAGGCAGCGGTGCTAACCACTACCCTAGGACCCCCGCCCGTCACCCTCTATAAACCCATTAGCTTCGTTTCAGAATTTCATTACATGTAAAATGGTCTAACTTCTGAAATACTTATCAAAACTTCGCGAAATTTTCAGCGTAGTCGCGACATGAATGGAAACTACTGTGTGTAGAACTTCATAACAATTGCTTTAGAATTCACTGAGGTATTTGCGAAAATTATTCACCCTGGTCGATGAATTTTCAGCGCCTGGTTTTTATGTAACATATTGAGAAATTTTATAGAAAATGTAACCGCGGCGTGATAAACTGTTTAATGGTTAATGGACAGGAGGTCTAGACCATAAATAGATGACGTCATTAGAGGATTACCGCTCTCAGGGAATGCCTTTATGGAACCCTTTAACCAATACCAAGGCAGTGGACGCCATTTTTTTATTTTAAATGTTTGGTCACATTTGTGTGATTTTTAACTGTCGAAGTAACTTGTCAGAGGTAAGTTCAATGTTTTTTTATTTAATAATGACTAGTCTTGGATTTCACCTTAAATATTTCAATGGTTGTATTGCTCATTTTGTGTAATTCATTCAAATGTATCTTGTTTGATAATTGAGCTGTTTATTGATTTTCAATCTGTTGGGTGCATTTTGACAAAAAATTAAGGAAGGAATTGGACACTTTTTAGGGAGGAATCGGACACTTGTGGGATGTTTTGACAATGTCCATATCCTCCCCAAATCACTTGTCCAAGTCCTTCCAACAACATAAAATTCAATATCTCTAGCAAGTTATTCTTCTGTATAGAATGTTAAAAACACATATGGCTATCCATAGGCATAGTGAGTCTCTTTCTTTGGGAAAAAGATTAGCTTTATCACATGAGCATAGTATGAAAAAAAGACAAAAAGCTGGCAATGTCCAAATCCGCCTGGGTCTCCCCTACAAGCCGGAGTTCAGAGTAACCATACAAGACGCGCCGATTCATTCATGCCACTTCCTCTCGTCAAACCATCTGTAGTTCTGAAGTTTCTCATCACCACTTCAATGATTAGGTCAGTCGACAAGTCAGCTCAGAACCTATCATTTCTTCTGATAACATGGTGGCCATCATAGTGATGGGTGATCAAAATATGTGAAATTTTACGCAATTCTGCATTCGTGATATACGACAATCCCATTTATGTTGTCAGACACGGTCAAAAACGGTCCGAGATGCTTAACGATGTGCTCATCCGATTCCTTGACCCCAAAAACATATGGTTAGACACCAAAATCATGATTCTACATTGATTATTAGCCGAGATATCGCCAATATAAGACTTATTCAATTATTTTGACGGCCATTTTGGATTTATGTAAATTAGGCACTCTTCCACCACTGCGATTCTTGGTGACTTTTAATATGTTTTCTATGACACTTTCTGAGACTGTTGGTGAAGAAATAATTTCTGTTGCAATTTGTGGTGGGTCATTTCATAGTTTGCCTGGACTAAATAGCATTACAACTGTAACGAGATAGATCGTACCCTCGCTCAAGCCAGCAGCCGGATTTTGGAGCCGTCCGCTAAACTGATAAAAACTGACCCAAAGTAGGAAACACACAGAAATTGATTTTTTAACGTTTTTAAACACTGCACCAGGAGCCCACCTTTCACCTGACATGCGGCAGTGTAAGCCACCGTACCAGGACCCCACCTTTAACACTTTCACCTGACATGCCGCAGTGTATGCCACCGTACCAGGACCCCACCTTCAATACTTTCACCTGACATGCCGCAGTGTATGCCACCGCACAAGTACCCCACCTTTCACCTGACATGCCGCAGTGTAAGCCACCGCACCAGGACCCCACCTTTCACCTGACATGCCGCAGTGTAAGCCACCGCACCAGGACCCCACCTTCAACACTTTCACCTGACATGCCGCAGTGTATGCCACCGCACAAGTACCCCACCTTTCACCTGACATGCCGCAGTGTAAGCCACCGCACCAGGACCCCACCTTCAACACTTTCACCTGACATGCCGCAGTGTAAGCCACCGCACAAGTACCCCACCTTTCACCTGACATGCCGCAGTGTAAGCCACCGCACCAGGACCCCACCTTTAACCTGACATGCCGCAGTGTAAGCCACCGCACCAGGACCCCACCTTTCACCTGACATGCCGCAGTGTAAGCCACCGCACCAGGACCCCACCTTTAACACTTTCACCTGACATGCCGCAGTGTATGCCACCGCACAAGTACCCCACCTTTCACCTGACATGCCGCAGTGTAAGCCACCGCACCAGGACCCCACCTTTAACCTGACATGCGGCAGTGTAAACCACCGTACCAGGACCCGAGCTCTGCTAAATCTTGTTGGGTGCCTGATAATCCCCCTGTACTAGAAAACATCATACCTAAATATGAGAAATGTTCTACTACTTCTAAAATTGAGTCACCATGAAACCAAATATCAGCCATGGACAACCTTCTACCCTTCCTAAATACAACTATCTTAGTTTTAATTATATTAACACATAACTTCCACCTTTGACAATAATTATGAGCATAATCGAGGTGATTTTGCAAATCTAATCTACTCTCAGCTACTAAAACAGAATCATCAGCATATAATAAAAGACATAGTTTTAAGATCGTCAACAGTTATCCCTTGGCTTCCACTTGCATGCAACACTTCTCTCATATCATTAACATACATACCAAATAAGAGGGGTGACAAGCTCTCACCTTGTCGTACTCCCAGAAAACTATTGAATGTATTTGCTGTTTCTCCACCATATCGTATATAGTACCCTGGTCTTGACTTCACCATACATACTTCTTATTACATTAAAAATATTTTCCTCTCAAACCTCTCAAACCAGTAATTTAAACCACAGACAATCTCTATTTAAGTACTCGAAGGTTTTACGAAATGCACAGAATAATTTCTTTTTATTCTGTAATGCGGAGGTAATTATACTATGTAAAACAAAAATATTATCCAGAGCTGAGCGGTTATTTCTTAATCCTTCCTGTTCTTCTATTAAAATGTCATAGCTTTCAGCATAAAAATTTAATCTATTATTAAAAATACGTGTATAAAGGTTCCCCAAAACACTCAACAAAGTGATGCCTCTATAATTATCAACTGTATTTTTACTTGTATCTCTTTTGTGTATGGGAATAACCACACCATCTAACCAAGACAGAGGAAAATGCCCACTGCTAAAAATTATTTTAAATAAAACAACAAGTTTATCGAATAGGGTCTCACAAGTATTCACAAAAGAATCATTTATGAGCAGATCAGGACCAGCACTTTTACCTGGCTTTAATTCTTTGATAGCTTTTATGACCTCCGTCTACGTGATTACATCACTAAGCTCCTGAAATGAATCATTCAATAAACCTTCATCATATGTGCGTATATGTTCATATATATCATCATCTGCAATATACGAAACATCAGTGGGATTCCCTAGGTCCACTGTACTATAATAGTTCACAATGATGATGATAATACTCGAAAAAATTTGTACATGTTAATAGCGAGGAAGTAGGTGACTTGTTCTTTCTAATTAATTTCCACATATCTTTAGAGTTCTGTTTTTGGCCATTTACCAGTCGTTCAATTTTAAGTTTATTATGATTAAAGCGACATTTGTTTGCACATTTAGAATACTTGTGCCGTACTTGGACCATATCTGTTCTGGATTCATCAGTTTTAGTATTTCTGTATTCATTTAGACATAGCATACAATCATGTTTTAATTGTTTACATGCTGGTGTCATCCAGGGTATATTACCTTTAGTGAGCGAAGCATTAGGCTTCACATTGATGTAGCGACTTAAGAACGGGTCAGCACAACCTTGTATTACGTTAGTGAAAGATACTACTAGCTTCTCAATACAAACATTATCTGCAGTGTGATCTATACTATTTAAAAATGCTTATGATATGTTACTTATAGATTCACATAATGGTAAAAGTAACTGAGTCTCACAAGTTAAACAATTACTGGAACTGACTGGTTTCGGTCATGTGTGGCTAAACAGTGGTGTTAAGAATGATAAACTATTTTTATTTAATTTTAAACAACGCTTACGCGATAATTTTGGACAGAAGGTTAATCTAGAATTGCAAGCCACATCAAGAGGTACATTTTATGTGTTGTATAATGATTTTTTCAAAAATAATAAAACTATCTCGATGTTGTCACGACACAGCAGCATAGGGTGGCACTAACAAGGCTACGCACCAGTAATCTCAGGTTAACTGTAGAAAGCGGGAGGTGGCATAAACCTCATGTCTTACCATTAATAGAAAGAAAATGTAGTAGCTGTGAAGACTTGGAGGACAAATATCATTTTTTACTTGTCTGTCCGATGAATACTGAATTACGTAGGAGATATTTACCTAAATACTATCATCAGCGTCCAAATATGTTAAAATTTGTTGAGCTCATGTCAAGTAAAAATTCCAATATCATTACCAAGTTAGCTAATTACACATACAAAGCCTTTAAAATAAGAAACGAAGTTGAATATGTTGTTTAATTTCATGTTTACTAATTTATTTTTTATACAATTATTCTTAATCATGTTAATATATTATATAATGCCATACTGCTAATGGAAATGTCAAATGTCTTGTCTAATTTCATGTTTACTAATTTAATTATACCTCATATGTAATATAATGTTATACTGCTAAAATCAATGTCAAATGTTTATTTCAATTTGTTACTTTACAATACATGTTGTGAATTTCAATCGTATATACGTATATGGCACAAGGGCTACAAGCCTACTGCCTAATAATAATAAAATATTCTATTCTATTCTATAGATGACAGCAAATTAACAAAACGGTCGACAGTATCAGTACCATTAAGGTTAGAAATAAATGCACCTTTATGTTCATTGTCCCATTCATACTTTTTAGTCGTATTGCTTTTATCTACGTCAGTTGGAGGTATACAGTGAACATTGATACCAAATTCAATCTGACAGTGATCTGAATATACCGTAGGTGAACCAGGTAAGTCACCGCACCAGTACCCCACCTTTAACACTTTAACCTGACATGCGGCAGTGTAAACCACGCACCAGGACCCCACCTTTAACACTTTAACCTGACATGCGGCAGTGTAAACCACGCACCAGGACCCCACCTTTAACACTTTAACCTGACATGCGGCAGTGTAAACCACGCACCAGGACCCCACCTTTAACACTTTAACCTGACATGCGGCAGTGTAAACCACGCACCAGGACCCCACCTTTAACACTTTAACCTGACAAGCGACAGTGTAAACCACCTCACCAGGACCCCACCTTTAACACTTCATTCTTTAACCTGACATGCGGCAGTGTAAACCACCGCACCAGGACCCCACCTTTCACCTGAAATGCGGCAGTGTAAGCCACGCAGCAGGACCCCACCTTTCCCCTGAAATGCGACAGTGTAAGCCACCGCACCAGGACCCCACCTTTAACACTTTAACCTGACATGCGGCAGTGTAAACCGCCGCACCAGGGCCCCACCTTTATCACTTTAACCTGACATGCGGCAGTGTAGCCTAAACCACGCACTAGGACCCCACCTTTAACACTTTAACCTGACATGCGGCAGTGTAAACCGCCGCTCCAGGGCCCCACCTTTCACCTGACATGCCGCAGTGTAAAAACAGGTTCAGCAATGACCTGATATCGAGTGATATATCGTTACTCCAAAACAGACAGGTTCAGCAGGTCATATCGAGTAATATATAGTTACTCCAAAACAGACAGGTTCAGCAGGTCATATCGAGTGATATATCGCTACTCCAAAACAGACAGGTTCAGCAGGTCATATCGTGTGATATATAGCTACTCCAAAACAGACAGGTTCAGCAGGTCATATCAAGTGATATATCGTTACTCCAAAGACAGACAGGTTCAGCAGGTCATATCGAGTGATATATCGTTACTCCAAAGACAGACAGGTTCAGCAGGTCATATCGAGTGATATATCGTTACTCGAAAGACAGACAGGTTCAGCAGGTCATATCGAGTGATTTATCGTTACTCCAAAACAGACAGGTTCAGCAGGTCATATCGTGTGATATATAGCTACTCCAAAACAGACAGGTTCAGCAGGTCATATCGAGTGATATATAGCTACCCTAAAACAGACAGGTTCAGCAGGTCATATCGAGTGATATATCGTTACTCCAAAACAGACAGGTTCAGCAGGTCATATCGTGTGATATATAGCTACTCCAAAACAGACAGGTTCAGCAGGTCATATCAAGTGATATATAGCTACTCCAAAACAGACAGGTTCAGCAGGTCATATCGTGTGATATATAGCTACTCCAAAACAGGCAGGTTCAGCAGGTCATATCGAGTGATATATAGCTACTCCAAAACAGACAGGTTCAGCAGGTCATATCGAGTGATATATCGTTACTCCAAAACAGACAGGCTCAGCAGGTCATATCGTGTGATATATAGCTACTCCAAAACAGACAGGTTCAGCAGGTCAAATCGTGTGATATATAGCTACTCCAAAACATACAGGCTCAGCAGGTTATATCAAGTGATATATCGTTACTCCAAAAAAAGACAGGCTCAGTAGGTCATATCGAGTGATATATAGTTACTCCAAAATAGACAGGTTCAGCAAGTCATATCGAGTGATATATCGTTACTCCAAAACAGACAGGTTCAGCAGGTCATATCAAGTGATATATAGCTACTCCAAAACAGACAGGTTCAGCAGGTCATATCGAGTGATATATAGCTACTCCAAAACAGACAGGTTCAGCAGGTCATATCGAGTGATATATAGTCACTTCAAAACAGACAGGTTCAGCAGGTCATATCAAGTGATATTTAGTTATACCAAAACAGACAGGCTAAGCAGGTCATATCGAGTGATATATCATTACTCCGAAACAGACAGGTTCAGCAGGTCATATCGAGTGATATATCGTTACTCCAAAACAAACAGGTATAGTAGGTCATATCGAGTGATATATAGCTACTCCAAAACAGACAGGTTCAGCAGGTCATATCGAGTGATATATAGTTCCTCCAAAACAGACAGGTTCAGCAGGTCATATCGAGTGGTAGGTATTTACAAACAGACAGGCTCAGCAGGTGATGCTAAGCATTGATTCATTGATTCTCGACAATTATAAACCGTGGCTAGGGTATTCGCTAAGAATTGATTATTGACAACACTATATATAGTAGTCAAACCGTGGCTAGAAGTAATTCGTGACAACACTATATATAGTAGTCAAACCGTGGCTAGGTGATTCTAAAAAATGATTCGCGACAACACTATATATAGCAGTCAAACCATAGCTAGATGATGCTAAGAATTGATTCGCAACAACACCCTGCAGGTATATAGTAGTCAAACCATGGCTAGATGATGCTAAGAATTGATTCGCGACAACACTATATGTATTAGTCAGATGATGCTAAGAAATGATACGTGACAACACTATATATAGTAGTCAAACCATAGCTAGATGATGCTGAGAATTGATTCGCAACAACACTATGCAGGTATATAGTAGTCAAACCGTGGCTAGATGATGCTAAGAAGTGATTCGCGACAACACTATATATAGTAGTCAAACTGTGGTTGGATGATGATAAGAATTGATTCGTGACAACGCTATATATAGTAGTCAAAATGTGGCTATATGATTCTAATAATTGATACGCGACAACACTATACAGGTATATAGTAGACAAACTGTGGCTAGATGATGTTAAGAAGTGATCAACATGATCACGTGGTCTGCGTGATAGCTATCAACTTTGCTCTTAATGCAGGTCTCCTGATTCTCACAACATATATTATTTTTTATCTTATTTGGTTACATTTGTATGTTTGTTTTTGTTGTGTGACAAATAAATTGTTCTGATTCTGAGTTTGATTCGCGACAACAGTATGTATAGTTGTCAAACAGTGGCTAGATGATTCTAAGAATTGATGCGCGACAACACTATATATAGTAGACAAACTATGTAGTTATATTGTAGTCAAACTGTGGCTAGATTATTCTAAGAATTGATTCGCGACAACACTATACAGGTATATTGTAGTCAAACTGTGGCTAGATGAGCCTAAGAATTGATTCGCGACAACACTGTGTATAGTAGTCAAACCGTGGCTAGATGATTCTAAGAATTGATTCGCGACAACACTATACAGGTATAGTGTAGTCAAACTGTGGCTAGATGATTCTAAGAATTGATTCGTGACAACACTATAAATAGTAGTCAAGCAGGGGCTAGATGATGCTAATAATTGATTCGCGACAACACTATATAGTAGTCAAACCGTGGCTAGATGATTCTAAGAATTGATTCTCGACAACACTGTATATAGTATCTCTGACATTAAATCTTCTGCTATTTCTTTAGGACACATTTAGACCGGCAACTGAGGAGGATGTGTTTAAGATTATTAGCAAAAGTTCTAAGAAATCATGTGCTTTAGATCCAATACCAGCTGGATTTTTGATAGATATTTTACCTACACTTCTACCAGCCATCACAAAAATTATTAACATTTCACTGGAAACAGGAACGGTACCTCGTTCAATGAAGAAGGCGATTGTCAGTCCGCTCTTAAAAAACTAAAACTCGACAAGGATGTTTTGAAAAAATTATCGTCCTGTGTCTAACCTTTCTTTAATTTCAAAGATTCTTGAGAAAATTGTAACATCTCGGCTGTTAGACCACATAGAATCAAATATCAAATAATCTTGAAGAGCCACTACAGTCGGCTTATAAACGCCATCACGGCACAGAGACTTCACTTTTCAAAACATAGAGCGATTTGTTGTTGGCAATGGACGATCACAAAGCATCACTAGTTGTATTTTTGGACCTTTCCGCTTCATTCGCCCCATTTGATAATACCATTCTTGGTAATCGTTTGCGAAATGACTATGGACTATGTGGAAAAGCATTTGATTGGTTGGAATCATATCTCACTGATCGATATCAATCTGTACATATTGAAGACAGTTCCTCTGAATATACAAAATTGAATTTTGGTGTTCTTCAGGGTTCAGTCCTGGGACCTTTACTTTTTAGTTATTATACAAAACCTATTAGAGCCATAGCAGCAAAATATAATCTAAACATACATCTATACGCAGATGATACTCAATTGTATGTGTCGTTCCGATTTTCAAGCTACGCATAAGCAATCGCTGCACTGTGTCGTGTAGAAGCTTGTATCAAGGAAATACAGACATGGATAAAGAACAATAAACTTCAACTAAATGCCGATAAGTCTGAGTATCTTATTGCTGCATCAAAGATACCAAAGATAACATTACGACCTAATAATATTAGTAGAATAGAAAATGAGCCATCAGTGAGTGCAAAGAATTTAGGAGTTATGTTTGACAAGCATCTTAACATGTGTGAGCATGTGAATCAAATTTGCAGAAAATCACAATTTCTTTTGAAAAAGATCGGTGACATTAGGAATTGTTTATCAATTGTTACCACTGAGCATCCATCTCATCGACGCCTACGTGAAATCGCAACTTGACTGTTGCAACTCTCTGTTGGATGGCTTGCCAAATAGCTGTATTTTAAAACTACAAAGAATTGAAAATAGTGCAGAAATGATTATATATCAGAGAAAGAAATTTGATCATGTGACGCCTCTTTTGAAACACTTACATTGGCTGCCAATCATACAAAGGATAAAATATAAGCTTCTCCTTCTTTGCTTCAAAACGCAACATGGCCTAGCACCCAGTTGCCTTAAAGACTGTATCATCCCTTATTCTCCATGTCGCCCACTGCGCACCAAACATCTGTTGGTGGCACCTCCCACAAAGTTAAAAACATATGGTGATAGATCACTTGATAAAGCTGCCCCCTTACTTTGGAACAACTTACCATATCACATACGAAGCTGTAACAAACTTGATCTATTTAAGCGACACAAAAAGTAATTTGTTCAATATCGCATACTTGTAGAGATGCTATGATTTTAAACCTTAATGTACCAAGTTGATCATGTTTATTGACATTTTCGATTGTAGCGCCAAAGAGCAACTTAAGGTTGGATGTGGCGCCATATAAGTGTATATTATTATTATTATGTAGTAGTCAAACCGGGACTAAATGATTCTAAGAATTGATTCGCGACAACACTATATATAGAAGTCAAACTGTGGCCAGATTATTCTAATAATTGATTCGCGACAACACTATACAAGTATATAGTAGTCAAACCATGGCTAGATGATTCTAAGATTTGATTCGCGACAACACTATACAGGTATATAGTAGACAAACTGTGGCTAGATGATGCTAAGAAGTGATCAACATGATCACGTGGCCTGTGTGATAGCTATCAACTTTGCTCCTAATGCAGGTCTCTTGATCCTCACAACATATATTATTTTCCATCTTATTTGTTTACATTTGTATGTTTGTTTTTGTTGTGTGACAAAAAATTGTTCTGAGTCTGAGTCTGATTCGCGACAATAGTATATATAGTAGTCAAACCGTGGCTAGATGATTCTAAGAATTGATGCGCGACGACACTATATATAACAGTCAAACCGTGGCTAGATGATTCTAAGAATTGATGCGCGACGACACTATATATAGTAGACAAACTATGTAGGTATATTGTAGTCAAACTGTGGCTAGATTATTCTAAGAATTGATGCGCGACAACACTATATATAGTAGTCAAACCGGGGCTAGGTGATGCAAAGAATTGATTCGTGATAACACTATATATTAGTCGACACATTCTACAATATTATATCAGTCTAGGCCTATGCATCCGTTTGTTTTAAATAGGCCTATTTAAATTTCCATATCTAAAATTGTAGTGCAAATTGGATCAATGAGATTTAAGTGAGTATGCCTGCAGGGAAAATTCAGAGAACTGAATAATTTATACAGCCATAGCATGTGGGATGCAGTATAACGTAAGTTGGATATGCCTTTTATAATTTACGGTACCAGCTATAGGCCTACTGGAGTCCACCTTTAATCTGACATGCGGCAGTGTAAGTCGACGCACCAGGACCCCACCTTTAACACTTTATTCTCTAACCTGACATGCGGCAGTGTAAACCACGCACCAGGGCCCCACTTTTAACACTTTAACCTGACATGAGGCAGTGTGAGCCACGCACCAGGACGCCACCTTTAATTGACATGCGGCAGTGTAAACCACCGCACCAGGGCCCCATCTTTCACACTTTGACCTGCCATGCGACTGTGTAAACCACCGCACCAGGACCCCACCTTTAACACTTTATTCTTCAACCTGACATGCGGCAGTGTAAGCCACGCACCAGGACCCCACCTTTAACCTGACATGCCGCAGTGTAAACCACCACACCAGGACCCCACCTTTAACACTTTAACCTGACATGCCGCAGTGTAAACCACGCACCAGGACCCCACCTTTGACACTTTAACCTGACATGCGGCAGTATAAACCACCACACCAGGACCCCACCTTTAACACTTTAACCTGACATGCCGCAGTGTAAACCACCGCACAAGGACCCCACCATTAACACTTTAACCTGACATGCGGCAGTATAAACCACCGCACCAGGACCCCACCTTTAACACTTTAACCTGACATGCGGCAGTGTAAACCACGCACCAGGACCCCACCTTTGACACTTTAACCTGACATGCGGCAGTATAAACCACCACACCAGGACCCCACCTTTAACACTTTAACCTGACATGCCGCAGTGTAAACCACCGCACAAGGACCCCACCTTTAACACTTTAACCTGACATGCGGCAGTATAAACCACCGCACCAGGACCCCACCTTTAACACTTTAACCTGACATGCGGCAGTGTAAACCACGCACCAGGACCCCACCTTTGACACATTAACCTGACATGCGGCAGTGTAAGCCACCGCACCAGGACCCCACCTTTAACACTTTATTCTTTAACCTGACATGCGGCAGTGTAAACCATGCACCAGGACCCCACCGTTAATTTGACATGCGGCAGTGTAAACCACCGCACCAGGACCCCACCTTTCACACTTTAACCTGACATGCGGCAGTGTAAACCAAGCACCAGGACCCCACCTTTAACACTTTAACCTGACCTGCGACAGTATAAGCCACGCACCAGGACCCCACCTTCAACCTGACATGCCGCAGTGTAAACCACTGCACCAGGACCCCACCTTTAACCTGACATGCCGCAGTGTAAACCACTGCACCAGGACCCCACCTTTAACACTTTAACCTGACATGCGGCAGTATAAACCATACACCAGGACCCCACCTTTAACACTTTATTCCTTAACCTGACATGCGGCAGTGTAAACCACGTACCAGGGCCCCACCTTTAACACTTTATTCTTTAACCTGACATGCGGCAGTGTAAACCACGCACCGGGACCCCACCTTTAACACTTTATTCTTTAACCTGACATGCCGCAGTATAAACCACGCACCGGGACCCCACCTTTAACAGTTTAACCTGACATGCGGCAGTATGAACCACGCACCAGGGCCCCACCTTTAAAACTTTATTCTTTAATCTGACATGCGGAAGTGTAAACCACCGCACCAGGACCCCACCTTTCACCTGGCATGCGGCAGTATAAACCACGCACCAGGACCCCACCTTTAACACTTTAACCTGACATGCGGCAGTGTAAACCACGCACCAGGACCCCACCTTTAACACTTTAACCTGACATGCGGCAGTGTAAACCACCGCACCAGGACCCCACCTTTCACCTGACATGCGGCAGTGTAAACCACGCACCAGGACCGCACCTTTAACACTTTAACCTGACATGCGGCAGTGTAAACCACGCTACAGGACCCCACATTTAACACTTTATTCTTTAACCTGACATGCGGCCGTGTAAACCACCGCACCAGGACCCCACCTTTAACACATTAACCTGACATGCGGCAGTGTGAACCACGCACCAGGACCCCACATTTAACACTTTATTATTTAACCTGACATGCGGCAGTATAAACCACGCACCAGGAACCCACCTTTAACACTTTAACCTGACATGCGGCAGTGTAAACCACGCACCAGGACCCCACATTTAACACTTTATTCTTTAACCTGACATGCGGCAGTGTAAACCACCGCACCAGAACCCTACCTTTCATCTGACATGCGGCAGTATAAACCACGCACAGGGACCCCACCTTTAACACTTTAACCTGACATGCGGCAGTGTAAACCACCGCACCAGGACCCCACCTTTAACACTTTATTATTTAACCTGACATGCGACAGTGTAAACCACGCACCAGGACCCCACCTTTAACACTTTATTCTTTAACCTGAGATGCGGCAGTGTAAACTACGCACCAGAACCCCACCCTTCACACTTTAACCTGACATGCGGCAGTGTAAACCACGCACCAGGACCCCACATTTAACACTTTAAACTGACATGCGGCAGTGTAAACCACGCACCAGGACCCCACCTTTAACGCTTTAACCTGACATGTGGCCGTGTAAACTACGCACCAGGACCCCACCTTTAACACTTTATTTTTTAACCTGACATGCGGCAGTGTAAGCCACGCACCAGGGCCCACCTTTAACACTTTATTCTTTAACCTGACATGCGGCAGTGTAAACCACCACACCAGGACCCCACCTTTCACCTGACATGCGGCAGTATAAACCACGCACCAGGACCCCACCTTTAACACTTTAACCTGACATGCAGCAGTATAGACCACGCACCAGGACCCCACCTTTAACACTTTAACCTGACATGCGGCAGTGTAAACCACGCACCAGGACCCCACCTTTAACACTTTATTTTTTAACCTGACATGCTGCAGTGTAAACCACGCACCAGGAACCCACCTTTAACACTTTATTCTTTAACCTGACATGCGGCAGTGTAAACCACAGCACCAGGACCCCACCTTTCACCTGACATGCGGCAGTATAAACCACGCACCAGGACCCCACCTTTAACACTTTAACCTGACATGCGGCAATGTAAACCACTGTACCAGGACCCCACCTTTAACACTTTAACCTGACATGCGGCAATGTAAACCACCGCACCAGGACCCCACCTTGAACACTTTATTCTTTAACCTGACATGCTGCAGTGTAAACAACGCACCAGGGCCACACCTTTAACACTTTATTCTTTAACCTGACATGCGGCAGTGTAAACAACGCACCAGGGCCACACCTTTAACACTTTATTCTTTAACCTGACATGCGGCAGTGTAAACCACCACACCAGGACCCCACCTTTCACCTGACATGCGGCAGTATAAACCACGCACCAGGACCCCACCTTTAACACTTTAACCTGACATGCGGCAGTGTAAACCACGCACCAGGACCCCACCTTTAACACTTTAACCTGACATGCGGCAGTGTAAACCACGCACCAGGACCCCACCTTTAACACTTTATTCTTTAACCTGACATGCGGCAGTGTAAACCACGCACCAGGGCCACACCTTTAACACTTTATTCTTTAACCTGACATGCGGCAGTGTAAACCACCACACCAGGACCCCACCTTTCACCTGACATGCGGCAGTATAAACCACGCACCAGGACCCCACCTTTAACACTTTCACCTGACATGCGGCAGTATAAACCACGCACCAGGACCCCACCTTTAACACTTTAACCTGACATGCGGCAGTGTAAACCGCCGCACCAGGACCCCAACTTTAACATTTTATTCCTTAACTTGACATGCGGCAGTGTAAGCCACGCACCAGGACCCCACCTTTAACACTTTATTCTTTAACCTGAGATGCGGCAGTGTAAACTACGCCCCAGAACCCCACCCTTCACACTTTAACCTGACATGCGGCAGTATAAACCACGCACCAGGACCCAACCTTTAACACTTTAACCTGACATGCGGCAGTGTAAACCACGCACCAGGATCCCACCTTTAACCTGACATGCGGCAGTGTAAACCACGCACCAGGACCCCACCTTTAACCTGACATGCGGCAGTGTAAACCACGCACCAGGACCCCACCTTTCACCTGACATGCGGCAGTGTAAACCACGCACCATGACCCCACCTTTAACCTGACATGCGGCAGTGTAAACCACGCACCAGGACCCCACCTTTCACCTGAGATGCGGCAGTGTAAACTACGCACCAGGACCCCACCTTTAACCTGACATGCGGCAGTGTAAACTACGCACCAGGACCCCACCTTTCACCTGACATGCGGCAGTGTAAACTACGCACCAGGACCCCACCTTTAACCTGACATGCGGCAGTGTAAACTACGCACCAGGACCCCACCTTTAACCTGACATGCGGCAGTGTAAACCACGCACCAGGACCCCACCTTTAACCTGACATGCGGCAGTGTAAACTACGCACCAGGACCCCACCTTTCACCTGACATGCGGCAGTGTAAATTACGCACCAGGACCCCACCTTTCACCTGACATGCGGCAGTGTAAACTACGCACCAGGACCCCACCTTTAACCTGACATGCGGCAGTGTAAACTACGCACCAGGACCCCACCTTTCACCTGACATGGTAGGTATTCACAAACAGACAGGTTCAGCAGATGCTGAGCATTGATTCGCGACAACAATAGTAGTTGACAAATTCTACAATATTATAAAGCGGGGAAGGGTGATCATAAGCAATGATTCTCGACAATTATAAACCGTGGCTAGATTATTCGAAGAATTGATTCGCGACAAGACTATGTGTTGTAGTCAAACCTGGGCTAGGTGATGCTAAGAATTGATTTGTGACAACACTATATATGGTACTCAAACCGTGGCTAGATGACGCTAAGAATTGGTTATTGACAACACTATATATATTAGTCAAACCGTGGCTAGAAGTAATTCGTGACAACACTATATATAGTAGTCAAACCGTGGCTAAATGATTCTAAAAATTGATTCGCGACCACACTATATATAGTAGTCAAACCATAGCTAGATGATGCTAAGAATTGATTCGCAACAAGACCATGCAGGTATATAGTAGTCAAACCGTGGCTAGATGATGCTAAGAATTGATTCGCGACAACACTATATGTATTAGTCAAACTGTGGTTAGAAGATGCTAAGAATTGATTCGTGACAACACTATATATAGTAGTCAAACTGTGGTTAGAAGATGCTAAGAATTGATTCGTGACAACACTCTATATGGTAGTCAAACCGTGGCTAGATGATGCTAAGAATTGATTCGTGACAACACTATATATAGCAGTTAAACCGTGGCTGGATGATTCTAAGAATTGATTTGCGACAACACTATATATAATAGTCAAAATGTGGCTAGATGATTCTAATAATTGATTCGCAAGAACACTATACAGGTATATAGTAGTCAAGCTGTAGCTAGATGATTAGAAGAATTGATTCGCGACAACAATGTGTATAGTAGTCAAACTGTGGCTAGATGATTCTAAGAATTGATTCGCGACAACAATGTGTATAGTAGTCAAACTGTGGCTATATGATGCTAATATTAATTGATTCGTGACAACACTATAAAGTAGTCAAACCGTGGCTAGATGATTCTAAGAATTGATTCGCGACAACACTGTATATAGTATCTCTGACATTAAATCTTCTGATATTTCCTTGGACACATTTAGACCGGCAACTGAGGAGGATGTGTTTAAGATTATTAGCAAAAGTCCTGAAAAATGTGCTTTACATCCAATACCAGCTGGATTTTTGATAGATATTTTACCTACACTTTTACCAGCCATCACAAAAATTATTAACATTTCACCGATTATAGGAACGGTACCTCGTTCAATGAAGAAGGCGATTGTCAGTCCGCTTTTAAAAAAACTAACACTCGACAAGGATGTTTTGAAAAATTATCGTCCTGTGTCTAGCCTTTCTTTAATTTCAAAGATTCTTGAGAAAATTGTATCATCTCGGCTGTTAGACCACATAGAATCCCATAATCTTGGAGAGCCACTACAGTCGGCTTATAAACGCCATCACGGCACAGAGACTGCACTTTTGAAAATTCAGAGCGATTTGTTGTTGGCAATGGACGATCACAAAGCATCACTAGTTGTATTTTTTGGACCTTTCCGCTGCATTCGACACAATTGGGGCGGGGGCCCTAGGGTAGTGATTAGCACCGCTGCCTTTCACGCGTTCGGGGTTCGGTTCCCGGTCTCGGCGGTTTGAAAGAAACAAGAAATGTTTCTTCCCCATCCCCGTGTGAAAGTCAGTATTGCGGGGAGCCTCCGTGACCGAGAGGTAGCGTGCTCGGCCTCAGACCGCCAGGGCTCGAATTTCGAATCCTGTGTCCGCTGGACATTTTCATCTCAATCATCTCACCATCCTCAGGAGGTTCTCCTGGCCCAGTTTAGCCTATATGTGCACAGAGTCGGCCTAAAGCCCGATTCATTTCATTTCATTTCGACACAATTGATCATACCATTCTTGTTAATCGTTTGCGAAATGACCATGGACTATGTGGAAAAGCACTTGATTTGTTGGAATCATATCTCACTGATCGATATCAATCTGTACATATTAAAGACAATTCCTCTGAATATACAAAATTGAATTTTTGTATTCCTCAGGGTTCAGTCCTGGGACTTTTTAGTTATTATACAAAACCTATTAGAGCCATAGCAGCAAAATATAATCTAAAAATACATCTATACGCAGATGACACTCAATTGTATGTGTCGTTCCGATTTTCAAGCTACACAGAAGCAATCGCTGCACTGTGTCGTGTAGAAGCTTGTATCAATGAAATACAGACATGGATGAAGAACAATAAACTTCAACTAAATGCCGATAAGTCTGAGTATCTTATTGTTGCATCACCAAACGTTCTACCAAAGATAACATTACGACCTATTAATATTAGTGGAATAGAAAATGAGCCATCAGTGAGTGCAAAGAATTTGGGAGTTATGTTTGACAAGCATCTTAACATGTGTGAGCATGTGAATCAAATTTGCAGAAAATCACAATTTCATTTGAAAAAGATCGGTGACATTAGGAATTGTTTATCAATTGTTACCACTGAGCATCTCATCCACGCCTACGTTACATCTCAACTTGACTGTTGCAACTCTCTCTTGTATGGCTTGCCAAATACCTGTATTTTAAAAGTACAAAGAATTCAAAATAGTGCAGCAAGGATTATATATCGAAGAAAGAAATTTGATCATGTGACGCCTCTTTTGAAACACTTACAGTGGCTGTCAATCATACAATGGATAGAATATAAGCTTCTCCTTCTTTACTTCAAAGCGCAACAGCACCCAGCACCCAGTTGCCTTAAAGACTGTATCATCCCTTATTCCAAACATCTGTTGGTGGTTGGTGACAACACTCTATATGGTAGTCAAACCGTGGCTAGATGATGCTAAGAATTGATTCGCGACAACACTATATATAGTAGTCAAACCGTGGCTAGATGATTCTAAAAATTGATGCGCGACAACACTACATATAGTAGTCAAACTGTGGCTAGATGATGCTAAGAATTGATTCGCGACAACACTACATATAGCAGTCAAACCGTGGCTGTATGACTCTAAGAATTGATTCGCAACAACACTATATATAGTAGTCAAACCGTGGCTAGATGAGTCTAAGAATTGATTCGTGCCAACACTATATATAGTAGTCAAACCGTGGCTAGATGATGCTAAGAATTGATTCGCAATAAAACTATACAGATATATAGTAGTCAAACCGTTGCTAGATGATTCTAAGAATTGATTCGCTACAACACTATACAGGTATATAGTAGACAAACTGTGGCTAGATGATTCTAAGAATTGATTCGCGACAACACTATACATAGTAGTCAAACCGTGGCTAGTTGATTCTAAGAATTGATTCGCAACAACACTATACAGATATATAGTAGTCAAACCGGGGCTAGGTGATGCTAGGAATTGATTCGTGATAACACTTTATATTAGTCGACACATTCTACAATATTATATCAGTCTAGGCCTATGCATCCGTTTGTTTTAAAGAGGCCTATTTAAATTTCCATATCTGAAATTGTACTGCAAATTGGATTAGTGAGATTTAAGTGAGTATGCCTGCAGGAAAAATTCAGAGAACTGAATAATTTATACAGCCATAGCATGTGGGATGTTGGATATGCCATTTATAATTTACGGTAACAGCTATAGGCCTACTGGAGTCGCTGAACCAGCAATTACTAAATGCGGTGCCAATGTCTGATATTAACCCCACTGATAAGTGCATTATGGGATTTGTACCCACTGTGTGGATAACGTGACCTTTCCAGGAGAGTGAGCAGTGTTACGCTACGACTCACAGGATCATCACTTGATGTACAAAATGTAAACCTGACAACCCTCTGTGTAAGCGACGTGCAATCAAATGTTCAGGGTCAAAATGTAAACCTGACAACCCACTGTGCAAGCGACGTGCAATCAAATGTTCAAGGTCAAAATGTAAACCTGACAACCCACTGTGCAAGCGACGTGCAATCAAATGTTCAGGGTCAAAATGTAAACCTGACAACCCACTGTGCAAGCGACGTGCAATCAAATGTTCAGGGTCAAAATGTAAACCTGACAACCCACTGTGCAAGCGACGTGCAATCAAATGTTCAGGGTCAAAATGTAAACCTGACAACCCACTGTGCAAGCGACGTGCAATCAAATGTTCAGGGTCAAAATGTAAACCTGACAATTCACTGTGCAAGCGACGTGAAATCAAATGTTCAGGGTCAAAATGTAAACCTGACAACCCACTGTGCAAGCGACGTGCAATCAAATGTTCAGGGTCAAAATGTAAACCTGACAACCCACTGTGCAAGCGACGTGCAATCAGATGTCAATCACGTTGATTCAATGTTGATTCATCGCTATGTACTCGATATAAAGGTAGCCAGTCATATGACTCTACCCTGCAACGTATTTTATATAATTATTTATACTCTTGCAAATGGTTGGGGGTTTTCTCTTCATTCTCTTCATAGTTATATTAAACTTACATAGGTTTGGTACGTAGCCGTGGAATCGTATATATGTAGCGTTTTAGCCCCCCCCCCCCCCCAATTTGATCCGATTTCAATAATAACACGCGAAATGGGGATTCAAAGGTTTTTATCCCAGGCTCAAATTGTAAAGGATTGTTAGTGGCCAAGATCACTTTTGAAATGGATGGGATAACTTTCAAAGTGGCTGTGATCATTTCTTCAGTGGACAAGATCATTTTTGTAGTGGCCGAGATCACTTTTTAGGGGTTGATAAAGGATTGTTAGTGGCCAAGATCACTTTTGCAGTGGCTGAGGTAACTTTCAAAGTGGCTGTGATCACTTCTTCAGTGGGCAAGATAACTTTTGTAGTGGCTGAGATAACTTTGAAAGTGGCTGTGATCATTTCTTCAGTGGTCAAGATCACTTTTGTAGTGGCTGAGATCACTTTTTAGGGGTTGATAAAGGATTGTTAGTGGCCAAGATCACTTTTGAAGTGGCTGAGGTAACTTTCGAAGTCGCTGTGATCACTTCTACAGTGGCCAATATCACTTTTGTAGTGGCTGAGATAACTTTGAAAGTGGCTGTGATCACTTCCTCAGTGGACAAGATCACTTTTGTAGTGGCTAACAAATGGTAGCCATATGTAGCCCATCGCCTATTGGTGAATATAAATTATGATGGCTTTTATTTATATTCAGTATTTTCGGGAAATTATACCATTTAAAATTCCAAACATCAGTGATACGATATATTGTACGATTTATTGTATCGGCCTCCTGTGCGCATGTGCAGATGATAAGTGAATGAGAATCCTGTGTCAAATCCGTCGCTCATCAGTAATACAAACAAATGCCTTGTATTTTGTCACTGTCTCCCGGAATGGAGAAATGCGTGTGCGTCGAATTACCTCATGTACGATTTATTTAGTAATGATTAAGTGATATTTTTCACGTAGATCCGCGAATGGCATTAGTTGAGTAAAAAAACATTTCTTTCATAAAATACCACCATTACAGAGCTGTGTGATGGTTCCGATCTTGAAAGTCATTTCCACAAAAATTAAATTATGGAACCGCATTATTAAAATGGAACAATCAAGGCTGCCTTTTAAACTTTTAAAAAATCTGATACATAACAACGGCGGTTGGATTAAAAAAATAAGATCACTCTCAGAAGACTTTAACATCAATACAAATAATTACACACATATTCCTGTCTCTGTTTTAATGGATACAATTAGACAGAAAGAACAAACAGAATGGAGAAACACCATAGCTTCCAAGCCAAAATTAAGTACATTTGTAAAATTCAAATTAGTATATCAAACAAAATTGTATGTGTCTTCCCTTTTACCTAAGAGCAAAAGATCATTACTGAGTCAATTTAGATGTGGCGTTTTACCATTGGCAACAGAGACAGGACGATATCGACAGATCCCTAGTAGTGAAATATATTGTACTTTTTGTGACGAAAACGCAATAGAAGACGAAATTTATTTTTTATGTACCTGCAATTTTTATAGTAAGCTTAGAGATACACTTTTTCATAATAGTAATTCGATCAAACCCACTGTAGTAAATATTTCAGCCATGTCAGGAATTGATTTATTAACGTTTTTAATGAATGATAAATTTGTTAAATGTGTAGCTGATTTCATTTCAAATGCCTGGTATAAACGGCAACATGCCTTATTTAACTAGCACACATTATATTGTTTTGCTTTTTATTAATATTATTATTTTTCAAGCTTATACTGCACCTTTGTATATATTATGTATGTATAGTGACTAATAAGTCCTCGAGGGCTGGGTACTTCATTTAACAATATTTCATGTTCCCATGTATTTGTTGTTATGTACATGTCACTGAAATAAACAATATCTATCTATCTATGTATGGAGTATAATGTATAATGATGTAATGTTATATGAAATACATGTATGTTATAATGTGTAGTCTACCCAAATTAAAAAAAAATCCTGCTCAGTTAGATGCTACTGAAAAATGTACTTCTCTTAGAATAATCCTTCAAAAACGCTGTTTATTTCTGCTGAATAATTGTCTGGACCAAGATTTTTTAATAAAAATAATAATAATGTTCACTTTATTCGTACAAAGTACAATTTTCATACATACATAAATTCTAAAAATGAGAGTCAGTTCTTGTATTGATTAAACTCTGGTGTACGAGGAGCTCCAAATCGTTTAGTGTATATGAGTTATAGTCCATAATATGCTTCTCATGTGCATAGCCTCTCTGATGGCTATACCAGCACACACAGCCTCTTGAGGAGGAGTTAGAATGCCAGCCAAGACGACGTGTTTTAATGTTCTCGTACATACATCATGTACGTCTTTCCTTATCAGTCCATATTTGCTACAAATGTACGTTAAACTTTTCCCGGTGTCTGATATGCTGCCTTCCATGCATAATCGTGCACATAGTTTCAAAACTCCATTATCAGTGTTCATATTGGATTTAATAGACTTGAGGAAACATATATGCAATTGATATTCCACAGGCAGGTCATCACAAATGATTGGTAATAGATTACAATGCGTTTTGCCTGGAAGAGACCATAACAAAATCTGATACATTAATGATATTCACTCTCTTCATAAAATCATTTGTGGCATTTTTTATTACATTTTTTTGTGTCATTCTTACATGTGCCAATGACCTTTCCTAGGTGTACTTTTCGGTTAGTGCACATCAATTCTTCACCGTTTATTTTCATTGAAGACGTTTCACAAGTGTCAAACAACATTAGTTTATTCTTCCTAGCATTAAATAATATGCTATATTCACTAACAAGCTTACATGCAACTTTATACATCTCGCACAATGCATATTTAGTAGGTGCTAATAATACTATATCATCAGTATATGCAAAGCAGCCAATGAACGACGTACCAATAAAATAACAAGAGCCAGAATCTGTGATTCTGTATAGTAATTCATCAAGGTAAATTGAAAATAGAACAGGTGAAAGAGTTCCTTCTTGCTTGACACCATTTGTCACTCTGAACATCTTGCTGGAGGATTGACGCCACTTAATCTGTGCCTGGTGTTTATTATACAGAGCTGCTAAGAATCTAACCACGAGTGGACATATTCCTCTCTTAATGAGCAAATTAAAAAAAATAATATAATTGACCCTGTCAAAGGCTTTACTCGCGTCAAGTAGTAATAACAAAGGAGAACTGCCACGGGTTATGTAATTCTGTAAAGTCTTAACTACAAAGGTACATTGCACAGTAAAATGTTTAGCCTTGAAACCGAATTGGCGGTCAGATGTTTGAAATACATATGTTATATGTTAATAAAATATGATCAGAAAATTTTCCAAGAAGGCTATTTTAAGGCAATGCCTCTATAATTACTCGAATCATGAAGAGAATTATCATGATCCTTTGGAATAGGCAGATTAGTAGATGCTAATATATCAACAGGTATGTAGGCATGTAACAGCATTGATGATAACAAGTTAGATATATGGTTAAATAGAAGCTCCGATCCGTTTTTCAAATGTTCCGATTGTGATTGACAATCTGTTTTACATGGCTTAAGCTTCAATATAGCGAGGGATACATCAGCTTTGCTTATATAATGTTTAGACTTACAATCTTTATTTTGACAACATTAATTAATTATGCGCGTGTTTAGGTTATCCAGTAATTGACTAAGTTCGCTGTCATCATATGATACAGAATTATAGATATATTCATACTTTTCTGCAAAAAAGAGAGCCAATAGCTTCGTCACCAGTAACATTATGAATCATATTTGAAGAGGTTCTGTTACCATTCCGCGATTTACGTACCATTTTCCAGAACGTTTGTATATTATTTACACATAGAGATTCTGCCATCTTCGTGGCATTTAACACATTGTTTTGACGCTGTACATCTTTTAGAATCTTGTGGTAATTAGCTCTAGATTGACGCCGTATATCAGCTATTATACCACGACCAGTGGTCCACCAACATTAAACTGGCATTGTATTGTGTGCGCTTGTCGTGTTTGTTCGGACTATACCAACAAATAGCTAAAACTCGAAAAAAGGAGGTTGGAAGCCAGGTCATGTGATGTGGTCATGTAGTCTCTGGAATGTAGTAATATCTGGTTGTATATAACCTCTTTAACGACTGACTGCTTCATTCGGCATGGTTGATTATACAAAAGATGAAATAGTATTTTTAATTATGGTTGTGAATCGCTTTAACGTAATATTTTTTTTATTTTTTGAAATATATATAACCTATCCCCATAATTGAAAACTGTCCATCCCCTACATGCTTCACGCAGTATTATCAAAGTTACTTTATGGTATTGTCTCAATCTCCTACATGGTTCACAAAGTATTATCAAGGTCACCTTGGTGTCTTGTCTCCATCTCCTACATGGTTCACACAGTATTATCAGGGTCACTTTAAGGTCTTGTCTCCATCTCCTACATGGTTCACACAGTATTATCAAGGTCACATTGGGGTCTTGTCTCCATCTACTACATGGCTCACACCGTATTATCAGGGTCACCTTAAGGTCTTGTCTCCATCTCCTACATGGCTCACACCGTATTATCAGGGTCACCTTAAGGTCTTGTCTCCATCTCCTACATGGTTCACACCGTATTATCAGGGTCACCTTGTGGTCTTGTCTCCATCTCCTACATGGTTCACACCGTATTATCAGGGTCACCTTGGGGTCTTGTCTCCATATCCTACATGGTTCACACAGTATTATCAGGGTCACCTTGAGGTTTTGTCTCCATATCCTACATGGTTCACACAGTATTAGCAGGGTCACCTTAAGGTCTTATCTCCATATCCTACATGGTTCACACAGAATTATCCAGGTCACCTTGGGGTCTTGTTCCCATCTCCTACATGGCTCACACAGTATTATCAGGGTTACTTTAAGGTCTTGTCTCCATCTCTCACATGGTTCACACAGTATTATCCAGGTCACATTGGGGTCTTGTCTCCATCTCCTACATGGTTCACACCGTATTATCAGGGTTACTTTAAGGTCTTGTCTCCATCCCCTACATGTTTCACACCGTATTATCAGGGTTACTTTAAGGTCTTGTCTCCATCTCGTACATGATTCACACCGTATTATCAGGGTCACCCTAAGGGCTTATCTCCATCTCCTACATGGTTCACACCGTATTATCAAGGTCACCTTGAGGTCTTGTCTCCATCTCCTACATGGTTCACACAGTATTATCAAGGTCACCTTGTGGTTTTGTTCCCATCTCCTACATGGTTCACACAGTTTTATCAAGGTCAACTTGAGGTCTTGTCTCCAGCTCCTACATGGTTCACACCGTATTATCAAGGTTACTTTGAGGTCTTGTCTTCAACTCCTACATGGTTCACACCGTATTATCAGGGTCACCTTGAGGTCTTGTCCCCATCTCCTACATGGTTCACACCGTATTATCAGGGTCACCTTGTGGTCTTGTCTCCATCTCCTACATGGTTCACACCGTATTATCAGGGTCACCTTGGGGTCTTGTCTCCATATCCTACATGGTTCACACAGTATTATCAGGGTCACCTTGAGGTTTTGTCTCCATATCCTACATGGTTCACACAGTATTAGCAGGGTCACCTTAAGGTCTTATCTCCATATCCTACATGGTTCACACAGAATTATCAAGGTCACCTTGGGGTCTTGTTCCCATCTCCTACATGGCTCACACAGTATTGTTAGGGTTACTTTAAGGTCTTGTCTCCATCTCTCACATGGTTCACACAGTATTATCAAGGTCACATTGGGGTCATGTCTCCATCCCCTACATGGTTCACACCGTATTATCAGGGTTACTTTAAGGTCTTGTCTCCATCCCCTACATGTTTCACACCGTATTATCAGGGTTACTTTAATGTCTTGTCTCCATCTCGTACATGATTCACACCGTATTATCAGGGTCACCCTAAGGGCTTATCCCCATCTCCTACATGGTTCACACCGTATTATCAAGGTCACCTTGAGGTCTTGTCTCCATCTCCTACATGGTTCACACAGTATTATCAAGGTCACCTTGTGGTTTTGTTCCCATCTCCTACATGGTTCACACAGTTTTATGAAGGTCACCTTGAGGTCTTGTCTCCATCTCCTACATGGTTCACACCGTATTATCAGGGTTACTTTGAGGTCTTGTCTCCATCTCCTACATGGTTCACACCGTATTATCAGGGTCACCTTGGGGTCTTGTCTCCATCTCCTACATGGTTCACACCGTATTATCAGGGTTACTTTGAGGTCTTGTCTTCATCCCCTACATGGTTCACACCGTATTATCAAGGTTACCTTGGGGTCTTGTCTCCATCCCCTAAATGGTTCACACAGTATTAGCAGGGTCACCTTAAGGTCTTGTCTCCATCTCCTACATGGTTCACACCGTATTATCAGGGTTACTTTAAGGTCTTGTGTCCATCCCCTACATGGTTCACGCAGTATTATCAGGGTCACCTTTAGGTCTTGTCTCCATTCCCTACATGGTTCACACCATATTATCACGGTCACCTTGGGGTCTTGTCCCCATCTCCTACATGGTTCACACAGTATTAGCAGGGTCACCTTAAGGTCTTGTCTCCATCTCCTACATGGTTCACACCGTATTATCAGGGTTACTTTAAGGTCTTGTGTCCATCCCCTACATGGTTCACGCAGTATTATCAAGGTCACCTTGGGGTCTTGTCTCCATCTCCTACGTGGTTCTCACCGTAATATCAGGGTCACCTTAAGGTCTTGTCTCCATCTCCTACATGGCTCACACTGATATTATCAGGGTCACACTGAGGTCTTGTCTCCATCTCCTATGTGGTTCTCACCGTATTATCAGGGTCACCTTAAGGTCTTGTCTCCATCTCCTACATGGCTCACACTGTATTATCAGGGTCACACTGAGGTCTTGTCTCCATCTCCTACATGGTTCACACAGTATTAGCAGGGTCACCTTAAGGTCTTGTCTACATCCCATACATGGTTTACCCAGTATTATCAAGGTCACCTTGGGGTCTTGTCTCCATTCCCTACATGGTTCACACCATATTATCAGGGTCACCTTGGGGTCTTGTCCCCATCTCCTAAGTGGTTCACACAGTATTAGCAGGGTCACCTTAAGGTCTTGTCTCCATCTCCTACATGGTTCACACAGTGTTATCAGGCTTACATTAAGGTCTTGTCTCCATCTCCTACATAGTTCACACCGTATTATCAGGGTTACTTTAAGGTCTTGTGTCCATCCCCTACATGGTTCACGCAGTATTATCAAGGTCACCTTGGGGTCTTGTCTCCACCTCATACATGGTTCACACCGTATTATCAGGGTCACTTTGAGGTGTTGTCGCCATCCCCTATGTGATTCACACAGTATTATCTAGGTCCCCTTGGGGTCTTGTTCCCATTCCCTACATGGTTCACACCGTATTATCAGGGTTACTTTAAGGTCTTGTCTCCATCCTCTACATGGCTCGAAGAGTATTATCAAGGTCACCTTGGGGTTTTGTCTCCATCCCCTACAAGGTTCACACCGTATTATCAGGGTCACATTGTACAAGTTCCGTGTGTGTACAATAATGTGTAGTCTAAGCCTACATGGTGTGGTATGGGCTGGTAGGTGAAATATACTATAGGCCCTATCTCATAGAGGCAGCCGACATGCTTTGTTGCCTTTTTCCCATAGGCTTTAAAATATCGGGGTGGCATGTTATAGACTAATATAGCCTAGGCCTATAATTGAATCTATAATTTACCAGGTAGGCGTCGATATCTTCATGTTTACCAATATTTAGGACTACTCCATACTCTTGTCCTGTTACGGTCTGACGCACGGTCTAACGAGATTGATATAAATTTACTGTTATTCAACTTGATCTGAATATAATTAGGCCTAGAGTGTCGACATGACGTTATTTATTATTATATTTTATATATCCCCAATATTGTTATCTAAAAACGTGACTGACTTAAGTCCATTTATAAACAAAGAACCTAGTCCTACCGGTAGTGGTTCATTATTCTATAGATTGTAGACTACACGTGCTCTGGTGAATGTTTGCAAAACAATGATGTCATGCAGCTGTCGGCAGATTGGTCAACAACAACGGATGTTGTGGTGTATCATGCTATATGATGATCGTGCATAGATTTTTTGGCACTTGGCGATAAAGATTAAGATATAAGGTAAAGATCGCGTTAGTGAAACAGTCAGACAGAAAAATCTTTTTGTGTGATCTTTAGTCTAAAGATATTCTTGCCTAAAGATCAGTGAATGTTAGTGAAATGGCCCCCAGAACCCCTTATCGGGCTAGCGAAGGAAAATGCTCTCAATAACCCACCATGCCCTAGCACCCCCACCCTCACATCATCATCTGTACATCATCCATCTCATCAATTGACTGCACCGTTTTTATCGTATTACAGTCTCACTTAAATGACCTTTTGTGCCAAAAAGTGACGTAAAGCAAAGATTTACTACTACTACTACTATCAGGGTTACTTTAAGGTCTTATGTCCCCTACATGGTTCACGCAGTATTATAAGGGTCACCTTGGGGTCATGTCTCCATCCCCTATAAGGTTCACACCGTATTATCAGGGTTACTTTAAGGTCTTGTCTCCATTCCCTACATGGTTCACACCGCATTATCAAGTTCACCTTAAGGTCTTGTCTCCATCTCCTACATGGTTCGCACCGTATTATCAAGTTCACCTTAAGGTCTTGTCTCCATCTCCTACATGGTTCGCACCGTATTATCAGGGTCACCTCAAGGTCTTATCTCCATATCCTACATGGTTCACACAGTATTATCAGGGTTACTTTAAGATCTTGTCTCCATCTCTTACATGCTTCACACCGTATTATCAGGGTCACCTTGAGGTCTTGTCGCCATCCCCTACATGATTCACAGTTTTATCAAGGTCACCTTGGGTCTTGTTTCCATCTCCTACATGGTTCACACAGTATTATCAAGGTCACCTTGGGGTCTTGTCTCCATCTCCTACATGGTTCACACAGTATTATCAGGGTTACTTTAAGGTCTTGTCTCCATCTCTTACATGCTTCACACCGTATTATCAGGGTCACCTTGAGGTCTTGTCGCCATCCCCTACATGATTCACAGTTTTATCAAGGTCACCTTGGGTCTTGTTTCCATCTCCTACATGGTTCACACAGTATTATCAAGGTCACCTTGGGGTCTTGTCTCCATCTCCTACATGGTTCACGCAGTATTATCAGGGTCACCTTGGGGTCATGTCTCCATCTCCTACATGGTTCACACCGTATTATCAGGGTTACTTTAAGGTCTTGTCTCCATCTCCTACATGGTTCACACCGTATTATCAGGGTCACCTTGAGATCTTGTCGCCATCCCCTACGTGATTCACACAGTATTATCAAGATCACCTTGGGGGATCTTGTCTCCATCCCCTACATGGTTCACACCGTATTATCAGGGTCACCTCGGGGTCTTGTCTCCACCCCCTACATGGTTCACACCGTATTATCAAGGTCACCTTGAGGTCTTGTCTCCATCCCCTAAATGTTTTACATCGTATTATCAGGGTTACTTTAAGGTCTTGTCTCCTTCCACTAAATGTTTTACACCGTATTATCAGGGTTACTTTAAGGTCTTGTCACAATCTCTTACATGCTTCACACCGTATTATAAGGGTCACCTTGAGGTGTTGTCGCCATCCCTTACATGGTTCACATAGTATTATCAAGGTTACCTTGTGGTCTTGTCTCCATCCCCTACATGGTTCACACCGTATTATCTGTGTCACCTTGAGGCCTCGTCTCCACCTCCTACGTGGTTCACATAGTATTATCAAGGTCACCTTGAGGTCTTGTCTCCATCTCGTACATGGTTCACACAGTATTATCAGGGTCACTTTAAGGTCTTGTTTCCATCACCTACATGGTTCACCCCTTATTATCAGTGTTACTTTAAGGTCTTGTGTCCATCTTCTACATGGTTCACACAATATTATCAAGGTCACCTTGGGGTCTTGTTCACATCTCCTAAATGGTTCACACAGTATTATCAGGGTTACTTTAAGGTCTTGTCTCCATCTCCCACATGTCTTGTTTTTGAAAATAACTGATCACCATGTACTTTTGGATTTATAATGAGGTGTATGAGAAATAAACCCTGTTGATAGTACACGTGTACATGTACACTGCAGGTGTACACACATCTTTGCACGGGACGATGCTGGTCAACGATTTTGAAGGCCCAGTAAATAATACCCCATGACTTGTTTCTAGGATAAGCTTTGAAGACTGATGTGCTTCTGATTGGCCAAGGTGGTGTTGCTGCTCTGTGAGGTGGTGCTGCGGCGAGGTTTTCAGAGCACCTTTTTGTGTGGGGTCTCTTTGTAGGCCCACAAGTGCACTGTGTTTGAAGTGTAACTGCTGGGGTGAATGATTAAACGTTGACAGGATACATAAGAGTCTTGTAGCACTTATCGCCCAAAACAATGTTTAATATCACCGGTCACCTACTATCACTGGACGTCCTGTATTAATCCTGACATTAACAGCAGGGCAATGTGCTCCCCTAAATTTGCCCCACAGGATTTTCACTACTACTGTCTGCCTGGGATTTATTTCTTGCATAATTTACATGCATACAACTGTCAACAATTATTACATACAGTCTATTAATATGATGTGTCATTTCAGCATTTACAGTTTTTTATTGTATAGTCAGTTGAACTTAATCGAGTAGGTTAACTGTCACAAAATAGGTCATAGTTATTAGAAAATAAATATAACACGGGTCATTTGGGCTCTGAATTCCTGGAAAAGGCCATAGCACAATACTTGAATGTTTGACAGCATGTAAGACATTTCTTTAAAGACAGCTTTTTAGAATTCTTCCCGGGTAGCATTCAGAAAGTTACACATGTTTTGTATTTTACTGTTATTTGTTT
>OZ024908.1:75380498-75661776 GCA_964017125.1 Flabesymbios commensalis | reverse complement strand
CTAAAAAAGGTTTTAGGTATGCACGCTCAAGTGTTGACGAAACCCTTCTTGGCCACCTCTGACCAACTGACTAATATTCAAGAGCAAGATCTAAAGAATTCTAAAACAAATTAAAAAAAAAATTAATAATAATTTTATACTCGCGTAGTTATTGACGAAAAAGCCAATTTTAACGTTTTCTTCTCTTCTACGGGAGAAGAAAAAGGACATAAGTCAGTCACATTCAAACTAATTCCACCTGTAAGAATGAGCTTGTTGATATTGTATCAAAAACCAACTGGCCCAAATCGGGTTGGCAAATCACACCCCATCATGTTTTCTATAGTTAGAACAGCTGGCGCAAGTCCTGCCGAACTAACAAATGAATAATCAAATGTTTGGTTCTTCACGAAGTTTATTGCATCTGGCGCAAGTCCGGATGCATCCTGCCCATCATTACTAGCACTGATTTCAGCAGCTGGCGCAAGTCCTGATGCTAGATTAAACTAATTCCATCTGTAAGAATTAGCTTGTGGATATTGTATCAAAAACCAACTGGCCCAAATCCGGTGGCAAATCACTCCCCATCATGTTTGCAAAAGTGAGAACAGCTGGCGCAAGTCCTGCCGAACTAACAAATGAATAATCATATGTTTGGTTCTTCACGAAGTTTATTGCATCTGGCGCAAGTCCGGATGCATCCTGCCCATCATTACTATCACTGATTTCAGCAACTGGCGCAAGTCCTGATGCTAGGTTAATCGAGCTGTCAAAGAGCATCACGCAGATGGCGTATAAGGCATGCAATAATTACTGCGGCCTGTAACAACTGGCCAAGTCCTGTTGTAACTGACCTTGTATTTATTTGCTTTTTTTTATTTTATTATTATATATATATATTTTTTTATCATTATTAATTTTATTATAATTTTTTTTTTTTTTCTGTCATTCTGTTCTATTTTTGTTAGCGTCGACTCATGCAAGAGTATGTTCTTGCAGAAGTTTAATTGAATAATTATATTGCTTCCACCTTACACTGGGAGCCATCAGGGCTGTAGTGACTCCTACGCTTGGATACTCTCCCAAATTATTTAAATTTACAAATTATTTATTAAGTATGAATGGTGAAAGATTTAATTCTTGTGGCAATTTTTTTTTTTAAATTTAATTTTAAAGCTGTTGGATCACTAAGCTTTAAGAAAACAAACAAAGATGAAAACTTAGGATAAAAATGGTGACCCAGACATAATTTCATAGGATCCACTTGAAACCTAAAGATGCCAAAGCCAGAAAATGGCCTACAGGAAAACCAGCCCCTGGGATTATTCCAGAGCCATCACAAATTGGCATAATTGCATTAATTACATAAAATGAAACCAAGATTATCAACTATAATTAATTTAAAGTATTACTAATGAGAACGTTAAATCTTAACTTCCTAACATTAATTCTTTTAAACCTACATTTAAAGTGCAGCCGACCAATAAATAACTGAAAATCCGACCTGTTTAAATACCTTTATGAGCACTAATATTTTATATTTAAATCATTATAATTTTTTTTTTTTTTTTTTTTTTTTATAAGAGTAGCTGGTATCTATGCTTTATTGAACCAAAAGTAACAAAAAAATGGCCGCCAAATTCACCCTTAAATTGTCACTTTTACCAGTCAATCAACATTATTAAGAATAGAAAACACTCAATTAAAAATCAAAAACAATCTGGATGTAATATAGCTTTACTCTAACATACCTTAGGACAAGATTATTTGATCTAGAGCTACAGAGTATTTTCAAAATGGCCGCCAAATTCACCCTTACATTGTCAATTTTACCGGTCAATCAACATTATTATAGACAGAAAAAAAGTAATTAAAAATAAAAAATAATGTGGAGGTTATATATCTTTATTATAATATACTTGAAGACAATCTTTTTTATCAAGGATCAAAAGAGGAATAGTAAAAGAACATTTCAACTTTATATTCAAACATACCATTCAAACTCTTTAATTTGAAAATATGACAAATATGTGTATAATCCAGTGCCTTTTTGTCCCTAAGTTTTTGAGAATAAACATCTTTTTATTTCTATACATCGTCTTCGAAATCACCTACTGAGCCCAACAACCAGTTAAAATTATTAGAATACTTTAATAATTAATACCTGAACATGGTTTTTGAAGGCAGAAACTCTTTACTCTCGGAGAAAATTAAAAAAAAAAAAATCAACCATCATTTTGCCCAAGCTTGTAACAATGCAAATCCTGGGTAGCCACCCAAGAAGAAAAAGTTTATTTGACCTTGACCTTGAAATGATACTTAAATGACCTTGTGTCATATTTATATATTTATATATATATATATATATATATATATATATATGTCAACATGTAATATATAATGCCATATTGTCACATCAAAGTGACATTCTGATATTTACATGACATCTTATCCTGATATTACAATACCATATTTCCACACTATAGCGGACATGATATAGAACATTATAATATGCTATACACCCCTGCAGATAATCAAGTGTTACGTATATTCATAATACAGCAATATTATGCCATTATAATGGCTTTGATCTAGGATACTAAAATGTCAGATCTGTGGGTAAATTTTACTCATTTTGTAACTTAGTGTGAAACGATTGCAATTGCAACGTTTCGATCTGCCTTCAGCAGATCTTGATCACGCCACCCTTGCGACACAGTTAAAGTGGCCTTTTAATATATGTGGCTGCACATAGGAGGTTCATTTGTATACAAAATGCCATAGGAGGTTAGCTGCTCCTTAGAGTGGGTACTCACAACAGGTTGCACTCACTACTGTATAGCCAATTATATTGCTATATTTACATTTTATAAAGCCATATACTGACATTATATGCTGATGTAGAATACAATATACCCACATATAATTTCATTACCAGAACTGACACTGTCATAATTATACAGTTAAACAAAATGTCATATATCGACTAGTTAATGTCATATATATACATTATAATAGCATGTTGGGGAATTAGTATCATATCTTAATACTCCATATTCTGAAAATATAGCATCCGATTGTGACAGTATGCTGATAATATTTATTACCATATACAATGCTGTGGATGTAGTGCTCCATCCCATCATTGTATGGAATAATGTGGAATATCCCACCATTTGAGTGTCATACTGGGGTATGAAAACATTAAGATTTTATTATACTTTTAAATTTCGGCTTACCAACATTTTATTGCCATATATTGTCATTATAATTCCATATTATGGTAGGCCAAACTATAATTATCATATCATATGTCGACACTATCATGCCATAACATGAAATTTCAAGGTTTATGACAAGATTATACCATCGTGTAGTGACATTATAATGTCATGTGCCTACATTGTGATGTCATATTTTAACATTAAATTGTAACTTTATGGTTCTATATTATCATTTCTGTACACTAATAGTACTGTATCATATATGCATGTAGATCTACTGACATAATAAATCATCCTGATACATTCATGACATATCGTGGCACAGATCTGTTAGCTTTAATCATATACTATTTATTAGGCAAGATGAAGCGGACATCTCACAGCAAATATGTTTATATCTTTATCAGCTAACTTTGTTGATATGAGTAATGTCATCAACCATACTATTTATTCAAGCGTTAAAAATGGCAGACTTAAATTAAAAGAAGCGAAGCAGTTAGTGATCAAACTGTACTATCCCTTTATCATCAACTGCTGTGGAAGTCAATTTACTTCCATGGTAAAAAGCAACAAATCTTAAAAATCACTCACAAAGGACGACTTACCCGAAACAGTTTATTAAGGTCTGTGCAGTGCCCATATTGCTCTCCTTGATATAAAATAATGGTGAGTTCTTATATATCCCACATAAAATGCTCTGTGAGCTTGACACATATTACCCCTGGTTACTGGACCTGTTCATTCATGTACCATTTCAACTCCATTTTTGGAACATACAGCACTTGCAGCCATTTCGGCGCTAGGAACTAGTCGCACACATTGGCATCTCTGTCCTACCAGGTACTCATTTACACCTGAGTCAAGTGAAGCATGTGAGAGTAAAGTGCCTTGCCCAAGGACACAACATCGAAATAATTTCCCAATATTGAGAGGGAAGAATCAAGATATTTCTCTGAAAATCTTGCACCAAACGGGATTCGAAACCGCACGGCAGGCAGTGACTTTGGCAAAGCTCCGCGCTCTAGCCAGTATGTCCCTCTCTAGCATCTCCTGAAGAATATGATTATCAGCCCCATCGAAATATGCAACCCATCAGTAGCTGATCCAGAGGGAGCGGCGCCCTCCCTTCATTATCCCCCCCCCCCAAAAAAAAAAAACCCTATTAATTTGGGCTTTTATATGCTCCAGAAAGCACCATTTTAAGCCTTAGATTTTGCCATTTTTCTGGAGGAGCATGACCCCGGACCACATAAGAGGATGAATGTGCCAGCTGTGGCGTGTATTAGAAATCATAGTAAACAAATTGGTTTCAATTGCTGAATCCACCACTGCTCATCCCAATGAGATGTCAGCTAACGCCTACTTCATGCCCAGAGCTATGTCTACTTGTGTACTGCAAGCAAATGTATTAATTCGCGGTGTAGTTGTGCTAATTAGATAATATGGCTCATTCAAACATGGAAGTTCGATGTTTTACTGAATCTCCAGCATTCTAATATGTTATTTCTGTGTATGTTACATGTCAAGAGCACAGTATGGTGTTTCATACTTGAAGTGTCAAACTATGAGCCATTTGTTAATCATATTTTATTGGTTCGTTAAGCACAATCGGCTTTGAAAATGTATTTGCTTTTAAAAGCAGTATCTATATTTATGATAATTATGTATACTTATCTGGTCTCCGTAACTTTATTACTATGCATCTATTTTACATGTATCTGCATACATATGTATTCTCCCCATGTGTTAAATAGGCTAGGCTACTATCGAGTTTAATATTATCATTTTGACCGCACGTGCACAGAATATGGTATATCACAACAAAGTAGTATCCTGCATATTTCATACAACTATCATCCTAAAATTCTGGTTCTAAAAATAGGCTGATCCTTGATCAATTGCAAAGATTTTACTTGCATAGGGAAAGCACTCGGTTTAACCATTTACCGTTTACAAATTTTTCGTTGTGATACAATAACTTAACTAATGTGATTTATTTCATTATAAGCTACATTATAAATGAAACTGTGCATATATCTGGTCCATTCTGTGTCATTTTCAAAACGTTGTGTTCAATTGTAATAAATTTATTTATTCTCACGGATTTTTTTTTTTGCGGTTTCGCAATAAATCTTATTTTGCCCCTCAAAAACACATGCACACACCTGCAAACCGACAACCGGGTGCTAATTAGGTCCCCTTGACATACTGAAAAAGGTTTTAGGTATGCACGCTCAAGTGTTGACGAAACCCTTCTTGGCCACCTCTGACCAACTGACTAATATTCAAGAGCAAGATCTAAAGAATTCTAAAACAAATTAAAAAAAAAATTAATAATAATTTTATACTCGCGTAGTTATTGACGAAAAAGCCAATTTTAACGTTTTCTTCTCTTCTACGGGAGAAGAAAAAGGACATAAGTCAGTCACATTCAAACTAATTCCACCTGTAAGAATGAGCTTGTTGATATTGTATCAAAAACCAACTGGCCCAAATCGGGTTGGCAAATCACACCCCATCATGTTTTCTATAGTTAGAACAGCTGGCGCAAGTCCTGCCGAACTAACAAATGAATAATCAAATGTTTGGTTCTTCACGAAGTTTATTGCATCTGGCGCAAGTCCGGATGCATCCTGCCCATCATTACTAGCACTGATTTCAGCAGCTGGCGCAAGTCCTGATGCTAGATTAAACTAATTCCATCTGTAAGAATTAGCTTGTGGATATTGTATCAAAAACCAACTGGCCCAAATCCGGTGGCAAATCACTCCCCATCATGTTTGCAAAAGTGAGAACAGCTGGCGCAAGTCCTGCCGAACTAACAAATGAATAATCATATGTTTGGTTCTTCACGAAGTTTATTGCATCTGGCGCAAGTCCGGATGCATCCTGCCCATCATTACTATCACTGATTTCAGCAACTGGCGCAAGTCCTGATGCTAGATTAATCGAGCTGTCAAAGAGCATCACGCAGATGGCGTATAAGGCATGCAATAATTACTGCGGCCTGTAACAACTGGCCAAGTCCTGTTTTAACTGACCTTGTATTTATTTGTTTTTTTTAATTTTATTATTATATATATATATTTTTTTATCATTATTAATTTTATTATATTTTTTTTTTTTTTCTGTCATTCTGTTCTATTTTTGTTAGCGTCGACTCATGCAAGAGTATGTTCTTGCAGAAGTTTAATTGAATAATTATATTGCTTCCACCTTACACTGGGAGCCATCAGGGCTGTAGTGACTCCTACGCTTGGATACTCTCCCAAATTATTTAAATTTACAAATTATTTATTAAGTATGAATGGTGAAAGATTTAATTCTTGTGGCAATTTTTTTTTTTTTAATTTAATTTTAAAGCTGTTGGATCACTAAGCTTTAAGAAAACAAACAAAGATGAAAACTTAGGATAAAAATGGTGACCCAGACATAATTTCATAGGATCCACTTGAAACCTAAAGATGCCAAAGCCAGAAAATGGCCTACAGGAAAACCAGCCCCTGGGATTATTCCAGAGCCATCACAAATTGGCATAATTGCATTAATTACATAAAATGAAACCAAGATTATCAACTATAATTAATTTAAAGTATTACTAATGAGAACGTTAAATCTTAACTTCCTAACATTAATTCTTTTAAACCTACATTTAAAGTGCAGCCGACCAATAAATAACTGAAAATCCGACCTGTTTAAATACCTTTATGAGCACTAATATTTTATATTTAAATCATTATAATTTTTTTTTTTTTTTTTTTTTTTTATAAGAGTAGCTGGTATCTATGCTTTATTGAACCAAAAGTAACAAAAAAAAGAAAACTTCAATCAAAAAAGAAAGGTGCCAAAAACATAGTTTTGACAAAGATCTATCTGAAACCGAAAGCTGTACTGGCGATTATCGCCTCCAGAGTTTATCAATTCTTGCTAAATAAAATCCATTTTGTGTTTGATAAATGGAGCTTTCATTTTATGAAAACTCTGTATTTTTTTTTCTTTAAAGTGAACATAGGTGTCAAGAATTAACAGGCAATTTCCACGGAACCACAGTTACTGACATATGACCCTACACTATATATATCCCACTCTATACAAAAGTAAATTATATATAGAATGATAGGCCAAGTTATGGCCAACGTCTTAAACATTACGCCACCATGTTTACAACGATTTGAAACAAACTATCGTTTTATCGGGCGGGGGCCCTAGGGTAGTGGTTAGCACCGCTGCCTTTCACGCCATAGTCCGGGGTTCGGTTCCCGGTCTCGGCGGTTTGAAAGAAACAAAATTGTTTCTTCCCCATCCACGTGTGAAAGTTAGTATTGTGGGGAGCCTCCGTGACCGAGAGGTAGCGTGCTCGGCCTCAGACCGCCAGGGCTCAAATTTCGAATCCTGTGTCTGGAGGACAGTGTCATCTCAATCATCTCACCATCCTCAAGAGGTTCTCCTGGCCCAGTTTAGCCTATATGTGCACAAAGGTGGCCTTAAGCCCGATTCATTTCATTTTTACTATCGTTTTATCACGGTAAGCACCAAGGTTGAGAGAAAATGTGTCAACCAAGCACATTAGCTGGCGGTGATTGATGGACATTATTATTATTATTATTATTATTATTAAAGTCTGGACGTCATCGTCCAAACTTTGTTACTGCCACTAAGAGACTTTCTTCATCTTATTATTATTATTATTATTATTATTAATATTATTATTATTATTATGTTTGGACCTTATGGTCCAAACATGTTAGAGTCGCACAGCAACTTTGTTTTTCTTATTATGTTTGGACGAAGTCGTCCAAACATTTTGAAGTCGCTCAGCAACTTTCTTTTTCTTCTTATTATTATTATTATTATTATTATTATTCTACGGTCGATTTGGCCAAACTATTTCTCCCTCAGTTTACAAGTAATCGACTTCAAGTCTTGGCACAATGATCCTTAGGTATTGAAGTTAGTTGCTATAGCTTTTTATTGCGATCCGGACAGTGGTTGTAAACGATCGCAAACGGTCGCAAACGGTCGCAAACCGTCGCAAACTGTCGCAAACGATCTCAAACGGTCGCAAACGATCGGAAACGATCGCAAATAGTCGAAAACCGTCGCAAACAGTTGCAAACGGTCGCAAACGATCGCAAATGGTCGCAAACGACCGCAAATGATCTAAAAAGATCGCAAACGCAAATGGTTGCAAACATTCGAAACCGTCGCAAATGGTTGCAAACGATCGCAAACGGTCACAAACGATCGCAAATGGATGCAAACCGTCACAAACGATCGCAAATGGTCGCAAACAATCGCAAATGGTCGCAAACCGTCGCAAACGGTCGCAAACGGTGGCAAATTATTGCAAATGGGCGCAAGCGATCCCAAGCAGTCGCAGATGATCGCAAACGGTCGCAGATGGTCGCAAACGGTCTCAAATGGTCGCAAATCATCGCAAACGGTGGCAAATGGCCGCAAATGGTAGCAAACGGTCGCATACGGTCTAAATGGTCGCAATATACAATTTATTTTTAGCCACCAAACTTATTCGCCCAAATTTCCTGTTACTTCAGTTACAGGTACCTCTAGTTATTAAGTTTGGACGAAGTCGTCCAAACTTGTTGAAGTCGCACAGCAACTTTCTTTTTCTTATTAAGTTTGGACGAAGTCGTCCAAACTTGTTGAAGTCGCACAGCAACTTTCTTTTTCTTATTATTATGTTTGGACCTTATGGTCCAAACATGTTGGAGTCGCAAAGCAACTTTCTTTTTCTTCTTCTTCTTCTTCTTATTATTATCTTTCTTAGTCCGCCATTACAGAGACAGTTTACAAGTAATCTACTTCAAACCTCGGCACAATGGTCCTTAGGTATACATCTTCCAGACTAGACCTTTTTTTTCATTTATCCCGATAGTGGATCTGGATTTGATTCAGATTTCATAAATCCACTATAAGGATTACCACTGACCATTTTTGCAAGGGCTATTTCTCCTTCAGTTAGGAGTAATCGACGTCAAACTTTAGCACAATGATCCTTAGGTATTCAGGTACCAGGCTATAGCTTTTTTCAGTGATCCCGCTAGTGGATCCAGAATTGTTCAGGATTTAGTAAATCCACTATGTGTACTAATGTTGGTAGAGTGATTTACATGTCGGTTGATCAATTCAATAGGAGAGTCGGTCAACACAAAGCGTCTTTGTTATGTGGACGCCGCATTATGGTGGTGGCTTGTACTGGGCTTCCCGACCGGCTTGACCCTCTAATTACCAGGGGGTAATAATTAAAATACATATGTATATCCAATAATGTTTCAGTGATGGGCCAGCTTCGCGAACAGTGGCCCAGCAATAAACCAACATCAGGTGTTTGAAATCAATAGTAGCAACATTTTAAATGCCAGATTTAAACATTAAAATAACAGTTGTAATTGCAGAGAATTGTTCCAAATGTCTCAAATGACCGAAATGTAAAAATGTTTCAAATGTTCCAAATAGTCTAAATGCTCCAAAATTTCCAAATATCACAAAAAGTCGCAAAAGTCAAAGTCCAAACATTACTGTTACTTGAAAAGTAAAAGTCGTTTCTAGTTATTATTATTATTATTAAAGTTTGGACGTCATCGTCCAAGCTTTGTTAGTGCCACTAAGATCTTTCTTCATCTTATTATTATGTTTGGACCTCATGGTCCAAACATGTTGGAGTCGCAAAGCAACTTTCTTCATCTTATTATTATTATTATTATTATCTTTCTTAGTCCGCGATTACAGAGACAGTTTACAAGTAATCTACTTCAAACCTCGGCACAATGGTCCTTAGGTATACATCTTCCAGACTAGACCTTTTTTTCATTTATCCCGATAGTGGATCTGGATTTGATCCAGATTTCATAAATCCACTATATGGATTACCACTGACCATTTTTGCAAGGGCTATTTCTCCTTCAGTTTAGGAGTAATCGACGTCAAAGTTTGGCACAATGATCCTTAGGTATTCAGGTACCAGGCTATAGCTTTTTTCAGTGATCCCGCTAGTGGATCCAGAATTGTTCAGGATTTAGTAAATCCACTATGTGTACTAATGTTGGTAGAGTGATTTACATGTAGGTTGATCAATTCAATAGGAGAGTCGGTCAACACAAAGCGTCTTTGTTATGTGGACGCCGCGTTATGGTGGTGGCTTGTACTGGGCTTCCCGACCGTCTTGACCCTCTAATTACCAGGGGGTAATAATTAAAATACATATGTATATCCAATAATGTTTCAGTGATGTGCCAGCGTCGCGAACAGTGGCCCAGCATTGAACCAACATTGGGTGTTTAATATCAATAGTAGCAACATTTTAAATGCTAGATTTAAATATCAAAATAACAGTTGTAATTGCAGAGAATTGTTCTAAATGTCTCAAATGCCCGAAATGTAAAAATGTTTCAAATGTTCCAAATGTTCCAAATGGTCTAAATGCTCCAAAATTTCCAAATGTGCCAATTGTGCCAAATGTGCCAATTGTGCCAAATGTGCCAAATGTGCCAATTGTGCCAATTGTGCCAAATGTGCCAATTGTGCCAATTGTGTCAAATGTGCCAAATGCGCCAATTGTGCCAAATGTGCCAATTGTGCCACATGTGCCACATGTGCCATATGTGCCAAATGTGCCAATTGTGCCAAATGTGCCAATTGTGTCAAATGTGCCAATTGTGCCAAATGTGCGAATAGTGCCAATTGTGCCAAATGTGCCAATTGTGCCAAATGTGCCAAATGTGCCAATTGTGCCTGATGTGCCAAATGTGCCAAATATGGCAAATGTTCTGATTGTGCCAATTGTACCAATTGTGCCAAATGTGCCAATTGTGCTAATTGTGCCAAATATGCCAACTGTGCCAAATGTGCCAATTGTGCCAATTCTGCCAAATATGGCAAATGTGCTGATTGTGGCAATTGTGCCAGATGTGCCAATTGTGCCAATTGTGCCAAATGTGCCACATGTGCCATATGTGCCAATTGTGCCAAATGTGCCAATTGTGTCAAATGTGCCAATTGTGCCAAATGTGCCAATTGTGCCAAATGTGCTTAATGTGCCAATTGTGCCTAATGTGCCAATTGTGCCAATTGTGCCAAATATGGCAAATGTTCTGATTGTGCCAATTGTGCCACATGTGTCATATGTGCCAATTGTGCAAAATGTGCAAAATGTGCCAATTGTGCCAATTGTGCCAAATGTGCCAAATGTGCCAATTGTGTCAAATGTGCCAAATGCGCCAAATGCGCCGAATGTGCCAATTGTGCCAAATGCGCCGAATGTGCCAATTGTGCCAAATGTGCCAATTGTGCTAATTGTGCCAAATATGCCAACTGTGCCAATTGTGCGAAATGTGCCAATTGTGCCTAATGTGCCAATTGTGCCAAATGTGGCAAATGTTCTGATTGTGCCAATTGTGCCAAATGTGCGAATTGTGCCAAATGTGCCAATTGTGCCAAATATGCCAACTGTGCCAATTGTGCCAAATGTGTCAAATGTGCGAATAGTGCCAATTGTGCCAATTGTGTCAAATGTGCCAAATTTGCCAAAAAAGTCACAAAAAGTAAAAAAAAGACACAAAAAGTCAAAAATCACAAAAAGTCACAAAAGTCGCAAAAAGTAAAAAAAACACAAAAAACTCAAAAAAAGCCACAAAAGTCTAAAAAAGTCAAAAAAAAGTCAAAAAGTCACAAAAAGTCAAAAAACTCACAAAAAGTCAAAAATGTCACAAAAAGTCAAAAAAGCCGAAAAACTCACAAAAAGTCTCAAGAAGTCAAAAAAAGTCAAAAGTTACAAAAGTAAAAAAAATCAAAAAAAATCAAAATAGTAAAAAAAAAATCAAAAAAAGGCAAAAAAAAGTCAAAAAGTCACGAAAAGTCAAAAATGTTAAAAAAGTCAAAAAAATCTAAAAAGGCGCAAAAAGTCAAAAATTGAAGTCCAAACATTACTGTTACTTGAAAAGTAAAAGTCGTTTCTAGTTAAGTTTGGACGTCATCGTCCAAGCTTTTTAGTATCCAAAAGAGACTTTCTTTTTCTTATTATTATTATTATTATTATTATGTTTGGACCTTATGGTCCAAACATGTTGGAGTCGCAAAGCAACTTTCTTCATCTTATTATTAAGTTTGGACGTCATCGTCCAAGCTTATTAGTATCCAAAAGAGACTTTCTTTTTCTTATTATTATTATTATTATTATTATTATTATTATTATTATCTTTCTTAGTCCGCGATTACAGAGACAGTTTACAAGTAATCTACTTCAAGCTTCGGCACAATGGTCCTTAGGTATACATCTTCCAGACTACACCTTTTTTTCATTTGTCCCGCCAGTGGATCTGGATCCTGATACCGATTGCGTCGATCCACTGTATGGATTACCATTGACGATTTTTGCAAAGGCTATTTCTCACTCAGTTTACGAGTAATCGACGTCAAACTTTGGCACAATGATCCTTAGGTATTCAGGTACCAGGCTATAGCTTTTTTCAGCGATCCCGCCAGTGGATCCAGAATTATTCTGGATTTTGTAAATCCAATATGTGTTCTAATGTTGGTAGAGTGATTTACATGGCGGATGGTAACCTATTGATAAATTCTATGGGAGAGTCGGTCATCACAATGGCTCTTTGTATTGGCCGGCCGCCTCTCACAATGGGTCATTGTATTGGCGACTTAACCCTCTCATCACATTACCATTTAATAATAACATTTTAAATGCTAACTATTAAAATAACAGTTGTAATTACAGGGGGAATGAATCAATGCAGTTTTAAGCCAACTTTGTGCGCATACAGGCTAAACTGGACAAGGAGAACCTCCTGAGGTTAGTGAGATGAATGATATGACAGTGGAGTAGAGAAAGGAGGAAGAGCGTAGGCAAAAAGTCAAAAAATCAAAAAAGTCATAAATATAAAAAAAAATCAAAAAAAATTCAAAAAAGTCAAAAAAAGTCAAAAAAAGTCAAAAAAAGTCAGAAAAGCCAAAAAAGTCAAAAATCTTTAAAAAGTCAAAAAAGACAAAAAAAAGTCAAAAAACTAAAAAAAAGTCACAAAAAGTCACAAAAAGTCAAAAAAGTCAAAAAAGTCAAAAAAAGTCAAAAATCTTAAAAAAGTCAAGAAAGTCAAAAAAAAGTCAAAAAACTAAAAAAAAGTCACAAAAAGTCAAAAAAGTCAGAAAAAGTCAAAAAAGTCACAAAAGTCAAAAAAAGTCAAAAAAACTAAAAAAAAAGTCAAAAAAGTCAAAAAAGTCAAAAGTCACAAAAAGTAAAAAAAGTCAAAAAAGTATAAAAAAAAATTGAAAAAAAGTTAAAAAAAAGTCAAAAAAAAGTCAAAAAGTAACAAAAAGTCAAAAAGACAAAAAAAGTCAAAAATGTTAAAAAAATTCAAAAAAGTCAAAAAAATAAAAAAGGCGCAAAAAGTCAAAAAAGTCAAAGTCCAAACTTTACTGTTACTTGAAAAGTAAAAGTCATTTCTAGTTATTATTATTATTATCTTTCTTAGTCCGCGATTACAGAGACAGTTTACAAGTAATCTACTTCAAACTTCGGCACAATGGTCCTTAGGTATACATCTTCCAGAGTAGACCTTTTTTTCATTTGTCCCGCCAGTGGATCTGGATCCTGATCCCGATTGCGTCGATCCACTGTATGGATTACCATTGACGATTTTTGCAAAGGCTATTTCTCACTCAGTTTACGAGTAATCGACGTCAAACTTTGGCACAATGATCCTTAGGTATTCAGGTACCAGGCTATAGCTTTTTTCAGTGATCCCGCTAGTGGATCCAGAATCGTTCAGGATTTAGTAAATCCACTATGTGTACCAATGTTGGTAGAGTGATTTACATGGCGGTTGGTAACCTATTGATAAATTCTATGGGAGAGTCGGTCAACACAATGGCTCTTTGTATTGGCCGGCCGCCTCTCACAATGGGTCATTGTATTGGCGACTTGACCCTTGATATTCTAGCAAATGTGAGGTTAAAACGTCGTCAGTGCAACCAAAACTGAGCATTAATAATAAAAAAAAACGATCGTCCAAACTTGTGTCACTTTTGCCAGCAAAGGTAAGTCTAGTTATTATTATCTTTCTTAGTTTGCGATTGCAGAGACAGTTTACAAGTAATCTACTTCAAACTTCGGCACAATGGTCCTTAGGTATACATCTTCCGGACTAGACCTTTTTTTCATTTGTCCCGCCAGTGGATCTGGATCCTGATCCCGATTGCGTCGATCCACTGTATGGATTACCATTGACGATTTTTGCAAAGGCTATTTCTCACTCAGTTTACGAGTAATCTACTTCAAACGTTGGCACAATGATCCTTAGGTATTCAGGTACCAGGCTATAGCTTTTTTCAGTGATCCCGCTAGTGGATCCAGAATTGTTCAGGATTTAGTAAATCCACTATGTGTACTAATGTTGGTAGAGTGATTTACATGTCGGTTGATCAATTCAATAGGAGAGTCGGTCAACACAAAGCGTCTTTGTTATGTGGACGCCGCGTTATGGTGGTGGCTTGTACTGGGCTTCCCGACCGTCTTGACCCTCTAATTACCAGGGGGTAATAATTAAAATACATATGTATATCCAATAATGTTTAAGTGATGGGCCAGCATCGCGAACAGTGGCCCAGCATTGAACCAACATTGGATGTTTGATATCAATAGTAGCAACATTTTAAATGCTAGATTTAAATATCAAAATAACAGTTGTAATTGCAGAGAATTGTTCTAAATGTTCTAAATGTCTCAAATGCCCGAAATATAAAAATGTTTCAAATGTTCCAAATGGTCTAAATGCTCCAAAATTTCCAGATATCACAAAAAGTCGCAAAAACAAAGTCCAAACTTTACTGTTACTTGAAAAGTAAAAGTCATTTCTAGTTATTATTATTATTATTTTTATACAGATTTTACGCGGGTCTATTTCTCCTACAATTTTGCAGTTATCACACAAAACTTCACAGGAATGTTGGGTTCATAGCCACTGGGGTTGCTATGACTTTTCTAAGATATTCTACTTGTCATTCCGGATCTATCCATGATTTCCCAGGATTACAAAGCCAAAAAGCAGTATCTGCTTATTTACAAGTAAGCAGATACTACCTTTTGGCTTGTAGCTATATATTGGCCAATACTGGATCAATTATGAAGGCCTACATACTGGGTTCATTGTATGAATGAGAGAGTGACACATCATATGGGTACAGTGTGGAAGGCCAGACGCCCGCTGATACGGGACCACTATAGTAGGAAACTCACGACGTGACACTTTGAGTACCGTTGACATTTAATAGTTGAAATACATATATCTTATAATGTTGCAATGACGGGCCAGGCCATCGCAGAGAGTGGCCCAGCATTGAACCAACACTGGGTGTTTAACATGCAGAGTAGAAACCTTTTAAATACTAGGGCCTACATTTCACAATTAATATAATAGTTGCAATTACAGGTGTCCCAACAAACATAAAAAAATTGTATAACATTTGTACAACGTCGGCCCAACGTCTCTGACATTGGCCCAACATTGTACAAATATTACTCAAATGTTTTGTGTCTGCTGGGGTGAGAGACAGACACCAAATTGTCGCAAACGATCGCTAATGGTCGCAAACCTTCGCAAACGGTCGCAAACGATCGCAAACAGTTGTAAACCGTCGCAAACGGTCGCAAGCGGTCGCAAACGGTTGCAAACGATCGCAAATGGCCGCAAACGGTCGCAAACCGTCGCAAACGGTCACCAACCGTCGTAAACGGTCGAAAACTATCTCAAACGGTCGCAAACAATCGCAAATGGTCGAAACGATCGCAAATGGTCGCAAACCATCGCAAACGGTCGCAAACAATCGCAAACGGTCGCAATTAATCACAAATGGTCGCAAACGATCGCAAATGGTCACAAACCGTCGCAAACCGTCGCAAACGATCTCAAACGGTTGCAAACGATCGCAAACGGTCGCAAACCGTCGCAAACGGTGGCAAACCGGCGTAAACGGTCGAAAACTATCTCAAACGGTCCCAAACAATCGCAAATGGTCGAAACGATCGTAAATGGTCGCAAACAGTCGCAAACGGTCGCAAACGATCGCAAACGATCGCAAATGGTCGCAAACGATCGCAAATGGTCACAAGCCATCGTAAACGGTCGCAAACCGTCGCAGACAGTCGCAAGCGATCTCAAACGGTTGCAAACGATCGCAAACGGTCGCAAACCGTGGCAAACGGTCGCAAACGATCATAAACGGTCGCAAACGATCGCAAATGGTCGCAAACGGTCGCAAACGGTCGCAAACGATCGCAAACAGTCGCAAACGGTCGCAAACAATCGCAAATAGTCGCAAATGGTCACAAACCATCGCAAACGGTCGCAAACGATCGCAAATGGTCGCAAACGATAGCAAATGGTCGCAAGCCGTCGCAAACGGTCGCAAACGACGGTATTGGTCGCAGACGATCGCTAATGGTCGCAAACGGTCGCAAACCATCGCAAATGGTCGCAAACAGTCGTAAACCCTCGCATACGGTCGCAAACCGTCGCAAGCGGTCGCAAACGGTTGCATTCGATCGCAAACGGTCACAAACCGTCGCAAACGATCTCAAACGGTCGCAAACGATCGCAAATTGTCACAAGCCGTCGCAAACGGTCGCAAACGATCGCAAATGGTCGCAAACGACAGCAAGTGGTCGCAAACCGTCAAGAACGATCGCAAATGGTCGCAAACCATCGCAAATGGTCGCAAACCGTCGCAAACGATCGAAAATAGTCGCAAACGATCGCAAATGGTCGCAAGCCATCGCAATCGGTCGAAAACGATCGCAAATGGCCGAAAACTGTCGCAAACGATCGCAAATGGTCGCAAACGATCGCAAATGGTCGCAAACCGTCGCAAACGGTCGCAAACGGCGGCAAATTATTGCAAATGGGCGAAAGCGGTCCCAAGCAGTCGCAGATGGTCGCAAACGGTCGAAAACGGTCGCAGATGGTCGCAAACGGTCTCAAATGGTCGCAAATCATCGCTAACGGTGGCAAATGGCCGCAAACGGTCGCATACTGTCTAAATGGTCGCAATATACAATTTATTTTTAGCCACCAGACTTACTCGCCCAAATTTCCTGTTACTTCAGTTACAGGTACCTCTAGTTTAAGTTGAATTATAATTTGAACATCTTTGCGATAATAAACCTAATAAACGTGTGTAGTTTTTCGGCAGGTGTCAATGTCCAAGGCGAAAAATGCAAAAAAGAATGCGTTATTAAATTTCTGGTGATCCGGGGATTATTGGTGTTCAAGTTCGTTTAGTAAAAAAAATTGTCTCTTGTCAAAAGTTAAAAAACAGGCGCAATTAAGCTCTGGATTTTAAGATTGAGTTTACGATTAATATTTATTATTTATTATCATTTACGACAAAAACAATGCAGAATGTTGCGATCATTCTGTGCTTTGGTAAGGAGGGTGGGGGGGGGGGGGGGTTGCACCCTCCCTCCAGACCACGACTCTGATTTATTGTAGACTGAATTTTTATCATTGGATACGTACGAGATCGTCATTGCGTACGTACGAGATAATGATTGCGTAGGTACGGGATCATGATTGGGTACATACGGGATATTACCATTATTTATTTTTCTACCTATGTCCCCTCTGGCTCATCGGCTGACAACACAAGCGTATCGACAAATGAGAAAACCTCCGTCATTCTTAGACAGCAATATAGATTGCTGTAGTATGGATAATATGCCATGCATATTGATTTATTGTGCTACGGGCATAGTGGAACGCTTTCTTACAGAATATTGAAACATCTTGATTATGATTCAAATATCACACGCACGCCTGACATCCACAGGTGTTTTCCAAGTACAAACATTATCAGAGTTAAAAATGTCCTTAAACTTTAAATAATAAAAGATATTCAGTTGACGTAAAAAGCTTGTCAATGTTTGTTCTTGGCGCAAGTCCTTCGGTAAATTATTACGAATGCTAACTATGCGATAAGAATAGCAATTTTGAAACGTTTTAGTTCTGACTTGTCTCGAATATAATAGTGATATTTTATAACTTAATAATGATGCAACACCAGAAAAAAAACAGACACACATAGTGATTTAAAAAGAAGTTTGACGTCCATCTCTCTGCGAAAAGACAATGGCAAGATAGTTCATAGCTAGTAAGAGTACGATTTCATAGCGTTCCTTATAATTAATAGTTAGATAATGAAGGGCATACCTGGTGAAAATCCTCTGAATTCGTTAAATAGACTTTATTTGAATTTTGGTAAACGTAGACCAGACTGGAGTAGAATATTCACAAATGGGCTGTATTAAAGCTTTATATGTTTATTGGATACTGTTGTTATAGCTCTATGACCTAGTGAGCGTCTAATTATACCATTTACTTTGTTACATTTGTTGGTTAAATTAGAAACATGATTGTTGGATACTAAAACCTTGTCAACTTTGACTAACAGGTCATTATATCATGCTGTTCTAATACAGTTCCGTTAAGATGATATTTAAATACAATAAGAGTAACATTTCTTGTAAATGAAAGTACTTTACATATATTACAGTTTAACTGCCAAACTTGACTCTATTCGAAGAGGTTATTTAAATCACGCCGCAGTCTCTCACAATCTTCAATATAATTAATTTTCCGGAAACATCATCTGCGAACAAAGATAATATTAAATGTTCTGTACAATCGGGCATGTCATTTATTTTATGAAGAGTATAAGTAATAATGGACCAAGTATTGATCCCTGTGGTACACCAGATGTAACAGGCACCCACTCAGATGTACCATCAAGTACCACTCTATGGGATCGGTCTTTCAAGTAATCGGTAATCCAAAGTAATAATTTACCAGAAAATCAATGTTTTTGTAATTTATGAATGAGCATGGTGTAATTAACTGAGTCAGATAAAGCCATGTTGGTGAGTATTAATTAGCGGCTCAACAATATCATTAGCACTATTGTAAATATATCTCCTCATAACCTTAGATACTATACATAAAGGGAGATTGGTCTGTAGTTTGTTTCCTTTCTTGTGAACTGGCACAACATGTGCTTGTTTCTACTGGGTTGATATGTGACCAGAGGCAAAAATCTTTTTAAAAAGCAAGGCTAATGTTGAAGGTAGAACGTTTGCACATTCGCTGAGAACTTACGTGAAGAAATGTTGTCGGGACCGTATGCTTTATTAGCATCTGATCAGGATAATATGTTTCAAATAATAAAACACGATAGCTGATAAATTTATTCCCGCGGATCTCACATTCTCTGCGTTGCAGCGAGTTGGAGAAAAATTTTTTTTGAAAATAATTGTTAAATACATTTGCTTTGGCTGCTGGTTATGTATACTCTGAATCACCATCCGTTAGACTATCAGCAGATGATTTAGATTTAGTTTTATCATGAAAAAAAGACCAGAATGTTTTTGGGTTGGTCTTAACTTTATCACATAAGTCTTCTACAAAAAATTGATATTTTATGCTTTATTCTCTTTTCAAGTTGTTTTCGTAACTTTTTGAAGTTGTTCCAGTCACTACATTTGGCAGAGAGCTTAGCTCGACGTATTTCGCTTGAAGCATTTCGCTGTCACGAGTGTGAACAGTTTGGCGTCACCTAGGCACGGGGAATTGTAGGGCTGACGTAAACTTCTCAATTAGATCAAGTCAATCGTTCCAAGCCCCACTTACTTCAACAGCATTCTCAACCTCTCTACAAAGATTTGCATTTACAATGGATTTGCATTTACAATAAAATATAGTTTATTTATTACTTGTTGTATGTATTAATATTCCTAGCCGATTTATTCAATTATTTTGATACTCCTACCCTGAACAATGCACGTATTAACAATTTAGACGATTCAGATAATTAACATAATTATCCAAATATTAGGCCTACGCTAAAGTCTACGGCCCCACCAAACGCCGCATGCGGCACGCTGCGCCGCGCCTTAAAAAAAGATAAGCTGTACTGTTTATCATTATAAGGGGAAAGTACAGCATCAACGAGGGACTATTAAAAAAATACAGAAACAGTAGTTCAAGGGGACACCACCTAAAAACTAGAGAAGCAGCGATTTAGGCTGCAAATCCGTAAGCATTCAATAAGGGTGGTGAACCCGTGAAATTCACTTCCGAGACATGTTGTTTTGGCCACAACTTTAAACACCTATAAAAATAGACTAGATAGATATTGGGGGCATCTTCAATATAATTTAGAAAAACCTCCGCAGACGAACACATACACGGAAGATACAAACGAGCCTATAGCTCAAGACAATGAAGAGCTATCTGACAATAACTGTCAACAGATTCTCTGATTGAGATGACACTGTCCTCCAGACACAGGATTCAAAATTCGAGCCCTGGCGGTCTGAGGCCGAGCACGCTACCTCTCGGTCACGGAGGCTACCCGCAATACTGACTTTCAGACGTGGATGGGGAAGAAACATTTTTTGTTTCTTTCAAACCGCCGAGACCGGGAACCGAACCCCGAACTCTGGCGTGAAAGGCAGCGGTGCTAACCACTACCCTAGGGCCCCCGCCCCGGATGATAAATGCTTAAAAGATTGTAGGGCTTAGATAATTATTTATCTCCAGAAGCAGAATTTATGTCCGGGCTCCACAACAGGCTTCACTGTCGCAATTCGCTGAAAACCGAATGCGAATTTGCATTCATTTGAAAATCCACTCCGAATTTGAATTATTAATGGCGAATTATTTATTCACCAAAACAGACATTGTCATCAGTTTTCTTGAAATGATTTACCTTGATAAGCTTTTTACCGATTTCAACCAATCAGATATCTCAAATCTGGGCCAATCTGAGCATAAATATCCATTATATTCTTCTTCAATTTCGAGTATAACAGCTAGTTTCGTTGCAGTGCTGTCACATGGACACGTATCTTAAATACAATATGAGAAACAAGCGAATATCACCGTCAAATATCGAAGGTATTCAATATTATCATCAACATTATGATTTTACATTACATGACAAAGCACACCTAAGCTATTAATAATAATAAGACACATCAGAACCTTGTACATATAATATAGTACATAGTATAGTACATAGTACTGTACCATATGTATTAAACATATGGTACAGTATATCTGCGTGATATTTATTAACCCTTTAAGCGTTAAGCACGACTACAATCCTTTTTATGCCATTTTATTAGCCGACTAAATCACTGTTATCGGAAATGAAATGCGTACTTAAACATTAAGATTCGTAAATGATTGATCTCAAATTAAACAAATATATGAGTAATTTTTACCCACTTGAAGTTGTGATCCGTAGCAGCGAGAACAACTTCAAGTGTGTGGAAATTAAAATCAGATAACTTGGCGGTTAAAAGGTTAATATCGAGCGTAGTCTAAAAAAATGTCAGTGGGTGCACTTGCACTTGCTTATCCCGCAGTTGTATTCTCTAGCCTAGGCCTACCCAATTTCAAAATAAGTGACACGGAATATAGGAACTAGCGATTCTCTAACAGCATTTCGTTATATAAATCAACTACTTTGTTATATTGAAATACTATTTTAGATTAGATGGTATCTATGGATTGAAGAAAATGATATCAATTTATTTTTGGACAAAGATTTGACAAACACTAATTCACGATACTGTGCCACAGACTGTGGGCGTGGCTTGCTGACACACATGTCACACGCATGACAGGTCAAGGTCAACACGTGGAGGAGCAGTCCACAACACTGCAGATTCACAGGTCCAAACACACTAGTCAGACTTTAGAGCAATGTAGCAGCTTTTAGGAGCACCACAGCAGCTTATATTATGGGAACAGCACAGCAGCTGCGATGATTGTTGACCATCGCAGCAGTAATGCTGGGAGCACCGAAGCAGTTGTAATTACATATATTTGACACATACATAACAGGCGTTGGCAAGTCACCCCCGTGGCGCGATAGCACAATAGTACGTACTGCCACGTAATATACAGATACAGATACATCACTTGTAAAAGAAATATAATTCCAAAGTTGTCTTATTGAGGCTTGGAGTAAACATAATGATGTGAAAAAAACAGTGTCCCCTCTTGTGCATAGTGAAAATGAACACGCGATACCAGGGAGATGCTTCCGTAGTGCTCTAATTCAAATTCCTGTTTTTCTAGACGCATATCTCGGGTACAGTATCCTTGGATATATTTATCATCAGCTTATCATAAAATAATTATATTGTAAACCCACTATTTATGGCGGAGCATGTTGTGAAAAAAACTTTCAAAATAGTAACATATGACGCTCGGCATGCATGCCAAACATGGAGATCTGTTTTAAACTTTAAAACAATGTTCTTTGGATATCCCTATATGTTCTGATGTTCTGAAACTAAATCATGAAAGACCCCACCACGATGTGGAAATCTGGTGTTTGAAGATGAAGAGGTGCCCTACATATAAGACCGTATATGCACTAATGGGTTAATGTGGATGCGATCATGTTCATAACAGAGCCAGCATATGCTTCATCATGTTATCATTATCAATACTTTTGGACTTGAGACAATATTTCCAACTGTAGTGGAGTGGAGGCCCTGGTGTGGTGGTTTAAGCTTACAGTCTGGAAAGTCGGAGATTGCGGGTTCGTCCCCCGTTCTGGCATTCATGTTTCAAAGAAAAAAAGATTTTTCATCGCCCACTCATGAAGATTCAGTATTGTGAGGAGCCTGTATGATCTGCCTGCTCAGCCTCAGACCATTTGTGCTCGAATTTCGAATTCTGTGTAATCTCATTCATCTCACCATCTTCGGGAGGTCATCCTAGCCCAGTTTAGTCTATATGCACATAATAAATGATAATAATACTAATAACTTTATTTCAAGTGAAGAGGGTGAAAAAAGACATAATACAGGTTAACAAGTACTAGTGCATGCCCACTGAGCAAAGCTCATCTACTAGTGGGTCCTCAAGGTAAAAAAATATAAATGACATTTAACAAACAACTGCACATGATTTTCACATATTGATGTTTAGCATAATAAATTAATTGAAACACTTCAGTCATATTAATTTGTATAAATATATACAAATGGTCAATAACACAGTATTAGACATGAAAACTAGTTATTCGCAAAATGTGATGATGTGTTTGATGATAGCAACCGAAACTACATTGTGGATTTGTACGATCAGATATGAGAAAGAAAATAGATGGATTATCGACTGATTTTTTTTTTCTAATGTTGGAAAGCTACATATTCCCTTTTAAATTGGCCTATTGTCCCAGCGTAGCAATTTTGTCATTAACGGAGTTTCAAATTTGATTGATTAATTAATTCATTCATTCACTCCAACTGTAGTACAACAAATAATTAATATATCTGTGTATTAAGCTACCACGTGTAATTATGTTTCTTATGAAGTAATAGCAAGGTAGGAGATGTACTGGCTGCACGGGGTTGTAATACTTTAATCAGAATTTGCAGCAATATATTATGATTTTTTGTCATGACAAGTTTTTTTTGACAGAACCCAGCGGCAACTTGCTATTCTGGCAAATTTGTAAAATAACGTATGTGTCTGTCCCAAAAACTGATCAGGTAAAACTCATTCCACACTAGGGCCAGTTGAGGTGTGGGTCGATGTTGTGTCGGTGCTACGCCCAAAACTATCACGCCTGCTCAAATGCATAAAAAGTCCTCTAAGTCCGGGGGCCTATGTAATCCCGTGGGAACCAAATGTTTATTTTGTCTAAGGTTTATTTATCACTTCATACGGGTCCAAGGAAGCGATTTATCTTTGGTACCAATTTTTTCCAGCAATTTTGCATAGCTATTTGCATAAATCCTATATGGCCGCCAAATATTCATATTTTGGCATTATATCTGCACTGCATAGAGATATTTTCGCGAATTAAAGTTCTAAAATGGGACTTTTGACTCTCGAATTCATTCAAAATATATTTTAGTTTAATTAGGTAAATTATTGATTTAAAAAATCTAAGATGGCCGCCAAAATGTGGGAAAAATGCCAAATTTGCCACATTTCATATATCAATGTCAAATAAAATTAAAAAAATGGGATATTATAATAAATATTATGTGCAAATTATTTTGAAACATATCAGTTCAGTTGATTGATATTACAATAAAAAAAACAAGAAATCATTTGTTGCTGCGGTGGTGATTTATGTGACTTTGTAATATGGTAAAAACAACACAATCCGCAGATGAAAAGTGAATGATCTATATATATGCTGGCGTGAGTGTAGAATGGCTGGACACAATGAGTTATTGAATGTTTTCCTTTATTTTTAAAGGGTTCTGGGCATGCATACGGGATATAACCCATATAAGCAAATCTAGAGGGCGCTGGAATCTTAGGTTTCGCTGTGTAATTTAACAGTCAAACGCTTCGACCTTTTGCTTAGCTACGCTATTTTTAGTTCAGATAATTTCTGACAGTAGCGATACTTGAGGGGTAACTATATTAATCTCAGGAGGGGATCCTAATGTAAAAAAAATCTAAAAAAGCCACCAAAGTTTGATATTTTAAATGAGACAAGATATGTACTTAAAAAATCAATAAGATACACACAAAAATATATTCCTTATTTTAAAATAATTGCAAAAACAGAAAATATGCATGTCATTCCTTAAAAAACGAGTATGTTTTGCATTAAAATGTGTCAAGCTGTGGAATATAATGTCATAGTTTTATTCTTGGTAGCTCCGTAACTAAATATTTTTTTAAAAGTTAAAGACTCATCATCGTCTTCACCATTGTCCTCAGTCATCACATTTAAATTGAGATTTTCAAAAGTTTCATCACACAGACATATCAGTGCAACGCAGGTCATTTTTTCTACACGATTAAGTTTCGGATAACAATTCACTAGTGAGCTGCCCACGTCAATATCTTTATCCGTCAATCTTTCTTGAACGAATTCATTAAACAATAATATTCTAACTCTTTATAAGTGTGCTGAATGATGGCATTTTCCACGGGTCTAGTATGACACCTTTTATTGTTATGCTCATGTGGGGATCGTCAAAATATGCATATTGTAAAGGGCCACATTACGTTGGCCAATCACCGATCAAAATGCCCTATCATCTTCCATCCTTCCACACGTCACTCATGCAGCAATAGTTTGACAGCCACGTGGTTGACCAGTGTATTGTTTAAATCTTGTTTACAAAGTCAAGGATATACTTTTAAACATGTAGTGATTGGCCAGCCAGAAAATTGGTCCAAGCTCATGAAAATCTCTAACAGAAAACATTCTACAGTGCAATCAATCAGGGCCACTAGCGAGCGCTAGTGGAAGGATAGTGGATCTGATGAGAATTAGACCTACTATGATAATTGGTCTGTACCAGATCAAAAAAAACTCTCCATTCTCGGCTTAGAATTTAGGCCTAGTGGTGTCGAACAAGGAAAATAATGTAGTGGTGTGTTTTAACTTGGGTTTCGCTGTGCTGTTCAATTCTGAAATGGCGAAGCTTTTCGATCAGCTCCACAATCCTCTGTTCAATATTCCCCGGGGTGACAATATCTGAGGGGTAACTCTACTAATTCACCGGATTTTGAAATATTACAGGTAGTTTGATACCCTATCGCAGCTGTACCGATGATCATTGACGCAAGAGCTGCTTTATAATGTAACTATGTCAAGTTATAATGCCAAAATACAATGTCACCATATTATTATATTATGACGATATGTGCTTTTCACGTCTAGCATTGTATTGAGAGGGCCAGCGTCGGTCGGTATATATTCAACACTGGGCAGTACGTATTGCTGGCTGGGCGCGTGACTACTATGAGCCGTGTAGGCCTACATACGATACACCAACCCATTGTTGGATCAATGTTGGCCCACCATCTGTACAACCCCGAGCCAGCAGGTGTGCGGACAGAAAGTAACAGGGATAAAAAGTAACGGACAGAAAGAAACAGTTTTCACTAGGACAAAAAGTAACAGGGATAAAAATAACAGTTGATAATTAATGCTAAAATAAGATGTTTAATTTATCGATTTCTCATTTATTGACAACTGTATAATAATAATCAATAAGATAAATTATAAAAATGTCAAAATTGAACATAGAAAAACGCTTTTCTGCTTTTAAAAAGCTTATTTCTCACATAAAACTGCACCATAAACTGTAATGTATCACTAAAGTTAACAGTATTCGCGGGATCACAAAGTAACACTTTTTCAAAGTAACGCTTGTTCAAAGTAACACTTGTTCAAAGTCAACAGTATTGATGTAATTACCAAGTAACACTTTTTCAAAGTAACACTTTTATCAAGTCAACAGAATTGGCGGGATCACAAAGTAACACTTTGACAAAGTATCACTTTTTCAAAGTCAGCAGTATTGGCGAGATCACGAAGTAATATTTTTTCAAAGTAACACTTTTTAAAAGGCAACAGCGATGGCGGAATCACAAAGTAACACTTTTACAAATTATCACTATTTCAAAGTCAACAGTATTTACGGGATAACTAAACAACACTTGTTCAAAGTAACACTTTTTAAACACTTCTTTCAAAATAGCATTTTTTCGAGGTTAACAGTATTGGTGAGATTACAAAGCAACACTTTTTTCAAACTAACACTTTTTCAAAGTTAACATTATTGACGGGATCGCGAAAAAAACACACTTTTGTTGTCTGAAAAAGTATTTCAGCAGGCCCGCAAATAATGTAAATTGGTTAGTGATAACATGATTTATAAATAATAGAGCAGTTTAAACACTATCCTTTTGCTACGGGATATCACACACATTTAAAGAAAAATCATAGCATGTTTATTAACTTGTTGCGCTATAAAAGCGTCCTTTAGCGATATAGCAAAAGTAACGCTTTCTTTTTGTTTGAGAGATATTCAGCTGATTAAAATTTAATTATATGAAGCCAGTTACCTGGAGATTACACTTAAAGGGTCTTATCTACATAGATCACACAATTTGGCTTTAATGTTTCGGTTCAAAGGTATAACAGCTACGGTGAAGCAACAGCTAAAACCTAAGTTGTTTTTATGGTTAACACCTTTTTAATGGAGTTAATCACGACGAGTCAAGGTTAAAAGGCTTATAAAACATACCGACTAATATATTATTCAAAGGTGTATATTATATATATATATATATTATTTTTAAAACGATCTAAGAGACATTATATAAATATTTTTTTTTGCTAAATTCATATAAATTAAAGTTAGTATTAGTCATGGAACAAAACTGTCCCTCAAATTAATTGCACATGTTCCTGTAATATATACATTTTCAAAATTTTCTTCTCATTATCACTTTCATTAGATGTTCACGGACATAATATATAATAAGCGAACTGAAATATACCCTTATTATACTACTTTTAATCAACTATTACTTTTTATCCCTGTTTTTTTTTGTCCGTGTTACTTTTGGACTGTTACTTTCTATCCCGTTACTTTCTATCCTACAATCGAGCCAGCATTGTATCGCAACGCATGTCCATCAAGAAGAAGGTATGCTGGTTAGAGGTTGCACGTGTCTTCAGCTGCACAAAAGCACGGGACATTCTATCCCAAGGTTGGGTTGATGTTGGGGAAGTGGCGTAAACAGCGTAACCAGCATTCCGTCAACATGTGGATTAACTCTATCTACAGAGACCTACCTATTCTGCAGAGAACTTGATTTATTTTTCACAATCCTAAACTTGCTCAAAGTTAGTTTATGTATACACCTGTACATATTTTATGAAATAAAACTATTATCTATTGTCTAGTGTCTATTGTTGTGTAAAAAGGGCAGTGGTAATTTAAATGTCATTGCAAATAAAAATATGACTAGTTGAGTTGTCGCAACAACAAGTGCAATTGATCACAACCTGATCCTTAATAAAATGTCACAAACAGTAATTTAACTTGACAAGTCCAACTGACCACAAATAAATCTAGATAATATAGATGAATTGTCGCAAATAATAGCATTACAAGTGCATTTGCCACTTCATTGTTTGCAACAAATGGAACATGTAAACATAGAGGAGATCGTTCATGTCCCCTTGCAAGCAGGCGACCATCGATATATGCTACAGCATAATTATTATCACGTGATCAGTACAGTCATACAGCCGATAATAAATATCAAAATGTAAACCCTTTGATGGTCTTTATTTTGATTATAAAACTGCTATTCATCATGTTATGATGAATTATATCATTTCCAGCGTGTCAGTTTTATAATTGGCATTAATACCGATAGTATGGGCAATGGTCGAGAAAGAGGAAGACAACTGGATAATAGAATGACGTTTTTCAGGCTGATGGACAAGCCGTTTATGTCAATCCCTTTACATATCTCTCCATCAGGACATTCTCTGATGAATGTAATTACCATCTGAGCTACTTAGATAATGTGCATGAAGATTTATTTTATGAACACAAATAATGAAATCTGGACAGTTGTTGATAAGATGGACATATTTGCATAGCGAAAACATTTGTTTATCTGTTGCGTTGAATGATTTATTTTAGTTAGGTAAGTAGTAGTCTGCTAGTCAGCCAGTCAGAAAGTCAGCCGGTCAGCTATCTAGCCAACCAGCCACCTAGCCAGCCAGCCAGCCAGCTACTTAGTCAGCCAATCTTCCAGCCAACTGACCGGCCAACCGGCTAGGTAGCCCGATAGTGAGGTCGATGAGATTGTAATGCCTTCCCCTTCCGTATACAAATACCAAATTCGTTCGAAAGTAAAAAATGAAATGAATCGGGCTTTAGGCCACTTTTGTGCACATATAGGCTAAACTGGGCCAGGAGAACCTCCTGAGGATGGTGAGATGATTGAGATGACACTGTCCTCCAGACACAGGATTCGAAATTCGAGCCCTGGCGGTCTGAGGCCGAGCACGCTACCTCTCGGTCACGGAGGCTCCCCACAATACTGACTTTCACACGTGGATGGGGAAGAAACATTTTTGTTTTTTTGAAACCGCCGAGACCGGGAACCGAACCCCGAACTCTGGCGTGAAGGGCAGCGGTGCTAACCACTACCCTAGGGCCCCCGCCCTCGTTCGAAAGTAAGCTATTAAGCTCTTTATGAATTATTTGATAGTCCCCCCAAAATATTCGGACAGGAACACACAATTTTTGGCCAATTCTAATATGGCTGCCATCGGCATTACTTTTTTCAGTTAATAATCACATTTTTACAAATAAAAGCTGTTCTACGGATCATTTTAATGTAAAATAATTTGGTAAAAGTATTACGTATGTGGAATAATATAATTTAAGATTGATATAACAAATTGGATGTCTGAGCGATTACAATAGAAAAATAATGACGCGATCATGCTCAGAATGAGTGGTGTATATTTTCCATAGCAGAGGTGTAGAGTGCAGAGCAGACAAATATATCCCGACACACAGTCCATGCAGTTTCCGGTTTTTACAAACTCACACGAAATTACCTGCTGCAAGGCATCCAACACTTCCGGAATCTCAGTCCAAAATGGCAATCTCGAGCGTCTTTTGTCCACCCCCACTAATCAGGCTCTTTGATCAATTTCCAGATGATTGATTATAGGATGTCATGCCTTACATGTTGTCAACTGATATTTAACTGCATAAAAGCATTATTTGCATTATTTATGCTGTCCGATTGATTAAAACAGCTGTCATGGTCTTGGTAAAAACTACCGCTGATGGTCACCAGCAGAAACTTTTCTGGAGGTACATCCCCTTTTGAAGGTACATCCGTCGTTCAAGTGCTCAACTCCTTGGTCTAGGTGGAAGTATTTAATATAGGTTATGACAATGTTTTGTAAGCACTTTATTTAGGACAGACTAACGCAACTGTTTTAGAATAATTCGACCCCCAAGGAACAACATAGGATGTATGCCAAATTCTCTATTCGACATGCAAAGTCTGAAAAAAGCCATCGCTTTTCGAAAAAACGCTTAAATCATGTGAGCTCATTCGATATCTCGTCATTGCTGTTATGAGGTGGTTTCCCTTTATATTTAAGATATATGGTTCAACACACAAAGATTTTTTTACTAATGGATATGCTCGCAGCTTACTTGAACTCTCGATATCTTGTCACCAACGTAGTGTAAATATTTTAACAATTGATTCTTTAAAGGAAAGCATGAATTTATTTGTATTGCCAATATGCTGCGTTTCCCAAGCTTCATCTAGCCCGGTTTGTTCAAGGACAGACCGAATACGCGATCACCAGTTTGTGAATCCACTGCCATCTAGCTCTAGTAGCATATTGTAGGCATTTCTGACAGGGAGGTTCTGTGATAGATCTAGTATTCCACAGCAATATTTTACAGCTTTAATATTTGCCTGATAATCAATAGTAGCCGTCCTGTGTCACCAACCTCACCATATATTGCAGGAGTGGGTGTTTGCTTTCTCACACCTGGAGTTGATTTAATAAATTATAGATGTTTTTTTTTTAAATCATTACCAGTATCACCGGTATACCATAATTATATAACTTGCCAATATCCATTACCATGATTACGGAGTGTAAACTAGCATTAAATGAATTTCCTAGAGATAAAGCCTCAGGCACGGACGGTCTTAACACAGATTTCTGGGACACAGGCAGTCAGCTTTTACTTAGTAGTTTTAGTTATTCATTTAAAACGGGATCATTATCTACAGTTAAAAAACGACGAATCATCTCCCTAATTCCTCAGAAAGGAGAATCAGAAACAGAACATACAAATTGGAGGCCAATTTCATTATAAAATATTGACTACAAGATAAGCACAAAAGTTCTTGCTCGACGACTATGACCATTGCTGCCTAATTTAATACATTGTGGCCCAACTGGTTATGTAAAAAGTTGATACATTGGAAAGAACATAAGGGTATGTGACGACATACTTGCATTTACTAAAAACGAATAAAATTCCGGGTTTAATAATGCTTTTAGACTTCTATGAAGTTGTCGATTCCGTCGAGTGGGATTTTATTGACAAAACGTTTGCAACATTTATTGTGGGTAATCATTTTAGAAAATTGGTGAACGTTCTTTATAATGATTAGAGTAGCTGTGTTATGAATAAAATTGGGTAATTGAAATAAATATGTTTACATACATGAGTTTTGCTTCTACATTTTTCTCAATTTCGCGAATCGTAAGACAAGGATCCCCTCTTTCTCCCTTTCTTTTTGTCATGCTCGCTGAAATTCTTGTAATTGCAGTCCGTGCACATTCTGAAATTACAGGTATAAGATACAAAAATTAAAATATCACATGTTAGCCGATAGTATAGCTCATATGGATAGTGCAAAAGAAATAATAAAAGTTCTGTCATTTTTGTAATTGTTTATGGATTAAAATGTAATTTAGATAAAACTGAAGTACTCCAGATTGTTTTGAGAGCAGTTTGATGGGCAAATGGATATTTATAACATTAGGAGTCCAAATTAGAGGAGACTGTAACCAAACTCTTGATACAAATATTTAACAAAAATATTGCCAAATAAAATATTGAAAAATAAGAGATATATCAGTAATATTGGTAAAAATGTATGAACATATTTCAGAAAGAGGCTTGAAGCTTAGAGATGTTAGGTATCAAATAAAATCAATTTTATTAAACTGGGAGATTCGATATTTCAATACAAACAATTAAAAATAGAAAATCACACTCCTTATTTTCCATATGTAGCTTTGAATGATTTTTTGTATTGCAGCATACTCATATACCTAATTTTACAAAGCATTCCTATCAACATGGAATTATTATTGTGAGATGTTTATGACTAGTATATGTGAGAGGGCTGGAAAATAGACAACAATAACACTTGTATAACGCAGTGTGGTAAATCTTCTTTTTTTTTTAAAGAATAGTATGATATAGAGGCATTAAACGTTTACTTGATGTAGTGGATGAGTAAGGTATTTTTTCAGATCGAAATATATTGGAGGAAAAAATCAACATTACTATTATTTTCTTAGATTATTATATGTTTCGATACTGTATACCACACCATGTATGAATAAAAACTGGTTTTGAGCCATGGACTCGAGACATGGCATCCAGCACATTATTTATTCTATGTGGATCATTGCTACCACCTTCATTATTGAAATATAAATACATATATTGGCAGCTTATTAAATCCTCAATCTGTCAAAGAAACATCGCAGTTGACATGAAGAAAAATATGTGACCAACGAAATATGGAGTATGATTTATCAGTTACCAGTCGAATGTTGTCTAGAGACAAAATTTATATCCCGTTGTTTATATTACATCGCCTTGTAACACACAAATACCGACTTTTAAAAATAGGTATTATAAACATTATTATTATGAACATAATTACCCCTAAGTACACTCTATTGTATAATTATTATTCTATTAATATTTGGAGGGGGGCATGCCCATCCCCGTGTTTTGGTCATGATTCTTAAACAAATCAAACTTGTCTGGGACATCTGCAAGTGGTTAATAATTAAATTACATAGGCGTCCCAATAGGCAGGAGCCGTTAGCCCCGTTTCGTTTTGATGATGGGCCAGCGTCGTAGGCGGCGGGCCAGCGTTGGGACAGCGTTCAGGTAAGTGTCCCTTGTTTTGCTAAGTTAATGTGATGCAACATACCCAGAAAACAAATTAAGACTTTGACCCGATGTCGTTTTTTATGTTGGGCCTGTTAGGGCCAGTTGATTCCGCCAGGTACAGACATGTCTGCCACGGCCCGTAAGCCATGTCTGAAAAAAAACACGAAAAGAAATGTTAGCCACACGATATGTCCGTGAAAAAAAATGTCCGCCACAAGATAAGTCCGCAAAAAAACGTAAAAATAAATGTCCGCCACAAGATATGTCCGCACAAAAAACGCAAAAACAAATGTCCGCCACAAGATATGTCCGCACAAAAAACACAAAATTGTCCGCTCTAGTGTCAATTTTAAACTGTGTTCCCTGACTTACGGCCCCGAACATCGGATAACCAGTAAACATGCTTAAGCCATCACGAATAGTACGGTCACCTCGTGGCAGAGATCTTGATCAGCTGCATGTTCGTTCCATGGGTCAGAATTTCGGTAGGCATCAGGGCCTTTTCTGTTGCAGGCAGACTTGAGATTCCGTTAGATCCCGTTAGTATTAATAAAATTTCAGAAAAAAATTAAGACCGTACGTATTATATAAATATATTATTATCTCCGCAGGAGAGCTTAGACGCTGGAGTATAGCAGATATGGCACCAACACAAAAACAACACTGTATCAATGTCTCGTGTTTGTTTTAGGTGTGTACATTATGATTGAGCGTACAACACAAAATAAAAGACGTGGAGGAGCTAACTCTTGTTCGAACGCATCAGCGAAAGCTGCCATCCAAGATTCGAGCCAGATATAGACAACGTTCCACACGAAATTTAATAATGGCATTCGAGACGTGGAGAAGGTCACTGCAGTTCGAACGTATCAGTGAAAGCCACCGTCTAAGATTCGAACAGGATATGGACAACGTTCCACGTACACATGCATGTCTAACAAATCGGTTTCACAGATGCGTATATATAACAAAATAAAAATGTAATCATATATTTCACACAAATATAAGCGTATTTGTATACATAAATATACATGTATTACAAAAGAATCAAAATAATGGTTACATAACCTGATTGCTGTATATCTGTTTGTATGCATGTACATAATGGGAGGTATGCCCACAGACTAGGAAGGTTATGTGTTTGCTCTTGTTGGTTGGACTGTCTGTCTGTCCTTCGGATTACTTAAAAAAGTAAACGGATTTGCATGAAATTGGGCCAATGAAATGAAATGAATCGGGCTTTAGGCCACTTTTGTGCACATATAGGCTAAACTGGGCCAGGAGAACCTCCTGAGGATAGTGAGATGAATGAGGTGACACTGTCCTCCAGACACAGGATTCGAAATTCGAGCCCTGGCTATCTGAGGCCGAGCACGCTACCTCTCGGTCACGGAGGCTCCCCACAATACTGACTTTCACACGTGGATGGGGAAGAAACATTTTGTTTCTTTGAAACCGCCGAGACCGGGAACCGAACCACCAACTCTGTCGTGAAAAGCAGCGGTGCTAACCACTACCCTAGGGCCAAGGAACAAACCATTAATCTGAGGGATGATCCGGATTACGATTTTCTTGATTTTATCAGATCACATGACATGTCGACTTACATCAATATACGTAGATGTAAGTGTGGTCATTTTAACCCTTAGCTATATTTTAAATACGCATATTTATATTTCGAAATGTAAATATCTGTCAACAGGGAAAAACTTTGTCAAATAAATACACTTAGCAGCTGCTTATTGTAATATTTTATTTAACGGTTCAAATTAGCCTTTTTGCATTGGTCATTTCTTCACGAGGAGATGTTATTGTAGGTGGTTTGTCATGTACATTTACCAACAATATTTCTGTATGTGTACACTGAAGAATGAATGTCGGCTGAAAAGCAGTTGAAACCTCTGGGTCAGAGTCAACCATAAGACAAACTCAGTTACCTCGGCACCACATGATGTATTGTAAATATAATATTACAGTATTCACTACGTTGAATAATGTATATTTTGTTAAATTGAGCTTCATTACTTTCTGTGGTTGCATACTTTTCTTTCTGCTTTGTGATCAGTAATTATAGGTATATGCCTACTATCATCGGCTCAGGCAATAACCCCTGTATAACCAGCTGTATTTGTGAGTAATCTACATGTAATAGGATTGATAGCTGTCACTCGCCATGCAATACAGCATGAGTAAGACTTATTTTCGTGAAATCATCTGTTTTCTTGAACAAAAACATAACTCAACTTGATCCATAAACATTTAATTGATCTTAAAGATATAAGCACTGATTGCTGAAGATGGATTATATCATTGAATACAATAGGAACGCATAGGCCTAATGCTATATTTTGTTACATCAAACTCAATTTGTGTGAGCAGGTAGCAAACGATTGAAATTCCCCACATTTTAGAAGTTATTAATCACTATAGTCACTTTCATATTGTTTATTCCATAATATTATTCAAATAAATACCAGGTTTATCTTGGGTTATCTTTCCATTTTGCTGTTGTTTGATAGTTTTATTTTGATGAATTATGAATGTCTGATAGGCAGATGTGGATACAGTGACGGAGGGGTGGATGGTGGGTATGCAGTGGGTATCTGATGAATAGATGTTGATGCAGTGACGGGGGGGGGGGGGGGGGGGGCTGGTGATTGGGTGGGTATCTGATGGGTTGATGTTGATACAGTGACAGGGCGGCTGGTGATGCAGTGCATATCTGATGGTGAGAGGGTAATATAGGGTGTTGTCTGTGGGTAACGGTTGGCATTTCTGTACACCAGTCCTTATGAATATGTTAAGTCCCTTCATTCACGATTAAATATAGTGATTAAAAGCTTAATAGTCCAGCAGAACGTTACAAAAGCATGCAGTAGCGTCATTATGAATTTTTTTGGTTGGTTTATCATCTCTGACCCATCTAGAGTCAGAATCAGCCGGGTGCCAGATTGGCACCCTTGAGGATTTTTTTCTATGACCAAAAAACAAAATGGCAGCCCCCGATAATCAAAAATTATGCTTTTGGCAATATCTTTGCTTCAAAGCCACTTAGAAACACAATCTTGGTGTCTACTAGCAGGTTTTCATGGTCAAGGATTCCAATAATGACAAAATTAAAGTTGTATATATAACAGAAATATCACATTTTTAAGATGGCCACCATTTGATTGACAATTTCAGCTCCACTTATCACTTCGATATAAAACATACGCAATACAACTATGATAAATTTGTTTGATGAACCATCAAATATTATTAGCCACATTTAACTGTTAAACAATAACTAGCTCGGATGCAACTGACTTGTACTGAAACCATGATGACTTTAGAAATTGTATTTAGAAATTGTATATCAGTTTTATATACATGTATGAAATGTCTTGAATGTCCGAGGAAAGTGGATAAAACAGTGATTTTAAAGTTAATAACTTTTTATGACAAAACAAATGTGAATGTTATTAATAGCAGCATGAATCCATGAAGATCTGCCATCAATGGTTTAATCATCATCCTCATCCTCATCCAGACTGGCAGCTATTGTCCTGGTGTGCTCATTACAACAGTCTGATCCAGCACTTCAATCGCAAAACATTGAGCATGACATATGTGCTCCTACACAACCACACCTCCCAGTGGAACATGGCTGGCTCGTGGAACATCCACATTTGACCATTTGTAGAATGTTGATGGGGACAACATACACTCCAGGTGGCAGCGTGGTTGGAGACAATGTTGTGCCATCTTCATCCTTGTGCCATTCATACTGGTTTGGGTCCAAGTCTAGAGGGTCTGACTGAGTGGCCGATTCCCATATAATGGCTTGATATTGAGCACGATGTACATGCTGAACAAATGCGTTGTGTGATGGAGGCAATGACTTCAGTTTTGGTGCAGATGTCGTCTTTGTATTTCCCATCTTAGACTTCCACAACTGATACCGGTGAGTCGTCATATCACCTTCCACTTTGGAACCATAACAGGCAGCAATAAAGGTAGTTGTTTCAGATATGAGACTTGCCTCAGCTGCTCCCAGCTGACCAAGTAAGTTTAGGTGATGTCCGCCCAGTGGTGCTTTCAAAGCTGTGGTCTTTCCAATACCGAACAAATAGGAAACAGTATCACACCCAGTCAGAGCATGTACAGCAGGCAGATATTTGGCAATGTTTTTGTGTTTTAGGGATGTTTGGCGAATGTCTACTATCATTCTGCCAGCACATGGACTCTCCATGCTGATATTCGCAGTCATCTTTTCCTTAATGTAAAAAAGAATCAACAGGACAAAGACATCTGTATCATCGCATATCACTTTTATGTGAGCATCATCATTGGTAGCTGATGCAATGTGAACTAAATGATGGATGATGATGACATCAGCTTCTTCATGATGTGTTCTCAGATCCTGTCTCTGGACAGTGCCATTGATCCATACTTGTACCGGTGTAGGATCTTTACTAGTGATCCCCAGTTTGGTCTGATTGATCACAATATGATTCACCAGATACTGACAGATCAAATCTATGAGTTGTTCCTTGTTGTACGTTACAGTGAGGACCACCTTTTGTGTGGGCAGAGTTGTGTGCAAGTTGAGTTGATGTTTTCTACTTGCATCATTCCCTGAGCGACTAGACCTTGTCATTTGCTTTGTGCTGGTTTTGATGTATCTGTCGAAAATCAAGTATACATCACAACGTTGTAGATGGTACTTTATGGTTCCCATAAAGTTGATCACGTAATCCTCAACTGTACCACTTGTTGGCCAGTGTACAGTCCATATCATGGCACATCCATCTATAATGACGGCATGTGGTACACCTTGGATCCGACTTGATTGCTCAACTAGGAGTTGTGTTTTCAGGACTGCCTTTGACTGAGCACGCATTGCACCACTCTCATCAAATAGAGATGCTGGCATAGGGGACAGTTCATATGAGAGAACATCCTTGATATCAATATCCCTGTACTATTGGAGACATATGACGCGGGTGTAGAACAATTCTGTATCATACACTTGCTTACCATCCAGCTTGATGTTCTTTTTAATTGAAGCCATCGTGATCACCTTCTTGGATAGTGTCTTGTTGGAGCTATTTGGCCATCCAGATTCAAATTCAACTAGCTGTTGTCTTCCAATCTCAACAATCTCATCAACATTGACCTTGTCTGTCGCATGAAGGCCTGTGGCGATGTTTAGGAGGTCAGGTGGGCGAGTGTCTGTTGTAAGGGGATCAATGTAACTTTGAAGAGCGTTTTGGATCTTCTGACGATCCGATGAGTAACTCGCAAGCCTGCCTTGTGTCTCCTCTTTGTGAGTTGTGACAATTTTGTTGTCTTGCCCCTCTTTCATCGCCACCAGATCACCACGTATCTGGCTGCAGATATGCAAGCTCAGATCCCACCTTGCCACAGCTGACGGCTTCAGAATGAGTCCTGCGAGTCCTCCTGACTCGTGGCCATATCGCATGAAGGTCGACTCTATATACATGTCAGACCAGATGACATTCCATATGCCTGGGTCGTGACGCATAACATGTTTATCTTTCAGGAACATTTGGAGAAGATCATCTGGGAGTTGCTCCACAGAACGGAGATAGTAGAGGCCATACATACGGGTTAAGAATAGTTGGGCATTATAATAGGTATTACAAAAGTATATGCATTAATTTACATGATAATTATTGTATAATATGGGGAGGCCAGACACAAATAATATTGAAATTTCAGAAAAAGCCAGAACCTGGAGGATATGTACATATAAAATAAAAAATATTGCGCATTCAAAAATAGCAGATACATTTACAAAAAAACAGTATAGTGACTATGTTGTTCCCAACTTAGTGAATAGCACCCCCAACTTAATGGTCACACAAATATGAACAAAGTGTCTATCTGGTATTGGTAATTCATTGGTAAGTTATTTGATAAATAGTTGCAATCTTATTCTTTGTTTGGTTTCAAATGAGTACATGAGTGAGTAAAGACTCGAGTACCATTGAATTAAATTATATTCCATACTGAAAAAGTGGACTTTTTATCCAAATGTAGGTTTTCAATTAACAATCGAACCTGGCATAATTGCAGTGACTAGAAGCAAAGAAGTATGGAAGCATCTCTTCAACTGCCCAATCGGCCTCTCACTCAGCTCTTACAAAAATCACCATGAGGAACACTGGCTTGATCAAATTATCTGTCCACAACTTTCCTGTTCTGCTCTTGTTTGCCTTGTCATTGACGATGGACATTAATTGCTCGTAGTCTTCACTGGTTACCATGATTGACGATAGAAGTTCCTCAACCACCATCCGCAAAGCTCACATATTTTGCGGGAATTTCTTGGCTGTGAGTATCTTTGGGACACCAACAAAACCTGTTTGCATAATTTCGATCAATCCTGTGTTGCCCATCAGTGTTCCCACAGCACCAATGTAACTCATTAGGAAGTGCATGCCTCCTAGTCGTGGCACAAAGCTTGTGAACAAATCTGGGTAGACCCATGTGACATTCACAGCAACTCGATAGAGTTATTGATCATTGGTGAAGATAGTGATGGATTGTCCACATTTTTTAGTGAGACGTTGAGCTTCCAACATGGTAGACATAACTATATCTGGATCGGAGGAGATCATGGCTATCAATGGTGTATATATGGCCTTTGTGGCAGGCTTTGCAGAATGTCCCTGGTATCGTGCCTGCCTAACATTAAATCCATTGTACTCAGATGAGCAACTATGACTGTCTGTTATCTCTCGCATGAACTGGTGGTCAATATCATGTGCTCTGGAGACTGACACTATCTGCGATGCTAGTACTTTTAATTGTGGTATTCTGCGATTGCTCAAGTCTTCTGGCATATCAGGTTTCTTTGGTCCATTATACCGGCAAATACTTATTGATGGTGTCATTTGATCCTTCATCTCATCTTTGGATATGCGTCTGATTACTGTAACTGTTTGAGGATTCTCGTTAATCTCTGGTGTTGCGCTGTCATTCATTTGTGTCAAAAGGAGGGCCATGGTATGGGTTGAGCGAAGACCATTAGGAGAAGACACATTGGCATCATAATTGTCTGCTACTGTTTGGATTAAGCCATGTTTGCTATGAAACAAGCCTCTCAGCTCTTCTTGGTTGGATGAAGCATGTGCTGCTGATGCCTTGAATCGGAGTATTTCGTCATAAGATGCACAAATGCCAAATGCATAACACTGTTCTATCAATTGTTTCTCTCTGAGTAACACCCCAAGAGCGATCTGAAGGTTTGTCGCTTTATTTGTGACACAACTTGTGACAATATTTCCAATAAGAAGAGCTTGGTTACTCTCTACCAATTTGGGTGAAATTGCTGCCAAAAGGTTTGCTAGTGTTGAACTTACAGCTTCTTCTGCAATTTCTTTAGAAATTCGCGTTGTGTATATCTTGTCAGATTTGTCAGATTTCAGCTTTTTGGCATCTTGTATGATACACTTCACGATGTGCTTCATTTCTACAGTTTCATCATCAGTGTCCTCAACTGCCTTCAATATGTTTATCAGTGCATGTCCCTTGAAGACAAAGAGGCTGGTATACCCATTTCCTGATAACATTATAAGGTCTGCTTCAAAATATTTTGTCACACAATCCACAAGATGACGCCTGGACAGGCTATCACCGACAAAAGAAGTGTAGATGTCAAGAAGTTTCACTGAATTCCAAATGTGTCCTTTTTCTCCTTCCATCTCCTCAACAACTTGTAAGAAGGCTGTGTCGACAACATCGGTAGAGGTTTTGCATGTATTGTGAGACGCTTGTATTGATCTTGGTGATATGAATGCGTTATAACAATCGAGATGATATTGCTCATCAGCAGCGTGTAAATCAGAATTTGCCCCTTGTACTCGAAGACGCACATCATCAGCTTGCAAATCATTGCGATGGCCGCACACTAGCAAAATCCTGTCTTTAAATGATATATGTCCATTTCCTCTCTCAGCAGTTCTACACTGTATCACTTTTCTCCATGTATGGGGATTGCGGGAATCTAGCTGTTTACACTGGTGACCACAGAAGAGCCAGTGCTCTTTGAAAACAAATTCATATGTAGCAGATCGTCGATGCTTTTTTATTGGAAGATCTTCATCCTTGGAGAATCGTTCATGTCTTTTGATATGGTGTTGAGATGTATAAGTAGATACACAGCTTTTGTGACACAGGATAGATTGAGAATCAGTTAGTTTTTCATGAAACCCATCACCTCTACGTATTCTATTCTAGTTCTACTGGCAGTGATCAGTTTCTGGGATGCATTAGAACAGTTGAAGAAGCAGGAGGTACCGTTGTCTGAAGAAGCCATGGCCTACTGCATTTAACAATCACCTGAAAAACAGAAACCACTGCTACTTGATATGCAAATATCGCCACTATTTACAAAGTTGACAGTGAGCTGAAAAATTAAACTGGGCACCACATACTTCCTGCACATGTGAACACAATTATGTGTGATAAAAAAAACATCTTCAGTTTGAAGAGGATGAATATCTCTATCATGTGGATACTGTCCTTCTTGGATTTCTAGACCCTGAAAACAGAAGTAGTAGATACGAAGATTTGATTAGAAGCAAACATATTGCACCCTAAAATTTATCAAGTATCAATGGTGGCCATTTTTTTTCAACTAAATGGCAGTGTTGTAAATGTGATATGGTTGTTATATATGCAACTTTATCTTATCACTACAGTATTGGATCATTTCACACTGACAATGCAACAGTAAATACAATACCATGTGATGATTATGCTTAAGTATGGCTTAGAATCTAAATATGGGCAAAAACTACTTTTCATCGGTTATTACTGGTGGCCATCTTGAAAATCTCTTCATGGATGTTATAGATACAACTTTAATTTTGTCATTATTGGAATCCTTGATCATAAAAACCTGCTAGTAGACACCAAGATTGTGTTTCTAAGTGGCTTAGAAGCAAAGATATTGCCAAAAACATAACTTATCGATTATCGGTGGCGGCCATTTTTTTTTTCGCTCATAGAAAAAAAATCCTCAAGGGTGCCAATCTGGCACCTGGCTGATTTTGGTTCAGGATAGCTTGAAGGTAATGAATCTATAAAAAACATCATAATGACGCTATTGCATGCTTCACCTGGGAATGGTTGTTTGGCATCTGGACTGTCAAGGGTTTTAGTTGGAATAATGTTGGCATAGCGTCACACACATTGGACCAGAATTGCATCAGCATTGGGCTGATTATTGTGGGCTATATTAGTGTTGGGCCAGCGTTGTAGACGATCGACCGGCATTGAACCAGCAATGGGCTGCGACGCTGGCCCAACATTGAGCCGAAATTTGGTGGGTAGGCCTACATCTTCTGTACTAGGTATATCTATACAAGTATCGAATAAATGTTGGCCAGGACCGGCGATGGTGGTGGAAGGAATACACATCGAAAGTATATTTTAACTGTTATGTTTAGAAAATATTAAGCCGATTTTTTGTGCAAGGCTACCCGTAGGCTTGATTTAAAACAGCAGCCATCTTATCATCTTATCTTATCTAAACAGCAGCCATCTAATCACGACGAGTCAACGTTAAAAGGCTTATAAAACATACTGACTAATATATTATTCAAAGGTGTATAATATATATATATATATATTATTTTTAAAACGATCTAAGAGACATTATATAAATACAATTTTTTGTAAATTCATATAAATTAAAGTTAGTATTAGTCATGGAACAAAACTGTTCCTCAAATTAATTGCACATGTTCCTGTAATATATACATTTTTAAAATTTTATTCACATTATCACTTTCATTAGATGTTCACGGACATAATATATACTAAGCGAACTGAAATATACCCTTATTATACTACTTTTAATCAACTATTACTTTTTATCCCTGTTTCTTTTTGTCCGTGTTACTTTTGGACCGTTACTTTCTATCCCGTTATTTTCTATCCTACAATCGAGCCAGCATTGTATCACAACGCATGTCCATCAAGAAGAAGGTATGCTGGTTAGAGGTTGCACGTGTCTTCAGCTGCACAAAAGCACGGGACATTCTATCCCAAGGTTGGGTTGATGTTGGGGAAGTGGCGTAAACAGCGTAACCAGCATTCCGTCAACATGTGGATTAACTTTTTACAATCCTAAACTTGCTCAAAGTTAGTTTATGTATACACCTGTACATATTTTATGAAATAAAACTATTATCTATTGTCTAGTGTCTATTGTTGTGTAAAAAGGGCAGTGGTAATTTAAATGTCATTGCAAATAAAAATATGACTAGTTGAGTTGTCGCAACAACAAGTGCAATAGATCACAACCTGATCCTTAATAAAATGTCACAAACAGTAATTTAACTTGACAAGTCCAACTGACCACAAATAAATCTAGATAATATAGATGAATTGTCGCAAATAATAGCATTACAAGTGCATTTGCCACTTCATTGTTTGCAACAAATTGAACATGTAAACATAGAGGAGATCGTTCATGTCCCCTTGCAAGCAGGCGACCATCGATATATGCTACAGCATAATTATTATCACGTGATCAGTACAGTCATACAGCTGATAATAAATATCAAAATGTAAACCCTTTGATGGTCTTTATTTTGATTATAAAACTGCCATTCATCATGTTATGATGAATTATATCATTTCCAGCGTGTCAGTTTTATAATTGTCATTAATACCGATAGTATGGGCAATGGTCGAGAAAGAGGAAGACAACTGGATAATAGAATGACGTTTTTCAGGCTGATGGACGAGCCGTTTATGTCAATCCCTTTACATATCTCTCCATCAGGACATTCTCTGATGAATGTAATTAACATCTGAGCTACTTAGATAATGTGCGTGAAGATTTATTTTATGAACACAAATAATTAAATCTGGACAGTTGTTGATAAGATGGACATATTTGCATAGCGAAAACATTTGTTTATCTGTTGCGTTGAATGATTTATTTTAGTTAGGTGAGTAGTAGTCTGCTAGTCAGCCAGTCAGAAAGTCAGCCGGTCAGCTATCTGGCCAACCAGCCACCTAGCCAGCCAGCCAGCCAGCTACTTAGTCAGCCAATCTTCCAGCCAACTGGCCGGCCAACCGGCTAGGTAGCCCGATAGTGAGGTCGATGAGATTGTAATGCCTTCCCCTTCCGGATACAAATACCAAATTCGTTCGAAAGTAAGATATTAAGCTCTTTATGAATTATTTGATAGTCCCCCCAAAATATTTGGACAGGAACACACAATTTTGGCCAATTCTAATATGGCTGCCATCGGCATTACTTTTTTCAGTTAATAATCACATTTTTACAAATGAAAGCTGTTCTACGGATCATTTTAATGTAGAATAATTTGGTAAAAGTATTACGTAGGTGGAATAATATAATTTAAGATTGATATAACAAATTGGATGTCTGAGCGATTACAATAGAAAAATAATGACGCGATCATGCTCAGAATGAGTGGTGTATATTTTCCATAGCAGAGGTGCAGAGTGCAGAGCAGACAAATATATCCCGACACACAGTCCATGCAGTTTCCGATTTTCACAAACTCACACGAAATTACCTGCTGCAAGGCATCCAACACTTCCGGAATCTCAATCCAAAATGGCAATCTCGAGCGTCTTTTGTCCACCCCCACTAATCAGGCTCTTTAATCAATTTCCAGATGATTGATTATAGGATGTCATGCCTTACATGTTGTCAACTGATATTTAACTGCATAAATGCATTATTTGCATTATTTATGCTGTCCAATTGATTAAAACAGCTGTCATGGTCTTTGTAAAAACTACCGCTGATGGTCACCAGCAGAAACTTTTCTGGAAGTACATCCCTTTTTGAAGGTACATCCGTCGTTCAAGTGCTCAACTCCTTGGTCTAGGTGGAAGTATTTAATCTAGTTTATGACAATGTTTTGTAAGCACTTTATTTAGGACAGACTAACGCAACTGTTTTAGAATAATTCGCCCCCCAAGGAGCAACATAGGATTTATGCCAAATTCTCCATTTGGCATGCAAAGTCTGAAAAAAGCCATCGCTTTCCGAAAAAATGCTTAAATCATGTGAGCTCATTCGATATCTCGCCATTGCTGTTATGAGGTGGTTTCCCTTTATATTTAAGATATATGGTTCAACACACAAATATTTTTTTACTAATGAATATGCTCGCAGCTTACTTGAACTCTCGATATCTTGTCACCAACGTAGTGTAAATATTCTAACAATTGATTCTTTAAAGGAAAGCATGAATTTATTTGTATTGCCAATATGCTGCGTCTCCCAAGCTTCATCTAGCCCGGTTTGTTCAAGGACAGACCGAATACGCGATCACCAAATTGTGAATCCACTGCCATCTAGCTCTAGTAGCATATTGTAGGCATTTCTGACAGGGAGGTTCTGTGATAGATCTAGAATTCTACAGCAATATTTTAAAGCTTTAATATTTGCCTGATAATCAATAGTAGCCGTCCTGTGTCACCAACCTCACCATATATTGCAGGAGTGGGTGTTTGCTTTCTCACACCTGGAGTTGATTTAATAAATTATAGATGTTTTTTTTTTAAATCATTAACAGTATCACCGGTATACCATAATTATATAACTTGCCAATATCCATTACCATGATTACGGAGCGAAACTAGCATTAAATGAATTTCCTAGTGATAAAGCCTCAGGCACGGACGGTCTTAACACAGATTTCTGGGACACAGGCAGTCAGCTTTTACTTAGTAGTTTTAATTATTCATTTAAAACGGGATCATTATCTACAGTTAAAAAACGACGAATCATCTCCCTAATTTCTCAGAAAGGAGAATCAGAAACAGAACATACAAATTGGAGGCCAATTTCATTATAAAATATTGACTACAAGATAAGCACAAAAGTTCTTGCTCGACGACTATGACCATTGCTGCCTAATTTAATACATTGTGGCCCAACTGGTTATGTAAAAAGTTGATACAATGGAAAGAACATAAGGTTTGTGACGACATACTTGCATTTACTAAAAACAAATAAAATTCCGGGCTTAATAATGCTTTTAGACTTCCATGAAGTTGTTGATCACGTCGAGTGGGATTTTATTGACAAAACGTTTGCAACATTTATTGTGGGTAATCATTTTAGAAAATTGGTGAACGTTCTTTATAATGATTAGAGTAGCTGTGTTATGAATAAAATTGGGTAATTGAAATAAATATGTTTACATACATGAGTTTTGCTTCTACATTTTTCTCAATTTCGAGAATCGTAAGACAAGGATCCCCTCTTTCTCCCTTTCTTTTTGTCATGCCCGCTGAAATTCTTGTAATTGCAGTCCGTGCACATTCTGAAATTACAGGTATAAGATACAAAAATTAAAATATCACATGTTAGCCGATAGTATAGCTCATATGGATAGTGCAAAATAAATAATAAAAGTTCTGTCATTTTTGTAATTGTTTATGGATTAAAATGTAATTTAGATGAAACTGAAGTACTCCGGATTGTTTTGAGAGCAGTTTGATGGGCAAATGGATATTTATAACATTAGGAGTCCAAATTAAAGGAGATTGTAACCAAACTCTTGATACAAAAATTTAACAAAAATATTGCCAAATAAAATATTGAAAAATAAGAGATATATCAGTAATATTGGTAAAAATGTATGAACATATTTCAGAAAGAGGCTTGAAGCTTAGAGATGTTAGGTATCAAATAAAATCAATTTTATTAAACTGGGAGATTCGATATTTCAATACAAACAATTAAAAATAGAAAATCACACTCCTTATTTTCCATATGTAGCTTTGAATGATTTTTTGTATTGCAGCATACTCATATACCTAATTTTACAAAGCATTCCTATCAACATGGAATTAATATTGTGAGATGTTTATGACCAGCATATGTGAGAGGGCTAGAAAATAGAAAACAATAACACTTGTATAACGCAGTGTGGTAAATCTTTTTTTTTTTAAAGAATAGTATGATATAGAGGCATTAAACGTTTACTTGATGTAGTGGATGAGTAAGGTATTTTTTTAGATCGAAATATATTGGAGGAAAAAATCAACATTACTATTATTTTCTTAGATTATTATATGTTTCGATACTGTATACCACACCATGTATGAATAAAAACTGGTTTCGAGCCATGGACTCGAGACATGGCATCCAGCACATTATTTATTCTATGTGAATCATTGCTACCAGATTCATTATTGAAATATAAATACATATATTGGCAGCTTATTAAATCCTCAATCTGTCAAAGAAACATCGCAGTTGACATGAAGAAAAATATGTGACCAACGAAATATGGAGTATGATTTATCAGTTACCAGTCGAATGTTGTCTAGAGACAAAATTAATATCCCGTTGTTTATATTACATCGCCTTGTAACACACAAATACCGACTTTTAAAAATAGGTATTATAAACATTATTATTATGAACATAATTACCCCTAAGTACACTCTATTGTATAATTAATATTCTATTAATATTTGGGGGGGGGGGGCATGCCCACCCCCGTGTTTTGGTCATGATTCTTAAACAAATCAAACTTGTCTAGGACATCTGCAAGTGGTTAATAATTAAATTACATAGGCGTCCCAATAGGCAGGAGCCGTTAGCCCCGTTTCGTTTTGATGATGGGCCAGCGTCGTAGGCGGCGGGCCAGCGTTGGGACAGCGTTCAGGTAAGTGTCCCTTGTTTTGCTAAGTTAATGTGATGCAACATACCCAGAAAACACATTAAGACTTTGACTCGATGTCGTTTTTTATGTTGGGCCTGTTAGGGCCAGTTGATTCCGCCAGGTACAGACATGTCTGCCATGGCCCATAAGCCATGTCTGAAAAAAAAAACACGAAAAGAAATGTTAGCCACACGATATGTCCGTGAAAAGAAATGTCCGCCACAAGATAAGTCCGCAAAAAAACGTAAAAATAAATGTCCGCCACAAGATATGTCCGCACAAAAAACGCAAAAATAAATGTCCGCCACAAGATATGTCCGCACAAAAAACACAAAAAAAGTCCGCTCTAGTGTCAATTTTAAACTGTGTTCCCTGACTTACGGCCCCGAACATCGGATAACCAGTAAACATGCTTAAGCCATCACGAATGGTACGGTCACCTCGTGGCAGAGATCTTGATCAGCTGCATGTTCGTTCCACGGGTCAGAATTTCGGTAGGCATCAGGGCCTTTTCCAGTCGAATGTTGTCTAGAGACAAAATTAATATCCCGTTGTTTATATTACATCGCCTTGTAACACACAAATACCGACTTTTAAAAATAGGTATTATGATGGCGTGATGGCTTAACTTGAAATTCCGTTAGATCCCGTTAGTATTAATAAAATTTCGTACTAAAAAGAACGTACGAATTATATAAATATATTATTATCTCCGCAGGAGAGTTTAGACGCTGGAGTATAGCAGATATGACACCAACACAAAAGCAACACTGTATCAATGTCTCGTGTTTGTTTTATGTGTGTACATTATGATTGAGCGTACAACACAAAATAAAAGACGTGGAGGAGCTAACTCTGGTTCGAACGCATCAGCGAAAGCTGCCATCCAAGATTCGAGCCAGATATAGACAACGTTTCACACGAAATTTAATAATGGCATTCGAGACGTGGAAAAGGTCACTGCGGTTCGAACGTATCAGTGAAAGCCACCGTCTAAGATTCGAACAGGATATGGACAACGTTCCACGTACACATGCATGTCTAACAAATCGGTTTCACAGATGCGTATATATAACAAAATAAAAATGTAATCATATATTTCACACAAATATAAGCGTATTTGTATACATAAATATACATGTATTACAAAAGAATCAAAATAATGGCTACATAACCTGATTGCTGTATATCTGTTTGTATGCATGTACATATTGGGATGTATGCCCACAGACTAGGAAGGTTATGTGTTTGCTCTTGTTGGTTGGACTGTCTGTCTGTCCTTCGGATTACTTGAATAAATAAACGGATTTGCATGAAATTGGGCCAAGGAAATGAAATGAATCGGGCTTTAGGCCACTTTTGTGCACATATAGGCTAAACTGGGCCAGGAGAACCTCCTGAGGATGGTGAGATGAATGAGATGACACTGTCCTCCAGACACAGGATTCGAAATTCGAGCCCTGGCTATCTGAGGCCGAGCACGCTACCTCTCGGTCACGGAGGCTCCCCACAATACTGACTTTCACACGTGGATGGAGAAGAAACATTTTGTTTCTTTGAAACCGCCGAGACCGGGAACCGAACCCCGAACTCTGGCGTGAAAAGCAGCGGTGCTAACCACTACCCTAGGGCCAAGGAACAAACCATTAATCTGAGGAATGATCCGGATTACGATTTTCTTGATTTTATCAGATCACATGACATGTCGACTTACATCAATATACGTAGATGTAAGTGTGGTCATTTTAACCCTTAGCTATATTTTAAATACGCATATTTATATTTCGAAATGTAAATATCTGTCAACAGGAAAAAACTTTGTCAAATAAATACACTTATCAGCTGCTTATTGTAATATTTTATTTAACGGTTCAAATTAGCCTTTTTGCATTGGTCATTTCTTCACGAGGAGATGTTATTGTAGGTGGTTTGTCATGTACATTTACCAACAATATTTCTGTATGTGTACACTGAAGAATGAATGTCGGCTGAAAAGCAGTTGAAACCTCTGGGTCAGAGTCAACCATAAGACAAACTCAGTTACCTCGGCACCACATGATGTATTGTAAATATAATATTACAGTATTCACTACGTTGAATAATGTATATTTTGTTAAATTGAGCTTCCTTACTTTCTGGTGGCATACTTTTCTTTCTGCTTTGTGATCAGTAATTATAGGTATATGCCTACTATCATCGGCTCAGGCAATAACCCCTGTATAACCAGCTGTATTTGTGAGTAATCTACATGTAATAGGATTGATAGCTGCCACTCACCATGCAATACAGCATGAGTAAGACTTATTTTCGTGAAATCATCTGTTTTCTTGAACAAAAACATAACTCTGGACAAGTTGATCCATAAACATTTAATTGATCTTAAAGATATAAGCACTGATTGCTGAAGATGGATTATATCATTGAATACAATAGGAACGCATAGGCCTATTGCTATATTTTGTTACATCAAACTCAATTTGTGTGAGCAGGTAGCAAACGATTGAAATTCCCCACATTTTAGAAGTTAATAATCACTATAGTCACTTTCATATTGTTTATTCCATAATATTATTCAAATAAATACCAGGTTAATCTTGGGTTATCTTTCCATTTTGCTGTTGTTTGATAGTTTTATTTTAATGAATTATGAATGTCTGATAGGCAGATGTGGATACAGTGATGGAGGGGTGGATGGTGGGTATGCAGTGGGTATCTGATGAATAGATGTTGATGCAGTGACGGGGGGGGGGGGGCTGGTGATTGGGTGGGTATCTGATGGGTTGATGTTGATACAGTGACAGGGCGGCTGGTGATGCAGTGCATATCTGATGGTGAGAGGGTAATATAGGGTGTTGTCTGTGGGTAACGGTTGACATTTCTGTACACCAGTCCTTATGAATATGTTAAGTCCATAGGTTAAGTACTTTACGTCATTCACGATTAAATATAGTGATTAAAAGCTTAATAGTCCAGCAGAACGTTACAAAAGCATGCAGTAGCGTCATTATGAATTATTTTGGTTGATTTATCATCTCTGACCCATCTAGAGTCAGAATCAGCCGGGTGCCAGATTGGCACCCTTGGGGATTTTTTTCTATGACCAAAAAACAAAATGGCAGCCCCCGATAATCATAAATTATGCTTTTGGCAATATCTTTGCTTCCAAGCCACTTAGAAACACAATCTTGGTGTCTACTAGCAGGTTTTCATGGTCAAGGATTCCAATAATGACAAAATTAAAGTTGTATATATAACAGAAATATCACATATTTGAGATGGCCACCATTTAATTGACAATTTCAGCTCCACTTTTCACTTCAATATAAAACATCCGCAATACAACTATGATAAATTTGTTTGATGAACCATCAAATATTATTAGCCACATTTAACTGTTAAACAATAACTAACTCGGATGCAACTGACTTGTACTGAAACCATGATGACTTTAGAAATTGTATTTAGAAATTGTATATCAGTTTTATATACATGTATGAAATGTCTTGAATGTCCCAGAAAAGTGGATAAAACAGTGATTTTAATTTGAAAGTTAATAACTTTTTATGGCAAAACAAATGTGAATGTTATTAATAGCAGCATGAATCCATGAAGATCTGCCATCAATTGTTTAATCATCATCCTCATCCTCATCCAGACTGGCAGCTATTGTCCTGGTGTGCTCATTACAACAGTCTGATCCAGCACTTCAATCGCAAAACATTGAGCATGACATATGTGCTCCTACACAACCACACCTCCCAGTGGAACATGGCTGGCTCGTGGAACATCCACATTTGACCATTTGTAGAATGTTGATGGGGACAACATACACTCCAGGTGGCAGCGTGGTTGGAGACAATGTTGTGCCATCTTCATCCTTGTGCCATCCATACTGGTTTGGGTCCAAGTCTAGAGGGTCTGACTGAGTGGCCGATTCCCATATAATGGCTTGATATTGAGCACGATGTACATGCTGAACAAATGCGTTGTGTGATGGAGGCAATGACTTCAGTTTTGGTGCAGATGTCGTCTTTGTATTTCCCATCTTAGACTTCCACAACTGATACCGGTGAGTCGTCATATCACCTTCCACTTTGGAACCATAACAGGCAGCAATAAAGGTAGTTGTTTCAGATATGAGACTTGCCTCAGCTGCTCCCAGCTGACCAAGTAAGCTTAGGTGATGTCCGCCCAGTGGTGCTTTCAAAGCTGTGGTCTTTCCAATACCGAACAAATAGGAAACAGTATCACACCCAGTCAGAGCATGTACAGCAGGCAGATATTTGGCAATGTTTCTGTGTTTTAGGGATGTTTGGCGAATGTCTACTATCATTCTGCCAGCACATGGACTCTCCATGCTGATATTCGCAGTCATCTTTTCCTTAATGTAAAAAAGAATCAACAGGACAAAGACATCTGTATCATCGCATATCACTTTGATGTGAGCATCATCATTGGTAGCTGATGCAATGTGAACTGAATGATGGATGATGATGACATCAGCTTCTTCATGATGTGTTCTCAGATCCTGTCTCTGGACAGTGCCATTGATCCATACTTGTACCGGTGTAGGATCTTTTCTAGTGATCCCCAGTTTGGTCAGATTGATCACAATATGATTCACCAGATACTGACAGATCAAATCTATGAGTTGTTCCTTGTTGTACGTTACAGTGAGGACCACCTTTTGTGTTGGCAGAGTTGTGTGCAAGTTGAGTTGATGTTTTCTACTTGCATCATCCCCTGAGCGACTAGACCTTGTCATTTGCTTTGTGCTGGTTTTGATGTATCTGTCGAAAATCAAGTATACATCACAACGTTGTAGATGGTACTTTATGGTTCCCATAAAGTTGATCACGTAATCCTCAACTGTACCACTTGTTGGCCAGTGTACAGTCCATATCATGGCACATCCATCTATAATGACGGCATGTGGTACACCTTGGATCCGACTTGATTGCTCAACTAGGAGTTGTGTTTTCAGGACTGCCTTTGACTGAGCACGCATTGCACCACTCTCATCAAATAGAGATGCTGGCATAGGGGACAGTTCATATGAGAGAACATCCTTGATATCAATATCCCTGTACTGTTGGAGACATATGACACGGGTGTAGAACAATTCTGTATCATACACTTGCTTACCATCTAGCTTGATGTTCTTTTTAATTGAAGCCATCGTGATCACCTTCTTGGATAGTGTCTTGTTGCAGCTTTTTGGCCATCCAGATTCAAATTCAACTAGCTGTTGTCTTCCAATCTCAACAGACTCATCAACATTGACCTTGTCTGTCGTATGAAGGCCTGTGGCGATGTTTAGGAGGTCAGGTGGGTGAGTGTCTGTTGCAAGGGGATCAATGTAACTTTGAAGAGCGTTTTGGATCTTCTGACGATCCGATGAGTCACTCGCAAGCCTGCCTTGTGTCTCCTCTTTGTGAGTTGTGACAATTTTGTTGTCTTGCCCCTCTTTCATCGCCACCAGATAACCACGTAGCTGGCTGCAGATATGCAAGCTCAGATCCCACCTTGCCACAGCCGACGGCTTCAGAATGAGTCCTGCGAGTCCTCCTGACTCGTGACCATATCGCATGAAGGTCGACTCTATATACATGTCAGACCAGATGACATTCCATATGCCTGGGTCGTGACGCATAACATGTTTACCTTTCAGGAACATTTGGAGAAGATCATCTGGGAGTTGCTCCACAGAACGGAAATAGTAGAGGCCATACCTACGGGTTAAGTTGGGCATTATAATAGGTATTACAAAGTATATGCATTAATTTACATGATAATTATTGTATAATATGGGGAGGCCAGACACAAAAAATATTGAAATTCCAGAAAAAGCCAGAGCCTGGAGGATATGTACAAGAAAAATAAAAAATATTGCGCATTCAAAAATAGCAGATACATTTACAAAAAAACAGTATAGTGACTATGTTGTTCCCAACTTAACACCCCCAACTTAATGGTCACACAAATATAAACAAAGTGTCTATCTGGTATTGGTTATTCATTGGTAAGTTATTTGATAAATAGTTGCAATCTTATTCTTTGTATGGTTTCAAATGAGTACATGAGTGAGTAAAGACTCGAGTACCATTGAATTAAATTATATTCCATACTGAAAAAGTGGACTTTTTATCCAAATGTAGGTTTTCAATTAACAATTGAACCTGGCATAATTGCAGTGACTAGAAGCAAAGAAGTATGGAAGCATCTCTTCAACTGCCCACAGATGGAGAGGCCAATCGGCCTCTCACTCAGCTCTTACAAAAATCACCATGAGGAACACTGGCTTGATCAAATTATCTGTCCACAACTTTGCTGTTCTGCTCTTGTTTGCCTTGTCATTGACGATGGACATTAATTGCTCGTAGTCTTCACTGGTTACCATGATTGACGATAGAAGTTCCTCAACCACCATCCGCAAAGCTCACATATTTTGCGGGAATTTCTTGGCTGTGAGTATCTTTGGGACACCTCCTAGTCGTGGCACAAAGTTTGTGAACAAATCTGGGTAGACTCATGTGACATTCACAGCAAATCGGTAGAGTTATTGATCATTGGTGAAGATAGTGATGGATTGTCCACATTTTTTGGTGAGACGTTGAGCTTCCAACATGGTAGACATAACTGTATCTGGATCGGAGGGGATCATGGCTATCAATGGTGTATATATGGCCTTTGTGGCAGGCTTTGCAGAATGTCCCTGGTATCGTGCTTGCTTAACATTAAATCCATTGTACTCAGGTGTGCAACTATGACTGTCTGTTATCTCTCGCATGAACTGGTGGTCGATATCATGTGCTCTGGAGACTGACACTATCTGCGATGCTAGTACTTTTAATTGTGGTATTCTGCAATTGCTCAAGTCTGCTGGCATTTCAGGTTTCTTTGGTCCATTATATTTTGGTCCATTATACCGGCAAATACTTATTGATGGTGTCATTTGATCATTCATCTCATCTCATCTCATCTTTGGATATTCGTCTGATTACTGGAACTGTTTGAGGATTCTCTTTAATCTCTGGTGTTGTCATAAGATGCACAAATGCCAAATGCATAACACTGTTCTATCAATTGTTTCTCTCTGAGTAACACCCCAAGAGCGATCTGAAGGTTTGTCGCTTTATTTGTGACACAACTTGTGACAATATTTCCAATAAGAAGAGCTTGGTTACTCTCTACCAATTTGGGTGAAATTGCTGCCAAAAGGTTTGCTAGTGTTGAACTTACAGCTTCTTCTGCAATTTCATTAGAAATTCGCGTTGTGTATATCTTGTCAGATTTGTCAGATTTCAGCTTTTTGGCATCTTGTATGATACACTTCACGATATGCTTCATCTCCACAGTTTCGTCATCAGTGTTCTCAACTGCCTTCAAGATGTTTATCAGTGCATGTCCCTTGAAGACAAAGAGGCTGGTATACCCATTTCCTGATAACATTATAAGGTCTGCTTCAAAATATTTTGTCACACAATCCACAAGATGACGCCTGGACAGCCTATCACCGCCAAAAGAAGTGTAGATGTCAAGAAGTTTCACTGAATTTCAAATGTGTCCTTTTTCTCCTTCCATCTCCTCAAAAACTTGTAAGAAGGCTGTGTCGACAACATCGGTAGAGGTTTTACTTGTATTGTGAGACGCTTGTATTGATCTTGGTGACATGAGTGCGTTATAACAATCGAGATGATATTGCTCATCAGCAGCGTGTAAATCAGAATCTGCCCCTTGTACTCGAAGACGCACATCATCAGCTTGCAAACCATTGCGATGGCCGCACACTAGCAAAATCATGTCTTTAAATGATATATGTCCCTTTCCTCTCTCAGCAGTTCTACACTGTATTACTTTTCTCCATGTATGGGGATTGCGGGAATCTAGCTGTTTACACTGGTGACCACAGAAGAGCCAGTGCTCTTTGAAAACAAATTCATATGTAGCAGATCGTCGATGCTTTTTTATTGGAAGATCTTCATCCTTGGAGAATCGTTCATGTCTTTTGATATGGTGTTGAGATGTATAAGTAGATACACAGCTTTTGTGACACAGGATAGATTGAGAATCAGTTAGTTTCTCATGAAACCCATCACCTCTACGTATTCTATTCTAGTTCTACTGGCAGTGATCAGTTTCTGGGATGCATTAGAACAGTTGAAGAAGCAGGAGGTACCGTTGTCTTAAGAAGCCATGGCCTACTGCATTTAACAATCACCTGAAAAACAGAAACCACTGCTACTTGATATGCAAATATCGCCACTATTTACAAAGTTGACAGTGAGCTGAAAAATTAAACTGGGCACCACATACTTCCTGCACATGTGAACATAATTATGTGTGATAAAAACAACCATCTTTAGTTTGAAGAGCATGAATATCTCTATCATGTGGATACTGTCCTTCTTGGATTTCTAGACCCTGAAAACAGAAGTAGTAGATGCGAAGATTTGATTAGAAGCAAACATATTGCACCCTAAAATTTATCAAGTATCACTGGTGGCCATTTGTTTTTTCAACTAAATGGCAGTGTTGTAAATGTGATATGGTTGTTATATATGCAACTTTATCTTATCACTACAGTATTGGATCATTTCACCCTGACAATGCAACAGTAAATACCATACCATGTGATGATTATGCATTAGTATGGCTTAGAAGCTAAATATTGGCAAAAACTACTTTTCATCGGTTATTACTGGTGGCCATCTTGAAAATCTCTTCATGGATGTTATAGATACAACTTTATTTTTGTCATTATTGGAATCCTTGACCATAAAAACCTGCTAGTAGACACCAAGATTGTGTTTCTAAGTGGCTTAGAAGCAAAGATATTGCCAAAAACATAACTTATCGATTATCGGTGGCGGCCATTTTTTTTTTGCTCATAGAAAAAAATCCTCAAGGGTGCCAATCTGGCACCCGGCTGATTTTGGTTCAGGATAGCTTGAAGGTAATGAATCTATAAAAAAACATCATAATGACGCTATTGCATGCTTCACCTAGGAATGGTTGTTTGGCATCTGGACTATAAAGGGTTTTAGTTGGAATAATGTTGGCATAGCGTCACACACATTGAACCAGAATTACATCAGCATTGGGCTGATTATTATGGGCTATATTAGTGTTGGGCCAGCGTTGTAGACGATCGACCGGCATTGAACCAGCAATGGGCTGCGACGCTGGCCCAACATTGAACCGGAATTTGGTGGGTATGCCTACATCTTCTGTACTAGGTATATCGTATACAAGTATTGAATAAATGTTGGCCAGCACCGGCGATGGTGGTGGAAGGGATACACATTGAAAATATATTTTAACTGTTATGTTTAGAAAATATTAAGCCGATTTTTGTGCAAGGCTACCCGTAGGCTTGATTTAAAACAGCAGCCATCTTATCTCAGGCGCGCCAATGGTTTGGGGTATCTATAGCACCCCCCACCTGGGGGGTGGGGGGTGATCGGCTGACGACGGGAGTGATCCTGATTCCGCGCCAGTCGTCAGTTTTGTTGCTTAGAGCGTGGTGACGTAGCTTGCTGCTACTTAAATTTTTTTGTTATTGTTATTGTTAAAAGTCATAGGGACTCACAATGACTTTCGGAGTTTGGCAGAGACGCAAGTCAAGAGTCCACAACACTTGAAGCTGGATACACGTTTATTAGGACACAGAGACAGACAGCTGTTTTACAATATGTAAAGAAAAAGAAAACGACCCACTCAACTGGGGTTTGACTGAAGCAGTGCCTCCAAATCCCTGAGTCTCACACTATAAGCTGCAAGAATTTGTTGACTCTCTCTGAGCGAAACAATGGCCTGCGTCCACTCACATGGTCATCCACAAAGCCAACCATCGCTCAGAGAGAGTCTCCACTATCACCAGGCAAAAAGCGGTAACTAACCACGACTCAGTAACCAGTTACCGCTCTTAAGCCAAGTCATAATCACTGTGATAGGTGAGAAGTGAAAGAGGAGTATTGCACCCAAATCTACTGGTTTATACCCTCTTTCACCTCTCATCAGTAAATGTCACATTACCATCTGAACCAGGCATTGGCACGATGCCGGTCTACCACCTTAGGATGCTGGACCGGCATCGCGCCAACTATAACAAGCAAGACACAGTGTTGGCCGAAATTATTGTACCAATTATTACCCACATCAATGCTTCGGTGTCCCGTGTTGGTACAACGCTGGTCCACCATCTCCTGATGCTGGCCCAGCGTCGAACCAACGATTGTGCGAAAGACCGGCTATGCTACCTGTTCTTTGAAACGTCTCCAACAATTACTGACCGCTCCGTCCTGCAAATGGGACCAGAGCGCTGGTTCAATGCCGGGCAAACGCTATTAGTTCGCATTATGAACAAGACGTAGGCCCAACACTGGGTCAATGCTTACAACTCGTTTCATTTATATATAAATATACTATTTTTCCGGTTGACCTCTCGGATTAATCCGAGCTGTCAAACAGATGCTGTCTTGATTACAGCAAACAAATTAAAACGTGACGACAGCCGTGCATAGTTTCGACAGTTATTGTTGAAATATTATTTCACTATGAGTGACGCGGAAGACACTGTGGAGACGGGTACATAGGAGACATTCGTCTTAGACGAGTGGGTGAAAGCAGCAGGCCTATCAAGGAAGGCTACAAATACTCTCAGACAGGAGGACCTAACTACAGAGAAAACTCTGACGCTGCTAGAACGTAAGGACGTCAGGTCAATAAATTTACAACTTGGCCAAGCAAAGCTACTGGAAGCAGCTATCCATAGCCTGACAAGCGAAGTTAAGGATGCACATGCAGAAGGCCATCAACATCAGCCAGATCCTGCTGGTGAGACATAAAGGACGGAGAACACCACTACAGCAATAAAGGATCTACGCCAGCAGGCTACCTACATCCAGACTTCTGGTGAGTTGTTTGATCTTCTTTCGCTAAACCACAACCAGAATAAGGCGCAAGCTACCACCATGGAGGGTCTATCCCGTCCAGCCGAGGTCAGTAGCTTCGAGGCAGCATCCAAGGGCAGGTTTTTCGACCCCAGGATAAACTTGACAGTGAAGGTCACAACTAACAAAGCCGGGCATATCACGCAATTCTTAAGCGAACAATCTAAGAAGAGACGCTTGAGCCGCCGCAAAGAATTGGTGATGTCTGAATCAGGATCAGAGGACAGTGAAAAGGTGACTCCAGTCGGGTTGGATGACAGCCACCCCTATGCAGGCATTTATCTGGAAGAGTGGGCAGGGGCCAACACCAGGCTCATGTACCACTTACGAAAGACAGACCGTTTAACTACGGACGAGATTGATTTTTACCTGGCATATACAGCCAGGATTTTCGACTTAGCAGAAAAGTATGTCTGGAGCAGTATCTTCAATTTCGATTACTGCTACAGAGAAGCACAGGCGGAATACAGGTTCACATTGTGTCACCTCACATGGAGCTACAATTATTGGCACCTAAACCCCGCATGCAGCCAAGCACGCATTACACAGGGCAATCGGCGAAACCCAATCCCAAGGCCAGCACAGGCAAGCAAGTGGTAAAAACTTTCTTTTTATCATTATTTTTAATTTTTTCCTTTCTGACAGTAAGACTTTAAGTAAAACCTTAAGTAAGACTTTTGGTAATCGTGTTGTTTAATCATAATGGTTGTGTAATCTTAAAGTTCGCGGCGCGCGCGCTTTTATCTGAGCTTTCTGTAGTTAGTTGTTTATAGAATAAAGCTCATTTTACCCCTGTGGATTGGTGTTGTTTTATGTTTATATCACCCAAACAGACTAATAGCCGGCCTCTAAGTTCGGGAACTCCTGTTCTAGTTTTGTAATTAAATTTGTTACGCACGTAACGTGCCATTTTCAAATTCATGATTGTTAAACACCCTTATCGCTATATTTTGCAATTTTAATTTACAATTGCTCTATTCAATATCTTCACTTGCATATCTTCTTTCATTTTCAGATATTTCTCAGTAGAAAAGGCAGTTCATAAATGGGTACAAACGTAATCCACAAAGAGTACGTTCTATACAAGAATATTACCAAAGATGGTCACATTCGTTTGAACGTGTCCGATAAAGATATTCAATGCGTCACCAACGAGCTCTGCACCCGTATTCTCAAAAGTGTTTGGTACTGGTTTAGGTTGACCCTTTTCCCGCTACGTTATCCTATTTAAACTTTCATAAACTCGAAGTTGTTGCTTGGCGAGTCGCTACCGCGATCCTCAACTTCAAGCTGGTCAAAATGACTCATATTTGTTTAATTTGAGACTAGACATTAGCAAATCTTGATGTTTAATTACTCATTTCGTTCCCAGATCGGCTAAAAAAAAAAGATTAAAAACGACTACAGTTGATTAGCTGTAAAAGGTTACTGTCGACCACGCATGTGCCTTTGATATAAACCAAGTCATCTCGACCAATCACATGACTAGGATCTAGGCCAATCCGACTAAACTTTTCTTAACCAACGTACACTTTGGAGCTGAAAGGGAGTCCAGTATCATATCTACGCACCATACAGGCATATAAAGGGTTAAGAGTCCAGTAGCATATCTACGCACCATACAGGCATATAAAGGGTTAAGACTCCAGTACTTAACATATCCACGCACCATACAGGCATATAAAGGGTTGAGAGTCCAGTAACATATCCAAGCACCATACAGGCATATAAAGGGTTGAGAGTCCAGTAACATATCCACGCACCATACAGGCATATAAAGAGTTAAGAGTCCAGTACTTAACATATCCACGCACCATACAGGCATATAAAAGGTTGAGAGTCCAGTAGCATATCCACGCACCATACAGGTATATAAAGGGTTAAGAGTCCAGTACTTAACATATCCACGCACCATACAGGCATATAAAGGGTTGAGAATCCAGTAACATATCCAAGCACCATACAGGCATATAAAGGGTTGAGAGTCCAGTAACATATCCACGCACCATACAGGCATATAAAGAGTTAAGAGCCAGTACTTAACATATCCACGCACCATACAGGCATATAAAGGGTTAAGACTCCAGTATCATATCCACGCCCCATACAGGCATATAAAGGGTTAAGAGTCGAGTAACATATCTACGCACCATAAAGGCATATAAAGGGTTAGGACTCCAGTATCATATCCACGCCCCATACAGGCATATAAAGGGTGAAGAGTCCAGTAGCATATCTACGCACCATACAGGCATATAAAGGGTTAAGAATCCAGTATTATATCTACGCACCATACAGGCATATAAAGGGTTAAGAGTCCAGTAACATATCTACACACCATACAGGCATATAAAGGGTTAAGAGTCCAGTAACACATCTACACACCATACAGGCATATAAAGGGTTAAGAGTCCAGTAGCATATCTACGCACCATAAAGGCATATAAAGGGTTAAGACTCCAGTATCATATCTACACACCATACAGGCATATAAAGGGTTAAGAGTCTAGTATCATATATACACACCATACAGGCATATAAAGGATTGAGACTCCAGTATCATATCCACGCACCATACAGGCATATAAAAGGTTAAGACTCCAGTAGCATATCCACGCATCATACAGGCATATAAAGGGTTAAGAGTCCAGTAACATATCTACACACCATACAGGCATATGAGGGGTTAAGAGTCCAGTAGCATATCTACGCACCATACAGCCATATAAAGGGTTAAGACTCCAGTATCATATCTACGCACCATACAGGCATATAAAGGGTTAAGAGTCCAGTAACATATATCTACACACCATACAGGCATATAAAGGGTTAAGAGTCCAGTAGCATATCCACGCACCATACAGGCATATAAAGGGTTGAGAGTCCAGTAACATATCCACGCGCCATACTGGCATATAAAGGGTTAAGAGTCTAGTATCATATATACACACCATACAGGCATATAAAGGGTTGAGACTCCAGTATCATATCCACGCACCATACAGGCATATAAAGGGTTAAGAGTCCAGTAGCATATCTACGCACCATACAGGCATATAAAGGGTTAAGACTCCAGTATCATATCTACGCACCATACAGGCATATAAAGGGTTAAAAGTCCAGTAACATATATCTACGCACCATACAGGCATATAAAGGGTTAAGAGTCCAGTAACATATCTACGCACCATACAGGCATATAAAGGGTTGAGAGTCCAGTAACATAGCCACGTACCAAACAGGCATATAAAGGGTTAAGAGTCCAGTAGCATATCTACGCACCATAAAGGCATATAAAGGGTTAAGAGTCCAGTAGCATATCTACGCACCATACAGGCATATAAAGGGTTAAGAGTCCAGTAGCATATCTACGCACCATTAAGGCACATAAAGGGTTAAGAGTCCAGTAGCATATCTACGCACCATAAAGGCATATAAAGGGTTAAGAGTCCAGTAACATATCTACGCACCATACAGGCATATAAAGGGTTGAGAGTCCAGTAACATAGCCACGTACCAAACAGGCATATAAAGGTTAAGAGTCCAGTAGCATATCTACGCACCATAAAGGCATATAAAGGGTTAAGAGTCCAGTAGCATATCTACGCACCATACAGGCATATAAAGGGTTAAAAGTCCAGTAGCATATCTACGCACCATAAAGGCATATAAAGGGTTAAGAGTCCAGTAGCATATCTACGCACCATAAAGGCATATAAAGGGTTAAGACTCCAGTATCATATCTACGCACCATACAGGCATATAAAGGGTTAAGAGTCTAGTATCATATATACGCACCATACAGGCATATAAAGGGTTAAGAGTTCAGTAACATATCCACGCACAATACAGGCATATAAAGGGTTAGGACTCCAGTATCATATCTACGCACCATACAGGCATATAAAGGGTTAAGAGTCCAGTAGCATGTCCACGCACCATACAGGCATATAAAGGGTTAAGAGTCCAGTAACATATCTACGCACCATACAGGCATATAAAGGGTTAAGACTCCGGTATCATATCTACGCACCATACAGGCATATAAAGGGTTAAGAGTCCAGTAGCATATCTACGCACCATACAGGCATATAAAGGGTTAAGACTCCGGTATCATATCTACGCACCATACAGGCATATAAAGGATTAAGAGTCCAGTAGCATATCCACGACCATACAGGCATATAAAGGGTTAAGAGTCCAGTAGCATATCTACGCACCATACAGGCATATAAAGGGTTAAGAGTCCAGTAGCATGTCCACGCACCATACAGGCATATAAAGGGTTAAGGGTCCAGTAGCATATCTACGCACCATACAGGCATATAAAGGGTTAAGAGTCCAGTAGCATATCCACGCACCATACAGGCATATATAGGGTTAAGAGTCCAGTAGCATATCTACGCACCATACAGGCATATAAAGGGTTAAGAGTCCAGTAACATATCTACGCACCATACAGGCATATAAAGGGTTAAGAGTCCAGTAACATATCTACGCACCATACAGGCATATAAAGGGTTGAGAGTCCAGTAACATATCCACGCACAATACATGCATATAAATGGTTAAGACTCCAGTATCATATATACGCACCATACAGGGATATAAATGGTTAAGACTCCAGTAACATATATCTACGCACCATACAGGCATATAAGGGGTTGAGACTCCGGTATCATATCTACGCACCATACAGGCATATAAAGGGTTAAGACTCCAGTAGCATATCTACACACCATACAGGCATATAAAGAGTTAAGAGTCCAGTAACATATCTACGCACAATACAGGCATATAAAGGGTTGAGAGTCCAGTAACATATCCACGCACAATACATGCATATAAATGGTTAAGACTCCAGTATCATATATACGCACCATACAGGGATATAAATGGTTAAGACTCCAGTAACATATATCTACGCACCATACAGGCATATAAGGGGTTGAGACTCCGGTATCATATCTACGCACCATACAGGCATATAAAGGGTTAAGAGTCCAGTAACATATCTACGCACCATACAGGCATATAAGGGGTTAAGAGTCCAGTAGCATATCTTCGACCATACAGGCATATAAAGGGTTAAGAGTCCAGTAGCATATCCACGCACCATACAGGCATATAAAGGGTTAAGAGTCGAGTAACATATCTACGCACCACACAGGCATATAAAGGGTTAAGAGTCCAGTATCATATCTACGCACCATACAGGCATATAAAGGCTTAAGAGTCCAGTAGCATATCCACGCACCATACAGGCATATAAAGGGTCAAGAGTCCAGTAGCATATCTACGCACCATACAGGCATATAAAGGGTTAAGAGTCCAGTAGCATATCCACGCACCATACAGGCATATAAAGGGTTAAGAGTCCAGTAACATATCTACGCACCATACAGGCATATAAAGGGTTAAGAGTCCAGTAGCATATCTACGCACCATACAGGCATATAAAGGGTCAAGAGTCCAGTACTTAACATATCCACGCACCGTACAGGCATATAAAGGGTTAAGAGTCCAGTAGCATATCCACGCACCATACAGGCATATAAAGGGTTAAGAGTCCAGTAACATATCCACGCACAATTCAGGCATATAAAGGGTTAGGACTCCAGTATCATATCTACGCACCATAAAGGCATATAAAGGGTTAAGAGTCCAGTAGCATATCTACGCACCATAAAGGCATATAAAGGGTTAGGACTCCGGTATCATATCTACATACCATACAGGCATATAAAGGGTTAAGAGTCGAGTAGCATATCTACGCACCATACAGGCATATAAAGGGTTAAGAGTCCAGTAACATATCTATGCATCATACAGGCATATAAAGGATTAAGAGTCCAGTAGCATATCCACGACCATACAGGCATATAAAGGGTTAAGAGTCCAGTACTTAACATATCCACGCACCATACAGGCATATAAAGGGTTAAGAGTCCAGTAGCATATCCACGCACCATACAGGCATATATAGGGTTAAGAGTCCAGTAGCATATCTACGCACCATACAGGCATATAAAGGGTTAAGAGTCCAGTAACATATCTACGCACCATACAGGCATATAAAGGGTTAGGAGTCCAGTAACATGTCTACGCACCATACAGGCATATAAAGGGTTAAGAGTCCAGTAGCATATCCACGCACCATACAGGCATATAAAGAGTTAAGAGTCCAGTACTTAACATATCCACGCACCATACAGGCATATAAAGGGTTAAGAGTCCAGTAGCATATCTACGCACCATACAGGCATTTATAGGGTTAAGAGTCCAGTAGCATATCTACGCACCATACAGGCATATAAAGGGTTAGGAGTCCAGTAACATATCTACGCACCATACAGGCATATAAAGGGTTAAGAGTCCAGTACTTAACATATCCACGCACCATACAGGCATATATAGGGTTAAGAGTCCAGTAGCATATCTACGCACCATACAGGCATATAAAGGGTTAAGAGTCCAGTACTTAACATATCCACGCACCATACAGGCATATAAAGGGTTGAGAGTCCAGTAGCATATCTACGCACCATACAGGCATATAAAGGGTTAAGAGTCCAGTAGCATATCTACGCACCATACAGGCATATAAAGGGTTAAGAGTCCAGTACTTAACATATCCACGCACCATACAGGCATATAAAGGGTTGAGAGTCCAGTAGCATATCTACGCACCATACAGGCATATAAAGGGTTAAGAGTCCAGTAGCATATCTACGCACCATACAGGCATATATTTTAATCCAATAAAATTATATGGGGACATTATGGGTGCTTCCATTGTTTGCATATATTTTGCCACTTTTTATTAACTGTGATGTGGACTTCACAGTTCACAGTCGATCGTAATGACATTGCTGAGTAGTTAAAGTGTTCAACACTTCAATACAATTAAGCCTATAAGCGCTAAGCGATACTATAGGTAGTCGTTTTTAATCTGTTTCACTAGTCGATTAAATCACTGCCATTGGCAATGAAATTAGTGTTTAAACATCAAGATTTGTAAATGTGTGGTTTCAAATTAAACAAAAATAGGTAATTTTCGCCCACTTGATGTTGTGGATAGCGGTAGCGAGATACAACATCAAGTGGGTGACAATTTACAACATGCGTTAGTTAACGAAGTCGCTCAATAGAAAAAAAACAACACTGATGCTAATTCTGAAAAAGAAGGGAACAAATCGAAAGAAAACAAGAGTAATAAAAGTACAACCACTAAAAAAACATCCAAACAACCTCTCCAAAGTAACACAAAAAAAACAACAAAGTACTGTAACGATTGAACCTCGCAACACTGCGCCCACTGCTAGTCAGCAGAAAGAGCGACTAACATCTTCATGTGTATCATCGCCATTGGTGCAGCGCAAACATATAAATAAAAAAATACTTATCGGCAGCTCGCTGATAAAGGACATACTCCCTGCAAAATTAAAACACACAGAAGTCAAGTGCCTTCCAGGCGCCAGAATTAGTGATGTCACTGATGAACTATTACGCTCTGAACTGACCTATGACAAGGTCACAGTTGTTGCTGGTGGAAACGACTGTGATGATGGTGTTGACGTAGAAACTGTTATAGAAGATATGACCACACTTATTATCACAGCAAAATAAATCAGCAAAGGAAATCAGATAGCAATCTCCAGCATATGCCCCAGGGTCAGAACAGGAGAAGCAGAAACAATAAAAATATGCAACAAACAGCTGGAAGAATTATGTAAGAAGGAAAGTGTCACCTTCTGTAATAATGATGCAAACTTCTGCCTGGCAGATCATACCATTAATGATGCTCTATTTAAAAATGACGGAATACACTTGAACATTCAAGGAAGCAACAAGTTAGCAAAAAACCTGAAACTGGACATTCGGCCTGGAGTGAAAGATGTATGCTCTAGATATAGTCAGGAAACAGACAGTGACACTCGAGCAAGCCGCGAAAGCAGACACAGCTTCTCCACACAGCAAACTCGACATGCTAGAAATGACGAACACACATGGCAGAGAGTTGGTGAACGACGCAGATACTACAGGAGACCTCACACCGAGCATATACAGCAAACCAGAGACAGACGTGCACCTGAGCGTAAGTCAGAAGAACCTATGTGCTGGAACTGTGGGACAACCGGACACACTCAAAGACAGTGCTACCATAAAAGTCCAGTGAGCTGCTATCAGTGTGGAGTCTATGGACACAAAGCAAACAGAAGTGACGTCCGATAAAAAAATGGCCAAGAAATGAAGGCCGGGGTCTCACCTGTGAATCATGACACCCTACCATCCCCTAAAACAAAAACATCCCAAGTAAAACAAGGCAACAACTTATCCGTAGTACTCCTAAATGCCAGGAGTGTCAAAACAGTGAAGCAATCTGTGAACAAAATTAGAGATCTCCAAAACCTTGTATATAGTGCAGATTGTGATGTTTTAGCTATAACAGAGACATGGCTTACATCCAATGTCTCAAACAGTGAACTGATACCACAAGGGTATACTATACACAGGAAGGACAGACCTGGTGACAAAATAGGAGGCGTAGTCCTGATTGCTGTTAAGAATTCACTGTCATCATCAACTTGTGAAACACTAGTGACAGACGAAATCCTGGCAGTTAACGTCACACTGAACCAGAACTGTAACATAACTTTTATTTGTACATATAAACCGCCAAATGCAAATAATTCATTATTTAACACAAATCTACAAGCTGTTTTATCATCTGCAACAAAAATAATTCTAAAATATGTTTACTAGGTGACTTTAACTTCCCCCATATTAGATGGAAAAACGATGGAATGGGTGAACCTAAATCATACGATGACACTATATTTTGTGAGACTCTTGAAGACTTCTCTTTCCAACAAATGCATATTTTACCGCCATTGAAATGTTTTAGACCTTATCCTAACAAATTTCACTGAACATTTTCAAATTAAAACAGATTACGACGACGAGTTCAGAACTGATCATAGAATTTTAAATTTAAACCTGCATGTCCCGTCAAAGCCCAAGCGCTTGTGTACCACACGCTGTATTTACAATTGTAAGAATGTAAATTGGTCTGACATTGAAATGAAAATCAACACTTCTAACCTTGAAGATAGAGTAATTGGTGCCACGAATATTGATGAAGCTTTGTCTATATGTATGAATACTTTAAGTAAATCAATCGAAGAGTATGTTCCTAAAGTAAGAGTTAATAATTCAAAATCAGTCACGTGGTTCGATAAAGAATGTGCTAAACTACGAAATAAAATAAATCGTTTAAGGAAAAGAGCACTAAATTCTGATAACATAAAACACTGGAACACTTATAAGAAAATTAGAAATAAAATGAAAAATACATTACGTAGAAAGCACAAAGACTTCATCAATAATCTTGGTGAACTTACAAAGAAAAATCCTAAAAGATTTTGGTCATACATAAAATGCCGTAAAAAATGTAATGTCATTCCTGATTTGATGCATTTTAATGGTAAGACTGGTGAGACAAACCAGGATATTGCTAACATGTTCAATAGCTTTTTTCAGTCTATCTTTAACAAGAGAGATATAAATAATAAATGTCCAGATGTCGAAAAATGTAAGTTGCCCTCTTTAGGAAATTTCCAAATTACAATTGAAGAAGTACACACTATTTTGAAATCTTTGGATAAAAATAAATCTTTTGGTCCAGACGAAATTCCACCCATCGTTCTAAGTCAGTGTGCAAATTCTATTGCACCATCACTGTGTGCTTTAATAAACAAATCATTAGAATTAGGTCAATTTCCTGAAAATTGGCGTAGCGCAAATATTTGTCCCATTTATAAATCAGGTGACAAATCTGACATAACTAACTATAGACCAATTTCGTTATTGTCCGTGGCAAGTAAAGTAGCCGAACGTTGTATCTTCAACAGAATATATCCATTATTACATGACCAAATATATACTCTACAGCATGGATTTATGAAAGGGCGCTCAACAGTCACTCAATTGCTACAGGTGCTACATGATATTCAAAAATCTGTCATTAAAGGAGAACAAGTTGATATGGTATATTTAGATTTCGAAAAGGCATTTGATAAAGTCCTCATGACCTACTGATTGAAAAATTACAAAGTTTCGGCATATATGGAAATCTGTTAAAATGGCTAAATTCATATCTCACAAACAGACAGCAACGTGTCGTCTTGGAGGGTAAAAGTTCCTCATGGCTAGAAGTGACTAGTGGTGTACCCCAGGGCTCAATTCTGGGCCCACTACTGTTTATTTTGTACATAAATGACATGCCCCTCAAATTGAGGCATTCTACGATAGCATTGTTTGCAGACGACAGAAAGTGTTACCGTAGAATAACAAAAGTTCAAAATTGTCAAGAACTTCAAGACGATATAAATCACCTCTTCAAATGGTCTGTAGAATGGGGAATGTCATGAAAAGTGTTTTGTACTATCCATCAATCAGTCAAATCAACATCATCCTTTCAAGTACACTATGAATGATGTCACCCTTAGTACTGTAAATGAAGTTAAAGACCTTGGTATATTTCTTGATACAAAATTATCGTGGGATAAACACATCAGATACACCACAGCAAACGCTAGAAAATTGACAGGTTTAATCAAACGGACTGTAGGTCACTCAGCACCTGTAAGTGTCTTACAACAACTTTACAGTTCTATTGTTATGCCCCAACTTGAATATGCTACACCAGTATGGAACTCCCTTTCGAAATCTCAGATACAGACACTGGAACGAATTCAGAGATCTTATACTAAATTTATGTTCGGTTATGAATCCCCACTTACCTACCCGGATCGCCTCGATAGACTTAATATGCTTCCTTTATCATACAGACGAGATATTTCAGACCTGTGTCAGTTATACAAATTTATTCAAGATCCTCGCTCATTACCTCCAGACAGTGTACATTTTAGAAATGACCAGCGATGTACTAGACAATCTGAATCATCAAATTTTCCAATACCACGATGTAAAACTGAGCAATCTAGAAAATTTTATTTTAACAGAGTTGTATATAGTTCGAACAAGCTGTTAAAAGTGCAAGCACATTACTTGGTTTCAAGAAAAACTTAACTACATATTTTAACGATATTTTTAAATCTAATTTTAATGTCAACAACACCTGCACATGGGTTCATGTCTGTAAGTGTGCATTATGTAGACAATGCTCGTAATGTCAAAACTAACAGGGGTGGAATTACTGGGTATATACAGCCTATCCCACTTCCTAGCATGCAAAATTATTATACACACAAATACTTTTATACTTTTATGCAATTTAATAAATTTTATATTATATGTGTATTTTATTGTACATATTGTAACTGTATTTTTTTTTTAAATTTAAATTTTACAACGTAGCGCTAGTAATAATAATAGTCGTTATTAGCGACTTTGTTTGTTTGTAAAACAACAAGATGTATGTTAACATATCTGCCTACCTGAGCAATCTGGATGAACTTGTATCCCGCGGATCGCTGCCGAGTGTCGCCTATCCATGTGTGGCAGTATCCTCTAGAATCATGATAACTGTGACAGGGTTGCAGAGAGACGGTATCCGACTGTCACGAAGTCCACAGATCCGTGTCAAGCTACCGGCCGAAGTGAGGACGTGATCCATATCAGCGGCGCTGATCCAGAATGACAGCTCCCGGACTCGACGCGTCGGATCGGTCGGCCCGCGGCAGTGTCCGCGAGATCCCTGGCCCAGCGCTGCGGTGCGGTGCAGGTTTGAAAAGAGTCCCCCCACACACACACGCTGGATGCGGGGAGCTGGATCAAGTCCCTTCATGCTGTCAGGGCGGGACGCAGTCAGCTTGCGCCCGAGGGAAGCTCAATTCTGCTGTAGCCTATTCTCCTGTACTTCTACACGATACCCTCCACTTAGCTGACGTAGATCCGATGCTGGACAAACTGCTAGACAATTAATAACCCTATAACTGCCACGTTATGTTATTTCAAGTTGCCCTATCTTGAAGTGGGTTAAAATAGCTGATATTAATTTTGTTTAATTTGAGACCAAACACTTGCAAATTTTGATGTTTATTCCCTCAGCTTACACAATTTCAAATACCAGTGATTTATCTAGCTAATCGGACAGATTAAAAACGATTAGCCCTATATTCGTGCTTAGCGCTTAAAGGGTTACGCCTGGACATGTTCACTTTCCTCTGTTGGTGGAGATATTTGTTCTAGTCTATTTTTTTTATCACAAAGAATGTGTATTTCGGTAACGTAAGCCTATCTTTTCATGTGCATTTGAACACTTATCTCTCCCTGTCATATGAGCAGAAAAGTGTCTGAAGTTTGCTTACCATAAAATATCGAGACGGTAACCAAGGTAGTCCACCTTCATTCAAGTAAGCACGGCTTTTATAATTAAAAATTGATCAATTTTTTTGTAATAATCTGTATTGTATGATCTGGTATACATACGACGAGATATTCGAGTGTAGTATTTCTATGTTGTCAGTAGTGGCACCATAGAAATACTACACTTTCAAACAACGTTGTTCCAAAAATATACAATCGAATAAATTATAAACAAATTGTAAATTATGAATCGCTTACACAAAATATTAGGATTATTCCCTCAGCATACACGAATGTTTTTTGATAATATCAAGCGAGCCAATCATCGTATTATTATATCACCTTAGCTGCACAGTAGCAGCTGAAGGGTTCCTGGATGGCTTGATAGGTTCCCGAGATTTGCAGGACGCCTCTCACGAGAATGACAGCTGGCGAGTGTTGTACGAGAGGGTGGTGTGAAAAACAAGTGTCATGCCATGGTCAACACACGAGGCTTGGCCCACCGTTTGCTGATTGCTGGGCCAAAGTCAGCGACGTTACCCAATAATCAGCAAACGGTTTGTCCTTGGTAGCTTTATGAGTCTGGTGAGAGCTTCATGGCAGATCCAGATTTCGGTCAGCTGACAATACTACTTAACTGTATGATATGTAATGTGAAAGAAACCTATTTTTTATGATTTGTCGCGCAATAAATGCACAGTTTATGATTTGGAGGCGATAAATGCACTTCTATTGTCCTTTGCATAATTTGATCAATATTTGACCCTCAAATGCAACCTGATCGCCGTTTTTCATTTATCTACATGGTTTTATTATTATTGCACAAAACATGCTGAGAATCTTGTAACATGAATGCTTTATAATACATTTAGGAACCAAGGATACGCGCTACTCAAGCGTGATTTTTTGTGAGGAACACTTCAAACTGTAATGCCACCTATACATGAAAGCAGTTTACTGAATCTTAGCCTACAATAATATTATTGTATTTTAATAAATTTTATAACTTGTAACTATTCAGGGTTTAATGATTGTTTTTTTAAGGATCTGACAGTTCTGATAGTTTATGCATTCCTCATTTCCATACTAGGTTGTTTACACACCGCTATGAACGAAAGCGATCAATTGGCCGTTCATTCTAGTGGATTTATTAAACTATAGCCATAATATATGCATACAACATCGTTGGGAAAATTAAGACAAACTATTGAGCATTGACCGCAGCTCGCTTTTCATGAAGCCACACATCCGAAGTTGTATTGAAAAGGTCATTCATTAGTGACAAAAAAACTTTTATAAAATTCTGACCATATGTTGACATAAATGAAAACTGCGTGGTACATTATCGTTATAATTTATGCAAATTAGGTAAGTAATCTTAAATAATGTTAGGCCTACAATATGCACGAAAACATGAAAAGGAGAGGTTGAGAAAACCGCCCGATGCATATATATTTTCAAGGGGGTGAATACAATCGTACGCCAGCTTTTTTTGTTTTGTGTACGTATTTTTTACCCGAGTGATTTCTTCACTCCCTTGAAAATAAAGGTACTTTCCTCTACCTGATAATAGTTTCTTGTATGACATAGCATACAATCATGGACTGTAAAATTTGTCGAGGGGATATCACCGTGCTACTGTCATGCCATTAAAGGAAGAAAAATTATGATGCTTTAAAATTATATCGTGAATTTATTAACAATGCTCAACAATTCCAAGAAACTAGGAGGTTACCATATGATATACATGTCCGAGAAGAGGATAAAACCCGAGATATTGCTGCAAAATGGCGATGTATATGATTTTTTGCCAGAGAGTAAGTTATAAGAAATTTCATTATTATAGCACCTCAATCAGATAAAGTCCCGTTAAGAAAATTAGCATCTTCGATGCATGATACATATATGATAGTAGCATTGCCTTCTGGTGATCTAGTTGCATCTGGTGCAAAATACCACGAATTTGTTAACTTGAGAATCTACGGAAATAGTTATTGCTCGTTTGTCTGAAATCAGAATGACAATCCACATGTAGCCTATACATTGAGAAAGTAGTGGAGCCGTTAAGCGTAAAATATCAGCATAATTGTTCAAATTATTCTACAATTCTGAAACTTGGCAGATATGTCAAGGATGATATGCTGCTTCATATAAGATAACGACACAAGTCATGAAGTCATCGGAACCTGCTCAAAATTCAAGATGGCCGCCAAGAAGTCCGTGAATAGATGTATACATATTTAGGGTCTTACTGAAGCGTTTTAAAGCTGCACCCGAGCACACAAATACTGTAATAGACATCTGCAATATTCCGTTTGCAATTTATTTTGCCTATATGTCATATATAAAAAACGAGTGGCTGTTTTTAAGCCATATATAAACCTCTATCTTAAAATATTTTTTATTTGAGCTTATTAAGACATATATCCAAGGTGGCCGCTAAAATGATCAAACAAATAGCTCATTTCGTTTTTCCCTACATTTTTTGGTGTTATAAAATTTGACATAAATTGAAAGTCATTTATATTAATAACATATATTTAGATGAGTCACGTGGGATGAATGGAGCTACCCAGAGGGAGTTATCCTTCCTATTGTTACTCTGGGGACTATCCGACCCGAGGATAGCGGAGCTTCGCAAAATGCCACAGAGTTTCAGCATAAAATTGCACAGAGAAAACTCAAGTTTTCGGCCGTCTGGGCATTTCTGGGGGTATATCCCCTAGACATGCCCAGAACCCCTTATCGGGCGAGCGAAGGAAAGCGCTCTGAATAACCCACCATGCCCTATCACCCCCACCCTCACATCATCATCTGTACATCATTCATCTCATCAATTGACTACAACGTTTTTATCGTATTACAATGCCACTTAAAAGACTTTTTGTGCCGAAAAGTGACGTAAAGCAAAGATTTACTACTACTACATATATAGATGAGGTGTAGCCTTCAGGTACCGCCCAGCTGGTTTTTCTCAAGTCGACCTTGATTGACCTTGAAGGCTAAATTCAACATGATGAAACTTTGTATCATTTATGAAAGTCCTAGGACACAAAGGGCGGTGTGAATGCTATGTTATAATCATTGCGCCCCGTCCGAACGATCCTTTGTTTACACATAAATGAGGCGTGGCCACTAATTGTACCATGTATGGCCCGATTTTATTAAAATATAGTCTATTATCTAAAGACCCTCGAACGTTCTTGTGCCAACAATTCGACTAATTTTACTTGTTTCTTTAATTAAAAACAACAAAAGACACATGCCACATTACCCTTTTTAGATCTAAAACCCTGTTTCTGATCTATGTGAAAATGCTGACAGGGTTGCGCCAAAAATATGACCTACTGCTTTCTGGAAAGGGATTTTCCATCTCTTCAAATGGTGTGATAGACGTGCGATTCTGCCCACTTCTGACGCTGTTATTTGATGCAATGATGTTCTCATACTTTAATATATCAGAAGCGTTTATTGTATTTTGTTAGCTAGGCGTATTCATGTTGCCAATCCATTTTTGGTGTACATTCAAAGTTTCAAGTTGTGTTATCGCTCACTTTAAATTTGGTTTTGTTTTCTATGGTAAGTGGCCTATAGCAGCTTCTTCGTGTGGTCTCTGAACACTTGTCATCCAGTAATGTTTATGATATATGGCAAAAAGATAGATATAATCTTGCTCAAACTTGTTTGTAAAAACAGATCTTTAAAATCGTATGTCTCATTCAACAATCACACCGCTAATATCCAGATGCCATCATTATTTGGGTAAGAATTACCACCGGTAGTATTGTGATTTTGCTTTCGCAGTTTTTAAGTTTTCGACAACAATTAAACAGTATTGAAAATGTATCACAGGCACGATGATAGGTAAAGATAGGTACCATCTTGTGTATTTTTTAAAGAAAGTATTTACATGTCAATAAAAAAGTTCATTATAAAGGGTTTGTGAGAATTGGACTTTGTGTTATATACTAGGCGACTTTCTTAGGTTCAATATTGCCTGTCTTTGGCGTAATTCCATCAATTCATTGTGATTTCAGGTGCTTAACTTGATAAATTAATCTACTGCACATTAATTAATATACTTGATTCTAACTTTCCAAACAACTGTAGAAAAACTTGACAAAACCAATATAATGAAGCCATTTTGGCGGCCATCTTGGATTTTGCCTAGTTTTTTTCAATATCCTTATCTCATATCAAAGAGTATGTATGCATTTTTCTACATATTTGCCAAGTTAAAGCACAAAAGTCGATACAAAATAAGCTTGATAAAGCGAACCGACAAAAGAATAAAAATGAAGAGTGAATCACTGTCGGCGATCAGCAATATTAAATGTAGGTACACATATAGTTTGCATACAGTATATCATGATGGTGATGTTATGTCTGTCATGTATCAAAATGTACCAGGAGGCATAAGACACTTGAGTAGGCTACTGTATCACATCACTACTACTATTTATTGCATTGACAAGTAAAACGTTTGGTGAATCTCCATTTGGCTTTCTTGCATGAAAACCTATCACCGCAATGTTGCGTCCCAATTTGTAATAACGTTCCAATTTGTAATAAATTATTACAAATTGGAACGCATATGTAATGCAATTGCATCCCAGTTTGTAATAATTTATTACAAATTGAAACGAATTTGCACTGCAAATGCGTCCCAATTTGTAATAAATTATTACAAATTGGCACGGACTTGCAATGCATTTGCGTTCCAATTTGTAATAACATATTATATTTCAGATGATACACAGAGAACACTTGTGACTATAGGGTAACGTTCTTTGCCTCTGAGCAGCAGATTTTGGGTGAATAAGTGTTTTGACATTCTCATCATTCATATCATTAAATTGACTTAGTATAAGTCGTACAAACGACTTCTAAGTCATTAAATCGACTAATGCTAAGTCGCTATACCGAATTATAAGTCATTAAATCGATTTAGTATAACGAAATGTAACTGACTTCTAAGTCGTTATAACAACTTATGCTAAGTCGATTTACCGACTTACTAAGTCGATTTACTAAGTCAATTTAGCGACTTATAAGTCGTTATAAAGACTTACACTAAATCGATTTAACGACTTAAACTAAGTCGATTTAACGACGTATACTAAGTCGATTTAACGACTTATGCTGAGTCGATTTAACGACTTATAGATCATTATATAGCGACTTATACTAAGTCAATTTAACGACTTATAAGTCGTTATAACGACTTATAAGTCGTTAAATTGACTAAGTATAAGTCGTTATATAATGATATATAAGTCGTTAAATCGACTTAATTGAATTATGGTAAATAGCCTCGATTATTGTAACTCAATTTTTCACAATATGCTAGAAAAGGATATCGCTAGATTACAACGCGTTCAAAACTGCCTTGCAAGAGTTGTAACCAAGGCCCCACGATTTAGTCATTTCGTTCCAATTCTAATACGATTGCATTGGCTTCCTGTCAAGTTTCGCATTCATTTTAAAATATGCGCAGTAACTTTCCGAACCCTGAGAGAAAACCAACCTGCATATCTGGTTGATTTACTTGTTCGTCCGAAATGCTCAAAATATCTCCGCTCCACTAATTCGAATAGATTTGTTGTTCCTCGTATAAAGACCAATACTGTGTCAAGAGATTTCTCTATATCTGGTCCAGCCTTATGGAACGCCCTGCCTGTGCCACTATACGTAATGCCAAAACATTCTTAACATTCCAGAAATTACTTAAATCTCACCTATTTGACCTGGCTTTTCTACCCTAGTCCCGCAGCAGCCCGGCTCCCTGTTGACGAACCTGCTTTGGCCTCGATAATAACTAATAACACATGGTCACGCTAAGGATTTGTGTGCCTCTGAGCTCGGTCCGCTGAGGATATAGGCGCTATAGAAGTTTTATTGATTGATTGATTGATTGATTGATTGATTGATTGATTGATTGATTGATAGCCTCTATAATAACCCCAGCTAGAACATTTAGCGAACTGTGGTATCAATATTTTTTGTAGGGCTTTTTTTAATGTAGGGTGTATCATATGCCATAATCAGTAACATTAAATACGAGTGACACAATTGGCAATATATTTGTCAAAAGTCATTCAATTTTAAATATTTCGTCACCAAAACGTTAGACTTTTAACAAGCTGTTTACATACAGATAAAAAAACAGCAACTTTTATCAGGTTGTAAAGGTCATTGAGGGTCAAATCATCATACGATAGATTTTTTTCGTTTCGTTTTTTTCGTCATGACAGTGTTTCTATTTTCATATTACTTGGTAAACACCTAAGCTATCCAAGGTTTGATTTGATCATATTGCAAAAATAAAGATCCTAGAACAAAACCAGATGGCATCCATAGCCAAATTGAAGTATATACATATTTTGAAGTCAGTTCACTACACCGGGTGACATAGCATATGGCATAGTCTGTGACACATAGTAACATTACATATATGGCTATGATTTTGCAAATTCTCAATCAAATTTAACAATATCTGTACCAAAATGTTGAAATTTTGATGCAAAAACTTCAATGAAAACAAAATATAAAAAATACAAATTTATTAATGTCAGCAAAGGTAACAAATCCATGCCACAGCGATCTGAACAGTTGTTTAAATAATTTTCAAAACCATATTAATAGTTGTGTTTCTTCTGGTGGGATATAAAATGGCACAGTCTGAATCATAGCATGTAGAGACATTATGGACAATATATTTGACAAAACTTGATAAAACTTAGGTATTTTGGCATCAAAACATAAAGTGTTCAATTGGCATTATTTTAGGAAAAAAACATGTATAGTAATTGCTAAAAAAGACCAGCAAAAGTAAAATCCTCATACCACATCGATCTAAGCAGGGTTTATTTTGCATCATGATATGTATACTTTGACATAATTTCATCAACATCAAAACTAACGAAGGTTTGAATTGATGGAATTAATATATATAGTAAATATAAGTAGCATATACAGTCAAACTAAGTTATAAACAATGTTTTATTGTCTTTTTTCTTTTGGAGCATTTCAGATTACACAGTCTGAAACACATAGATGAAATTACATAAGTGACAATATCTTTTCAAATATTATTAATTAATTGAGTTAGTGGAAAGTTCAGTTAAGGATTTGCTTGAAAAAAATTGTGCATTATGGCCTATGTACACTTGCAGGCACATGAGGGGTAATTGATTCAAAGACAGTGAATGGTGTAAAGAAACTACTGGTTAATTTGGTGTCAATTGATTTTTGTATTGCTTTGGCACGCATATTGCTACTTGTATAAAAATAAATATAGCTTTGTTGTTGCAACACATTGCTAATTATTCGCAATAAGATGCATTTTTTCAGTCAGCTCTATGTTTAAATTATGCTATTTATTTCAAGTCCAGATGACAAAAAATTGCTTAAAAACATCATTTATACCTCAATTTGTCTAACATACTTCCTGTAATTGTTTTGGAGACCCCATTTCACTATTTTGTCAGGTTAAACCTTGATTAGGTTTGGGGTTGAGAATATTAGTTAATATATTATCACTTTTGTCACAGGCAAAACTGATTATGAATCGTTTCATTCGGATATTCTCAGTTCGGATCTAATAAAGAAACCAGAGAATGATCTCTCGGCACTTTGTCAAGAGTATGATTCTGTTCTTAGCTCTATTTTAGACAAACACGCTCCTGTAAGTACAAAGACTTACAGAAAACCACCAACTCCATGGATGACTCCGGAAATAATGAAGGCTAAAACCCTTCGCCACAATCTCGAACGAACATGGCGCAGATCTCGCACACATCTAGATCGTTCTCGTTACAAACATCAATGCCACCTGTGTGATAGAATGATAACAAAAGCTAAATCGAAATATTTAGCTGATGTTATTGCAGAAAATTCGGACAATCCCCGTCGCCTTTGGAATTCAATAAATAACATTCTGCATAGAATTCCACCTCCTGCTCTGCCGGAATTCACATCAGTAAAATCACTTTGTGATCATTTCTCTAGGTTTTTTGTGGATAAAATTGAAACAATCCGTTCTAAATTTCCAGATAAAGTACAGAATGCCTTTCACGCCAGAGTTCGGGGTTCGGTTCTCGGTCTCGGCGGTTTGAAAGAAACAAAAATTGTTTCTTCCCCATCCACGTGTGAAAGTCAGTATTGTGGGGAGCCTCCGTGACTGAGAGGTAGCGTGCTCGGCCTCAGACCGCCAGGGCTCGAATTTCAAATCCTGTGTCTGGAGGACAGTGTCATCTCAATCATCTCACCATCCTCAGGAGGTTCTCCTGGCCCAGTTTAGCCTATATGTGCACAAAGGTGGCCTAAAGCCCGATTTATTTCATTTCACCCACTTCAACTTTACAGTTTAGAGAACTACATAATAGTGTATAGTCAGAACACGGATATCTGGACAAATTGCTAACAAAGGTTTTATGACTTATTGTGATAGATATAGTAGTACATTCTGCTATGTCATACTTTTTGGCCTCGTGAAAATTTTATATCGATTTTTGCCAATGTACTTTTTTAGCAAAAATAATGTGTTGTGAATACAAAAAGCGATGTTGGCATTTTTTTCGTGCTATTTAGCACATTTTTACGTCATTTTCCAAGATGGCCGCCAACGAACAAAATAAAATTTCATTTTTTTTACTATTTGTCAGAAAAACATGTGTGATACCACTTTTCAAAGTGTAAATAGCACAAGAAACTCATTTCTGACATTTTTTTGTATTTAGAAGTCTCGTTGACGCATACATCCAAGATGGCCGTCATCGACATTTTGAAAAATATCATTTATTTTTACTTTTAGGTGGAAAAATATGTGTAATACCACTTTTTCAAGTGTAATTAGCATGGGGAACTCATTTTCGACACTATTTTCTAATTTTAAAGTCTCTTTTATTCATAAATCCAAGATGGCCGCCATCCACATTTTTGAAAAATATAGACTTTTTTATTGAAATTTCAATTTTTTAACTTTTTGTCCGAAACAGATGTGTAATACCGCTTTTCAAAGTGTAGTTGGTACAATACACTCATTTCTGACATATTATTTTTATTTTTAGATCTCCTTGATGCATAAATCCAAAATGGCCGGCATCGCCGTTTTGAAAAATATCATTTCTTCACTTTTTGCGGAAAATATATGTAATACCCCTTTTCAAAGTGTAATTAACACGATAAACTCATTTATCAGATTTACTTTTATTTTGAGGTCTCGTTGATGTATAAATCCAAGATGGCCACCGCCGCCATTTTGAAAAATATGAGTTTTTACTTTTTGGCAGGAAAAGATGTGGTCTCGTACATGTATATTTCTAAGATGACCGCCACCAACATCTTGACAAACATCGTATTTCTACTCTTTGGCAATAATTGATACTTATAGTACGACTTTTGCATGCAAAAAATGATTTTCGTCACTATGTTCTTCTTTTAAAGTATATATGATGAATAAATAAAGGTTACAGAAAGAAGATGTGTAACACCATTTTTGGAAGTCCAGACTATTTAAGACAATGATTTTTAATTTGGAGGTCTCATAATTCACCAATTTTGACGCTGAAATATTGTAATATATAGGCCTAAACAGATCAATTGTTGGCTTTTGTAAATTCAACATTGCTGAACAATTTGTAAAATTATCATAGGCATAAAAATAAATGCACAACAAATGATATACTACAGATTTTAATGTCCATTTGGAATGAAGCATGACATTGTGAAAATAATAACTGTTATTCTTATAATGATATAGAGAAAAACAGATTAAATGTCCATCTGTTATCACTAACTAATAGTAGACTTTATAACACACATTCACATGTATTATTCAGTTAGATACTGTGTGTAATATAGTTATATTAAATTAGGTATATTTTGTTTTTAATTATTTTTAATGTCATCATTCCCATCATCATCATCAATATTCATTACATTTATATATCCATCTGGATCACATTTGCACAGTTCTGTACAAGGCATATCATGCTGGCGACAAGAACATCGCCCGACACAGTGACTCTTACTGCATGTGCACCTGATCAACTTCAAGATTAAGTCTGGGACAATGGGTGTGCGGATTAGAATTGGCATATATTGTCCTAACGTGGCATTTAGTTCATTGGGCGGCCTAACGATTGGCTGAAAGAGTAATGCCTGCACCCAGATGGAACATTGGTAATGTGCCCGTCGTATGTGTTCATGATGAGCATCTTGTTCTGGAGGAAGCGTGTCAAGACCTTGATCTTTACCAAGGCCACGGAAATGAAACCATCTGAGGTGTGAAGCTTTCGTGATATCAGTATTTTTCGGTCTAGAACCTCAACAGAAGTCACCATCCTCTCCTGTTCTTAACTCAATATAGCGAGCTCTTAACTCAATATATCAACTTCTTAACTCAATATATCGAGTTGTGAACTCAATATATAGAATTGATAACTCAATGTATTAAGTTATTAACTCAATATATCGACTTTTTAACTCAAAATATCGAGTTGTGAACCCAATATATCGAGTAGTAGTAGTAAAACATTGCTTTACGTTACTTTTCGGCACAAATAGTCTTTTAAGTGACATTGTAATACGATAAAAACGTTGTAGTCAATTGATGAGATGCATGATGTACAGATGATGATGTGAGGGTGGGGGTGATAGGGCATGGTGGGTTATTGAGAGCGTTTTCCTTCGCTCGCCCGATAAGGGGTTCTGGGCATGTCTAGGGGATCTACCCCCAGACATGCCCAGACGGGCGGAGACTTGGGTTTCGCTGTGCAATTTAATGCTGGAACTCCGCAGCCGCGTTATCCTTGGGTCGGATAGTCCCCACAGTAACAATGTGAAAGATAACTCCCTCTAGGTAACTCCATTCATCCCACGTGAGAGACCTGATGTCAAACACGCTATTGAAGGTTATTTAAGGCCTACACCAGCGCCAGCACTGATGCGGGAGCTGCATTGGCTCCGCTGTTGAGCAGAGGAACCAGGGTACGCCACTGGTAATCCACCACAAGATTATGGCCAGATACGATGAGGCTGTAGCTGCCCTTGGATGATTGCTGTAGACTAGTGCTTCCGTACAATGCCATACAGAGCATTCAACAGACGGAACAGATCCCTAATGACCCTCCCCGGATGGGGGCGAAAAAAACTACTACTAGCAATCATCCCAGTACCCTCAATATATCGAGTTGATAACTCAATATAACGAGTTCTTAACTCAATATATCGAATTTTTAACTCAATTATATCGACTCACTAACTCAATATATCGACTTCCTAACTCAATATATGGAGTTGTCAACTCAATTATCGACTTCTAAACTCAATATATCGAGTTGTGTCTTCACTATATCGAGTTGATAACTCAATATATCGAGTTAATAACTCAATATATCGATTTCTTAACTCAATTATATTGACCTCCTAACTCAATATATCGAGTACTTAACTCAATATATGGAGTTGTGAACGCAATAATCGACTTATAAACTCAATATATCGAGTTTTCACCTCAATATATCGAGTTGATAACTCAATATATCGACTTCTTAACTCAATATATCGAGTTGATAACTCAATATATCGACTTCTTAACTCAATATATTGACTTCTTAGCTCAATATATCGAGCTGTGAACTCAAATATATTTAGTTGACAATTCAATATATCGACTTGCTAACTCAATATTTCAAGTTTTCAACTAAACATATCAAGTTCTGAAGCCAATATATCGACCTCTTAACCCAATATATCGAGTTCTGAACTCAACATATCAACTTCCTAACTCAATATATCGAGTTCTTATCTCAATATATCGAGTTCTTAACTCAATATATCGGCTCCTCAGCTCAATATATGGACTTCATAACTCAATATATCGAATTCTTAACTAAATTATATTGACTTCCTAACTCAATATATCGACTTCTTTACTCAATATATGGAGTTGTTAACTCAATTAACGATTGATTTCTAAACTCAATATATCGACTTCTAAGCTCAATATATCGAGTTTTCAACTTAATATGTCGAGTTCCTCACTCAATATATCTACTTCTTAACGCAATATATCGACTTCTTAACTCAATATATCGAGTTGTGAGCTCAATATATTGAGCTGAAAACTCAATATAATATCGACTTCTTATCTCAATGTATTGACTATTTAGCTCAATATATCGACTTCTTAGCTCAATATATCGAGCTGTGAACTCAATATATTGAGTTGACAACTCAATATGTCTAGTTGTAAGCTCAATATATCGAGTTTTCAACTCAACATATCGAGTTCTGAACTCAATATAATGACTTCTCAACTCAATATATCGAGTTGTGAACTCAATATATCGAGTTGAAAACTGTTTATCGTCCGCTTTAGATGGTTTCAATTCTGAGGGGGCGATATATTAAGTTGTCAACCACGACTCTATATTGAGTTTATTTTCTCAACATATTGAGTTGACAACTCGATATATTGAGTTGACAACTGAACTTATTATAGTTCTTGTCTCAATATATCGAGTTCTTAGCTCAATATATTGAGTTGTTAACTCAATACTAGTATACCAAGTTGTTAACTTAATATAGCGTCTTCTTATCTCAATATATCGAGTTCTTAACTCAATATATGAATTTATTAACTCAATATATCGAGTTGTAAATTAAATATATGAATTTGTGAACTCAATATATTGAGTTAACAAAATAAGAATGCGAATGTCGCTTCTCGGGCTTTCATAATTTTACTGCTACCATTAGTTAATCACCAATGACATACTACAAGCAACTATTGCACCACTAGTAATGAAGTTTTAGTTTTACATCTATCGGCGCTGGTGGTCATTTTTTTACCTTGATGGGTTGTGTTAATGTTCTATAAAAAGGTTTTCAGGGTCACTGGTGGCTATAAAGATATTATTGATATCATGAAAAGATGTTGAGCCATCAAGTTAGCCAGAAAGGACATATCACGTAGCTATTATGTCATTAGTAAAACACTCTGACCACTCTGACCGCTGTTCGTTCTCTTGCACTTTCATGTCATATTTGAAGGTCGCAGCATCTACAATTGTAATTTCAAGCCCACCAGATTATCGGATTATTATTTAAAAATCTATTTTTCTCAAAATGGCCGCTAGCGGCCATCTTGGATTTGTGCTATTTTCTACCTCTCGACCTCAAAAATACCCCAAAATTACATAGGAAGCATTAAAATGTGCCCGGGAACAGATTTTCCATGCCGTAAAACATAGAAAAGATGGTATTACATAATGATCTGCTTCAAACAAGAGCTAAGATATTACATTTATTATTTTTGACGGCCATTTTGAATTTAACTAAGAGGTCAACGGAGGTCACCCCTTTTTTTGCGATGAGTTTCAGAAACACATTTCACATACCTAACACCATACCAAATTTGAAAAAATGGAGATTTGTTTCCTGACGGTTTTTTACTATTAGAGTATGTAGTAGTTAATTAAACTCATAATTGACCTTGAACATTACTTTTGACCTCAAATAACACCCATATCATTGAAATGACCCCAAAAGCTGATTTATCGTGTCGCAAAACATACAAAAAGTGGTATTGCATAATATTCTACTTAACCCTTTGAGTGTGGGCGACGCTTTTAAGCGCATTCATACTGTTTTTCCACAACTAAAATTTGACAGAAATTGAACAAATATGCATGTATAAATCTTGAGTAAAGCCCCCATTGTGAAATTTAGCAGGTTTAATTTTTAAGTGAGTAGGTATTTTCCTTTCATTTGAAGTTGGCAATTGCGTGAGCAATGCCAACTTCAAATGAAAGGAAAATGTTAAGTAGTAATGAAGCACTTGAAGAGTTAAAAGACGAGCTGAGATAATACATTTATTCGTTTTCATGGTCGTTTTGGCGGCCATTTTGAATTTGACCTGTAGAGGTCACCAGAGGTCAAGTTCATTTTGTTTGCGATGGATTTTGAACATGCGCTGCCCATAACTAACACCATGCCAAATTTCAAAAACTTGTGACCAAGTGCATGATTGTGATGAATTCCCTCCCCGCTATAATCAATATTTTCACAGCTAATCAAATAATACTGCACAGTTACATAATTGTACCACAAACTTTCTATTTGTTACCATGGTAACTGATGTGCGGGGTGAATGTTTTTGTTAATATTTTATATTAAATTACACATAAGTGTGTAAATAATGAATAAAGTGATCGTTGTTGTGGTAATCCTTACCTTTTTAATTTAAAAACTGCGTCTATGGTTCTCACATTATTTTACTTTCATGACCCGTTGCCATGGCAACACCTATATTCAGCTATATTATGATTAAGTAGCGATATCTAAGACACATTTTTCAACCACTGCGGTTTGTAAGGTATTGATAACACAACATTGTGAAATTTTGTTGGTTTTGGTGTCTATTTATCATAAAGTGCTGGTTGTCCAGGTGTAATATGGTTGAAATTGTGGTTTGTATGCCCTAATTAGGTCCACAATTTAAAATGACTGCCACAAATGCAAAAAAATGCAAAAAAAATGACAACATCGATTTTTGCCTTCAGTCACCTCCAAAGATCAAAATAAAATCAAAAATTAAAAATATATATGAAATTTTCACGAAATTACATAACAGAGTGCACTATAGGTTCCAACTAACACTTCTGAAAAGTCCCAAGCAGCACTCCTGTTTAATTTCAAAAAAATTGACTAAAACTATTTTTCAATATTACGATCGCTAGCGAAAATCGAATTTTTCAACTTTTTTTATTTTGCAAATGTTAGGCATCGTTACTTATGTTTTTGAACACAAGGTATCGATCAAATACTCAGAATAATTTATTTAAAGTCGATTTAGCATCTTTCGGGAACAAATGAATGATATCTTTAGTGAAATATCCAAAACCATCTCTTTTCTATATTTCGGCTACATATTAACGCTAAATTTTTGGTTTCTGCATGATTTGGTGTTGATAAATTTATCTGTCATGTTTTTTCGATAAAAATGGCCTATACTTGACCTTAACATTCAGAATAGTTGCCGACAAAAATAAATAAATTCGTTTTTATGCATCTGAACTAGAATATAAAAAAAACACTTTTGTTTAATGGTAATCTAAACAATAGACTGGGTGATACGTCAGATTAGTCTACAAGGCATTCGAAACTCCGTTTAAGCATATTTTTTTTACATGCTCTGATGTGCTAGGTATTTAAAATGACGTCATAATTGTAATTGGATATAGGTATAGGTTTATTTCAGCAATAGGCCCAGCGGCCTGTGAGCATACAATACAATACAAATCCAATAATATGCCATTGCGTGTGAAGATAATATAAGTGATACAAATATAATATAATTATGATCACTCCAGTTTGTACAAACCTTTATACACATATATGGCCAAGTTACGGATCGTTTTTCGTGTTAATTTAAACATTGAAGGGTTAACAAAATAATAAAATTTTATATAGCGGCGGCGAAGTTCAACAAGATTATCTTTTTTACAGATTAAAATGAAATGATATTCATCTTCCAGCTCCTGACAGTGCTGACATAACCTTTCATTTCGCGGCTGTCCTAACCATCGACCACTTACAATTGCAAGCCTGTGATTTCGGGCGAAAAATTTACACATTGCATATCTATATTTAGGAATGGTAACAACATCAAAATATAAACTATAAGAAAACCTCACTTTCACATGTCTATACAATTCCATATCTGAACCAGTCTCCATATCTCCAAACCAGCCTTGTATAAACTGATCATGTAACCGCTGTTTACAAATATTTAAAAAACGGTGAGTATTTCCTACGCCTTGTGCCGTCCATACGTCTGCAAATCCCAGTTTAAACAGTAAATCTCGTGTAAGACTAGCCCAGTTGATTATGTTTTCATCTTCATTTAAACGTTTATACAGCGAATCATACATTTTAGATACTAATGGATTTCCCTTATGACATACTATTTTTAACCAGTAGTTTATAATTCTAAAATATCTCTGTAACTGAAGAGGAAATCTTCCTAGTTCACCATACACAATATTGCTAGTAGTAGTCTTCTTAACTTTTAAAACTTTCTTACAAAAATTAAGATGTACTCTTTCCACTGCATCCGCACTATGAAAACCCCACACTTCACTTCTGTACATAAGTATAGGGGCAATTAATCTATCAAAAAGCTCACAGCAGAATTCAGGTTGTGGGTCATATAAATGATATAATTTTCTATTGAGTTTAAACATAGCCTGTTTTGCCTTATCAGCTAAGGTGGTCTGAGTTTGACTCCATTTACCGGTATATGAAAAGACAATGCCAACATAATTAAACGTGTTTACAATATCCAGTCTTTTATCACCATAAAACCAGTGATCATCTTTTGATAAAATACCACCCTTCCTAAAAATCATCACTTTAGTTTTGTCTGTGTTAATTATTAACCTCCACTTTGTACAATAATCATGAAGCACATCAAGACCCATCTGTAATCCTTCTCTAGTGGATGAAAATATAACAGAATCGTCAGCGTAGAGAAGAAGATACAGCTTTAAATCATCAATACTGATTCCATTTACACCTTTGTCTATTAATTCTTGCTCCATGTCGTTTACAAATAACGAAAACAGAAATGGAGAAAGGCTCTCACCCTGACGTACGCCTAAATGACAGTCAAACTGCTCAGATAAAACACCTTTAACTCTGACTTGTGATTTTACGTTCTGATACATGCTGTGTATAATATTAAATATTTTTCCACGGATTCCTTTTAAAATCATTTTATACCACAGGCAATCTCTGTTAACATAATCAAAGGCTTTCCGGAAATCTATAAATGAACAATAAAGACGCTGATTTTGGTTTAAACACACATTCACAATATTATGCAATATAAAAGTATTATCTACTGTGGATCTGCCTTTGCGAAATCCCGCTTGTGCATCTATTAAAATGCTATGACTATCAGCCCAGAACATTAGTCCTAAAGTACTTAGTAATGTTATCCCTCTATAATTATCTACATTTTTTAAATAACCTTTTTTATGTAGAGGTACAATTATACCATTGGTCCAAATACTAGGAAAATAACCATTTTGAAAAACATTATTAAAAAGACATGTTAACATTGGTGCCAGTACTTCAGAAGCATTTATATATAATTCATTAATAATTAGATCGTGACCAGCTGCTTTACCCGTTTTTAATTCACGAATAGCATTCTTCACTTCATCAACATCAAGAGTATTGTTCAATTCCTCAAACATTGTATCATTATTTAAATTTTCATTCAAGTACTCATAAATATCATCATCAGCTTGTGTAGATACATCTTCGGGGTTATTTAAACTTTTGAAATACCCATAAAATTCATCAGCTGTTAAGTTAGACTCACCAGTGCTTGTGTTTGAATCAAGTTTATCTAGTAATTGCCAATACAAACGAGCATCATCTACTTTTTGCTTCAAAATATTCTTCATAAATGCATGATCATACTCTCTTCTACAAGACCTAGCTCATCGCGTATATGCGGACCTTGATCTTATCATATTATTCCTACATTCATCCGTCTCATTTTGCCTGTATTGATTCAAATTATTAAAAAATGCGTCTCTGAGATTTTTACATCCATCTGACATCCATTTCGGCAATGAACTGGTAGTGGATCTGGCAACATTATACGATTTACCAAATAAGGGTTCTGCAATGTCGGTCAGAACTTGGGTGAACTTATGAAACATATCATTAACACCGTCTTCTGTATCACATTTACCACTACAAATATTTACCATCTTTTCCATAGTGCTATCTTTAAGGAGTTGTTCAACATATATATCTTTCTTATCTCGGTCAAATTTGATTTTTTTTTCACACTTAGTCGGTATTTTTACACTTTCATTCACCTGTTCAGAAGCTTTAAACTCAATATGTAACAAACTATGATCGCTGTAAACTGTTGGGTCACAAACACAAAAACCTGTAAGTAAATCAACACAATTTGAACTGCATAAAATATAATCCACCGCGCTGCATCCGTTATTTGTTATACAAGTATACTCTCCGATTCCATTCATTAAACTCATAGAACTAGCTTTGCATAAATCTAACAAAGATATACCTTGTGCATTTGGTTGTTTTTTTTATCTTTTGAACATCTTGGTTTGCATAATACGTGTGTTTCAGGAACATCAGTGTCAATATCATTATCAAAATCAATAAAATCTGCCCTCTCACCTGTTCTAGCATTAAAATCACCAGCAATTAAAGTGTAGTGATCTTTGCCACATTTTGTTTCGATTTCTGCTAAATCATCTAACAGTTTATTAAATACATCATTTGACTGTGATGGTGTTACATAACAAGCACATATATATAGATCATTATCGATGTTTAAAAAATCTTTGCTTAGTTTAAGCCATAGTACATTGTCATCCGACTGTTTATGTAACGATAACAAATTTGAAAAAAATGTTTTTATAATAAACAACGATTCCTCCAGAATCACGCTTTGCACGTGTCGGTCTTGGGCGATGAATTGAAAAATAATTATAATCGGGTAAAGATAAATCGCATTTAATGTTTGTCCATGTTTCAGTTAAAATTATAATATCATACTCTTGCAAATAATCAACAAATGTTTGATCTTTTAATTTATAATTTCTTTTTGATGCTAGCCCATGTGGATTAAATGTTCAATGTCTGGTTTATCGCGTTCATGTCCTTCATTGTCGGGTTGTTGGTTTATACAGTCTTGTTTATGTACAACTTCTGTACTGAAACCAGTACGGGTATCACTATATACATTGTCTTGACCTTGTTTGTTTTCACCATACACTGTGCTAACAGTAGTCTCACCAGCGTAACACTAACCTCTCATGACACGTGACCAGTCCGGAATTTCATCCCTGACCACCACACCATCTACGACCAGTTTGGCTGGATAAGCGATGATTGCCCTTTTCCCATCCTGTCGTGCCTTTCTTCTGTCAGCTTCAAGATTGCTGCGGGCTTTACGTAGGGGGTCAGGTATGTCTCTACTTATTCCCTGGCGCTTTCCTTGCAGAGCTTTACTATTGCTGAGGACAAACTCCACATCTGGATAATCCCGGAAACACACAATTATCGGACGTGTTTTTCCTGGCTTTGGGGCTCCAAGTCTATGTACCCTCTGAATGGCCACGGGTCTGGTCACGCACAGCTGAGTTTTAATAAAGTCATCCAGCACCACACTCACGTCTTCGCCTCCTTGCTCAGCAATGTTGTAGAAAATAAGGTTGTTACGACGTTGGCGTGCTTCATGATCCCATGACTTGTACAGCTGTTGCTTCTGTGTACACTCAAATGTATATAGTTTATCTGTCAAATCTCTGATTTTATTATCCGTTTCTTCCAAAATATCTGACTTCTGTTTCTGCATTTTCTCCTCAATCACGTTAGTAATCTCATTACGAAATTCATCAAACCTTTTATTCAACGACTTTTTTATATCTTCTTGACCTTCTTTCAACTCAGCCAACAATCGAGTCACGTCGCTGGTACCGGCAATCGCCATTTTACTTGGTGGCTTTCTCGTTCCTTCCATATCAGATGAGCTATTTCTCTCCCTTCTTCTGGATTTATCTCCCATAATATAAGCTATTATGATCACAGTTTATTATTCGATTCATTTGTTGTAAAATACCTCTGTTTTCTGATTCATTTAAATGGAAAATTTAATTTTTTTCGGAGCTGATTCCATACACGTCTTCACACTGCGGAGGCACACAAATATATGTAAAATGACGTCCGTCTTGAGTTTTGCGATAAAATATAGGTCAGACGATAAAAAATAAACATCAGAAAGGTGTGTTTCAGCCCCCAAGGCATACACAGATCATAAGTTTAACAATCTCGTGCCACAAATAAAAAAGGCCGAGGCTATTGACAGGACAAGCCTGTCAACACTGATTGTTTATAGCTTATTGACAGGATAAGTCTGTCAAAATGCACAGCATTCGCCTTTATATACAGGCTATTTCCTGTCAATGATACTGTATTATTGACAGTATCGTCCTGCCAATAACTGATTACTACTATTGACAAGTTGTGCATCGACCAATGGGGAACGCTATAGATTGTAACAAGGCATCTGATTGGCTCGCCAATGAGATCGTAACGAGACTGTCAATAAAGTCTTATCGGCTATTGACAGGACATGTTTGCAAGACGTTTCGGTACACGTAACCCTTTCACTACGAGTGCAGCGACGGCAGGCTACAAATAACATAACCACAGTACGTGTAACTGCATGCTATGTCCGTAATAACTTTCTGAATCGTTTGTGGTATGGTGCGGCTGCTATCATGACAGAAAAAGTAGCCAACAAACATGAGATTATTCCGCAAGGGAGGATCTAGAATTTTTGAAAAGGGGTTGACGTAGGGAGTCTTAGGGCTTGATCCCCCACCCTCAGAATATTTCAGATGATTTCTGGGCCTATACTATTCCAGTCTTGTCATTTTCGGCTGATTTGACTTGAAATGACTTAGAAATAACTTGGAAGTTGAATTATGCACCATGTAAGGGCAGCCCCAACCCATTTTAAACATTGCACCCAGTTTATAGGGTCTTATGCCTAGAATATAAATCTAAGGCTATATGCCAATTTGCTTAAATGTAGGCCTACATGTTTTGCGGTCCAATCAGGCCTGCGTTTGCTTGGATGCCATAACTAGTTAACGTGGGGTTATTATTATCTAGTCATCCTGTTTTCACTCTGAATGTGTTCTGGAGTTACCATGTGTTGATAATCAGCTATCAATAGTCTCGTCTGTGCCTCTTATGTAACTGGGAGCCATCTCATATGACTTTTATATGACAACCAAAGGACAACCCCATCCATGTCGATCCTTGCACCCAGTTTAAGTTTCATCTCCTGCAGTTAATGTCTATTCAGATATGTTTCAAACACACTTTTCCGGCCCAATTGAAGGGTGTTTAGTACTAGTGGTGGAAGGGTGATAGTTTTGGTCCTACTTTGCCACTATGATTTCACTGATAATTTAAAAAAATGTATGTACATTAACCCTTTACACACTAAGTTATCTAATTAAGATTGTCATCCACTTGAAGTTGTGTCTCGCTACCGCGACCCACAACTTCAAGTGGGTGAAAATTACCCAAATTTCCTAATTAATTATGGACCATACATTTGCAATGCACTCATCGCATTCCTAATAATTGGGATTTAGCCTGCTAACAACACAGAATAAAAACGATTATAATTGTGATAATCGGTGAAAGGGTTAAACGCCACAAGGACATTAATTACGTGACGTGAGGGATCCGGCATCTTGTTAAAGTTTTAGATTTTGAGCGAGGCCAAAATTAATAATTTACAAAATAATGATGATTTTACCTAACTGATATAAATAGTTGACAAAAAAAGTATCCTGTACATTGGCCAACCCTACCCCTGTTTTCAAAGATTTTGTTTTCTTAGTTGACATCCGTAGCACAAGGCAACCACTAACTTGGTATAGAGCTCTTTCAAATGTGAAAGTTTTACCAACCACTCCGACCATGCCTTGGTAAATGGCATAGAACGAATTGAAAGCCTTAAAATCGGTTTTTAATGATTACACGATGTGGTAAATGTATGATATGTGCCCATGGTCATTTGCTCTGAAATGTGTTTAATTTGGATCTGTGTTTCGTCAATATTTTAAATATTTTGCAATGTGACGAGTAAAAATAATTAAACTTGCTCAATATCTCGTGTCAGAAAATATATCAACCGTGATAAGGATCTAAAACCTTACGAACACATGTTAATTCTATTTGTTTGTCACATATGTAATTATAGCGGTTCCTGAAAATAAAAATGGCACAGAAAATGTCCGTCACGTAGCGATACTTCGGATTGCAGATGATGTGTTTTACAGACCTAGGTTTAATTTCATTTTTTAGTTCTAATTCCCGTTCCAATTCCATTTTTCTAATTCCAAGTCTTATTCCAAACCCTAATATTTGACATTTATAATTCCAATTCCTAATTTCTTTTGTAATTTCCTACTATTTTATTAGGCTGATAACTATAATCTGATTTTAGGCACATAATATGTTATAGTGAGAATAATAAACAACACATTTTATATGACAGAACATTTTTATTATTGGTGATAATAAATCATAATCACAAATACTATAGAGAACATTATAATATTATACACTGTATAATGTTCTCTCTCCCCAATTCCTGTAAAGGTCAAAAATGTATAATGATTAGTAAGGTTGACACTTCGCCGGCACATTAACATAATCTGCCCCCCACCCCTCCCCTTGGCTGTTTTTGGTGGGGCCCCCCTCCTCCCTTGTCCCCCCCTCTTTGGAAAGGGTGACTCATCACGGTCCCCCACCCTTCCTTGGAAAGGAGTCGTCCAACCAATATTGGCTTGATGCCGGCCCACCGTCATAGCCCCTCTCCATGAGGCCGCAGGAGGTCCGCCTCCCCTAGAAAAAAATAACTCACCCCCCACCCCCTTCTTAGAAAGGGTGACTCATCACGATCCCCCCTCCTCTTGGTGCCAGTTACAAACTGGTACACCCCCTCCCCTTGGCTCTGCAGGGGGTCCCCCTCCCTCAGAAAAGGATGACTCATCACTGCATTCCACCTCACACAGAAAAGGATGACTCACCACTGCCCCCTCCCCCCTTCTACAGACTAGTATGACCCCTCGCCTATGTAATGGGGATGATATTTGATTAATGGGTATCATGTTTTGACACTGGGAGCATCAATGTGCATGATTAATGAGATATATTGTCATATTATTATGATCCCCCACATATGTAATGTGGATGATATTTGATTCATGAGCGTCAGGTGATAGATGGGGTCATGTTTTGACACTGAGAGCGTCAATGTGCATGATTAATGAGAGTTATTGTCATATTATTATGATCCCCCACATATGTAATGTGGATGATATTTGATTCATGAGCGTCAGGTGATAAATGGGGTCATGTTTTGACACTGAGAGCGTCAATGTGCATGATTAATGAGAGTTATTGTCATATTATTATGATCCCCCACATATGTAATGTGGATGATATTTGATTCATGAGCGTCAGGTGATAGATGGGGTCATGTTTTGACACTGAGAGCGTCAATGTGCATGATTAATGAGAGTTATTGTCATATTATTATGATCCCCCACATATGTAATGTGGATGATATTTGATTCATGAGCGTCAGGTGATAAATGGGGTCATGTTTTGACACTGAGAGCGTCAATGTGCATGATTAATGAGAGTTATTGTCATATTATTATGATCCCCCACATATGTAATGTGGATGATATTTGATTCATGAGCGTCAGGTGATAGATGGGGTCATGTTTTGACACTGGGAGCGTCAATGTGCATGATTAATGAGAGTTATTGTCATATTATTATGATCCCCCACATATGTAATGTGGATGATATTTGATTCATGAGCGTCAGGTGATAGATGGGGTCATGTTTTGACACTGAGAGCGTCAATGTGCATGATTAATGAGAGTTATTGTCATATTATTATGATCCCCCACATATGTAATGTGGATGATATTTGATTCATGAGCGTCAGGTGATAAATGGGGTCATGTTTTGACACTGAGAGCGTCAATGTGCATGATTAATGAGAGTTATTGTCATATTATTATGATCCCCCACATATGTAATGTGGATGATATTTGATTCATGAGCGTCAGGTGATAGATGGGGTCATGTTTTGACACTGGGAGCGTCAATGTGCATGATTAATGAGAGTTATTGTCATATTATTATGATCCCCCACATATGTAATGTGGATGATATTTGATTCATGAGCGTCAGGTGATAGATGGGGTCATGTTTTGACACTGAGAGCGTCAATGTGCATGATTAATGAGAGTTATTGTCATATTATTATGATCCCCCACATATGTAATGTGGATGATATTTTATTCATGAACGTCAGGTGATAAATGGGGTCATGTTTTGAATGAGAGTTATTGTCATATTACTGGTATGTATGATTAATGAGTGTCAGGAGGTGGATGATGACTCATACTAGGATGATGAATGGGTGTCAGGATTCTGCTAGGATGCTAACGTCAGCATAGGACGCTATTTAATGATGTGTCAGCTCCCTTGGACCCTTTGGACCCCTTGGGCTTTTCTGCTTGTACCTTTCCCACTTGGACCTCTCCCCTATAGTGGGAATATCAGGGATGGGGTCAAATACCTATTTGTATTCACGTATTTTTATTTGAATCTTTCGTATTTGTATTTGTATTTGATTTTATAAAAGGCCTGTATTTATATTTGTATCTGATCCCTGTATTTGATGCATTTTATTAAATATAATTCAAAAAAATATTTTTTTACAAAGTTAATATATTTTTTACAAAATATAGAGGAGCGGCAAATCGCCAAAAGAGAGGTGTTTTTTCAAACAAAAATAAACATTGTCTAGCCTGAATTTTCTATTAGTGTATAATCTTAGGTTTCAGGAACTGCAATCCGTTTTGTGTGCAGCCTTGAGCATAACCTTCAAAATTGAGCATTTCCAAGACAGGGTATGCAATATATCGATAAGTGTTGAAAATCACCTAAATTAATGCCAGGGCCTTAATATTGGTCAAATTTCAATCATTCACCTATCAAATTGTCTAGAATGATGGACTAAGTCACGTTATAGGCATTAAAAAGAAATAGGTTCCAAAATAATTCTTAGATTTTGTGAAATGGGTATGTTTTGACCTATTTTATTGTCGTTTTAAGTTTAAAAATTTTGCAATGTCAATATATTTGACATTTTTGAGGGTTTATATGGCCTGAAGTTGTATTTTCAAACTATCGTACCCAAAAGCTTCAATAAAAATGTCACGCAAAGATATTTCAAGATAAATAAACCTTGAGGGACCCCCCCCCCCCTAAATTACTTTTCCGGCCAGGTAAAACAGCAGATGTTAATTTTGCTCTTGAAATGTGTTCCAACTGTTACTGTGGAGCTACTAACAACAATTTGGAACTAAAATTTGGCGTGATGGTTCTTAAGAGCATGCTTCAGCATTCCATACTACAGCTAGCCCTCGGAAAATTCAAGATGGCGACTATTTATTAAGATGGCCGCCAAATGAATTTCTAATTACCAATTTTCTAATAAATAGGGAGCTAATTCATGTATTTGATTCATTTTAGTGTCAAAACATTAGTTGTCTTACATGTCGAGTTTATTTTCATATTCTTAGAATCCAAAATGACGACCATTTTTTAAGATGGCCGCCAAATGTACTCCTTTATAATTTGAATTATGTGACTTGTAGTAGGGTCCAAAACCATGATTCCGTGACCAACCTTCTGCAAGTAACGTTTGACAGTTGTTTTGGGTAGCTTAAGGTATTTGCAAAAAATTAGCTCCTACGCCTCTTTTAAAAAGGCGGGCGGAATTTTCTAGAGCGTAAAATCCAAAATGGCCGCCATCGGTCACGGTGAAAAGCAAGAATTCCCTTATTTCATCCACAGTGGAACACATTTTTGAATGTATTTATGTAGGAAATGGATTTATTGAGGTCATAGTAGTATTATTTACCATATAAGTGTGAAAATGTAAGATATATACCCCCAAAATAGGAAAATGCGTCACTGAGGGGTGCAATCCGTTATAAACAGTTACCTTTTGATCTGGCTTACCTAAAATTTCATGTAACATGGTGGGGAATCAATTGTGGGGTTATTTTTACAATTGTGTGCTTCCTTCATGTGAAAATCTAAGATGGCCGCCGTTCAGCATAAGGTAAAGCCCAAAAATGATCAATTCACAGTGAATCAATTAAAAATGTTATGTGCTCTGCTATTTGAGGTTACAAAAAGCAATACAAATAAGTTGTAAAACATTTATTTCAACTAAAACATCATCTGATATTCAGCAAAATAACGTAAAGAAAAACAAAAATTGACTCGAAATAATGAACATTATTAATAAAACCTTATGAAACTATTTAAAACTAAAATCACAAGATATCTTGTGAAAATTCATAAAAGACTAGTAGGCACAGCCAAAAATACTATTGTAACGATATCTGAAGGTATAGTCAACTGGTAAAATACGCAGGACATGGGTCCCCCCAGAATGCAATAGTGCCCGTGGGTATACCATAATAATATTATTTGCATTTCATATCAAACGCCGCATAAGGAGCAAGTTCCCAAATCATAGCAAGTCCATATACTTGAGCGACATCTATGAGTTAATAATTCCACCAATGCTCTTATCTGGTGTTGTGTTTCAAAGCTGACTGTATTACTGACTGTATTACTGCGGGGATCTCGAAACCGCTGACCCCCATGCATGCGTTGACATGAGGGCTTTCGCAGCAAACAGTGTACACTCACCCAATGCTTGTTTAATGTTGTGCCAGCGTCGCAGACGTTGGTCTAACATTAAAACAGTGTTGGGCGAGTGTCTCGTTGGAGTATTACCCATAGTCTTGTATAGGGTTGAATTACTCAGCTGAATGCAATCATTCAACCTGTACTGTATACTGAAGGCCTACAAGTGTCTTACGCATGCGAATTCAGAACATGTCATAGGAATGTTCCTAACATGCTACATGCAAATTTTGCCAACACCATAGTATTCCACTCTCACATTGAAAAACCCCCAGTAAGTTGAATGATTTTAAACATGTGTACAGTTTAGTTTTAATAGGAAACGTTACACGAATCAGTATCTCGTTCAATAGCATCAAGTACGTCACAAGAATGATCTTTGTAGCAACAACATTTTTTGTCTTTAGTCTGAGTCTGACTCACGCTCTGAATCATTTGTTCTTTGCTTGGGTGTGGTGTAAGTTTGCCGGGAGATCTACGTTGGTATAGCGTATTGGTCTACAATGACCATTAATCATTTCCCATCCATGGCGAATCGGATAAGGATGGTTTCTGAGCTCTGGATGGCGCTGAATATAGGCTAAATAATTACCATGCATAAATTGTAAATTCAGGCTGACATTATCTGGTGGGAGGCGCACTATGGTGTTGTCAAAGTTTGCATGTAACATGTTAGCGACATTCCTATGACATTTTTCTTTACTTTTTTAATTATATAATTACTCTAGTCACTATCAGTTCATATTTGGAGCAGGCCATCTTAGATTTTCACATGAAGAAAGCACACAATTTTGAAAAGAACCCCACAAATCGATTTCCCACCCCAAAAATATATAAATGTTAGACCAACGTTTGTAACGCTGGCCCAACATTAAACCAACATTGGGTGAGTGTACAATGTTTGCTGGGAAAGCCCCCATGTCAATACATGCGTTGGGGTCAGCTGTTTCGAGATCCCCACAGTAATACAGTCAGTTAGCTTTCAAACACAACACACAGACAAGCGCATTTGTGGAATTATTAACTCAAGTATATGGACTTGCTATGATTTGGGAACTTGCTCTTAATGCGGTGTTTGGTATGAAATGCACACAGTATCATTATGGTATACCCGCGGGCATTATAGCATTATTAGCATATCGTGATAATTGTATTTTTGGCTGTGTCTACTAGTCTTTTATGAACTTTCACAAGATATCTTAGATTGTGATTTTAGTTTTAAATAGTTTCACAAGGTTTTATTAAAGGGACCCCTTGGGATGAGACATTTTCAATGTTGTCAATTTTGAAAATTTAATTTATATAAAGCTATATAGCCTACTGATCTTAACTGAAACTACGAAAAAGTCAAAAAACTATTTTAAAGCACTGAAAACGAGTGAAATAGTTGTATTTCCAGGTCGTATATTGCGAAGTAAACAAAACAAGTCAGCAATATTCAGCACTTTACATCACATATTCCCACGTATCAGACGGTAAGATCAGATCATTCGCCGCGAATTGGTGTCTTATAGTCAGGACACGGGAGGACACACCTGGAGCACTGATTGTCTACCCAACGCTGGGCCGATGCCATCAGCATGTGGCCCAATGCTGTGAAAACATTCAATCGTCCTTCAGGTATACAAATAGTTTGTTTGGGTTACTTCTGGTTTCATAGAAATGTTGATTAAAAATATTTGTAAAAATATGAAAATTCTGAAAAAAATAAAAACATGATCCGTGGGATACACTACTTCAGTACGGAATTAAAAGGGAAAATTGATGTTATCCCAAGGGGCTGCTTTAATAATGTTTATCATTTCGAGTCAATTATAGTTTTTCTTTACGTTATTTTGCTGAATATCAGATGATGTTTTCGTTAAAAGAGATGTTTTACAACTTACTTGTATTGTTTTTTGTAACCTCAAATAGCAGAGCACACAACATTTTTAATTGATTCACTGTAAATTGATCATTTTGGGCTTTACCTTATGCTGAGCGGCGGCCATCTTAGAAATCCATTTCCTACATAAATACATTCAAAAATGTGTTCCACTGTGGATGAAATAAGGGAATTATTGCTTTTCACCGTGACCTATGGCGGCCATTTTGGATTTTACGCTCTAGAAAATTCCGCCCGCTTTTTTAAAAGAGGCGTAGGAGCTTATTTTTTCACAAATATCTTAGGCTACCCAAAACAACCGTCAAACGTTACTTGCAGAAGGTTGGTCACGGAATTATGGTTTTGGACCCTACTATCACCATGAGGTAAATGATGTTCCTTGACCAGCAGCATTTAAAAGTAGTGTATTAGGTCATATCACGTTTCAAGGATACAGCTATTACCAGCAATTTCACCTGCCGTGACGGCTTTTGATGAGAAGGTTTAAAGAATGCAAGCAGTATTGAAAGGGAATCCTTCTCCAATAGAGTAAGCTGACCTACCGGTAAATGATGTAACATCAAAAAGAACGAAGTGGTGTTTGTTGGCCTAATAACCAGCAGCTATAGGACAAAAACGTCTGGTCCACTTTTCCTATGTCTACAAGCATGGCAATGCTGCCAGATGTTCAAAGTGCTGAGAAGTGCTGAAAGATTACTGCCAGCTTTCCTCAAGATTATTCATGTCCTGTTAAATCAGACATTGTGAATTGCGGGACTCCTTCAAGCACAATAATCAAAAAGCTCCTGCCTGGCCGAGTGACAAAAGCAAGCTGACTCAACTGACTGTAATTCTTCGAATGCAGAAGTGACTGCACAATATACAGGGAGATGTCATCATATTGATTGGTCAGCGGTGATAATTTCCATACCTCGCACAATATACAGGGAGATGTCATCATATTGATTGGGCAGCGGTAATATTTTCCATACCTCAGCAGTGTTCCATCTAATTTCATAACTATAGCAGAAAAGACATTCTGTTGAAGACTGAGTCTATAGAAAGTCGAATCCAAACTTCTGAAAGCTCAAGATAGATCTAAAATAAGACAAGGTATCAGTGCCAAAAAGTAAGAAGACCTTGAAATACTGCAATATGACGACAACAACAACACCGCTTAAGGTGACAGAATAAACACGGTCGTCGTGACAATGAGACAACACCATCAGCAACATAATGAGAAACTGAATGTAGTGGCATGAATCACACGTAGGCATGCATGCCTTAGAAAGTAGCAAATCAGGTAGAGGTGCTTTAGTGGTTATTCCAAATGTCAGTCATGTCCCAGAAACCAGCAGTCCTACTTCGGGTAACTTGGCTGGTAAAAAGTAATAGTATATTTCGTTCCCACATGGGGCAGCTTGGAAGTTAGCATCACTAGGCTAGGAAGAAGCTACAGCCTCCATGACCTGATGACTCTGGCTATAATATTTGGGCGGATTCCCACATCGGCTGAATGTAGGCTACTTACTCTCATGAGCTGCCGTACGAATAAATGCTTGCGCTTGAGAGTGACGAAGCCACCAGTTGGCAACCAACCATTCGTCCGGCCAGACCCCTGGTTGAGACTATTCGACCCTTGGTTAGCGGAGGTGTTCGAAAGGCCATAGTGTCTCAGCATTAAATTGATCTGAGAAACATTTTAATAATCCACCATGCTCCATCATCCCATCCTTATGTCATCATCTGTATATCATTCATTTTTCTTCTACGGATTGCACTGTTTTAACGTATTAAAAAATAACCATTACGGCTGAATAATGACGTAAACCATTCTTTTATTACTACCGGTACATGTTTTACTACTACTACAAGCCTACTCCAAGGCGGTACCTGCAGATGGAAATACTTTCACACAGTTTTCTATTTTACCCACTGTTTTGTGTAGCTGTGTATGTATGAACAGTGGCGAGAACAGCGAGATCGCAACCCAAGCAACATTCTAAATGTTTTAGTGTGTTAAGTCTATTATTTATTTATTAGTACGGTTGTCCCACTTATTTATGGTAGCTATATACCGAAAACAAAGAGACATTCAATCATCAGTAGCAAGATCGTATTCTAACATAGGGGCCTACATTATACGTGGTATGATGTATTAGTGAAATGGGATTGTCTAATTTGTATGTCAATCTGTAAATCATAAAGATTCCTTTCCTTTATTTCTATGTGTGAGTGTTCTGGGTATTGTGTTTTGTGTATTAAGAAAATTATTCTTAATTTGATTATTTTGTTCATAAATGTATCTAATTAGTCATGTAGCATTATTTAGGATGGAGCCTTTATAAACTTACAAAGGCAATTCAGGGTACAAAATCGGAAGTAAAATATATAGAATATGTCGCAATTGACTATAAGTAGCATTAATAGAATGGAAGGGTGAATACAGTATAACTACTGATGTATAACGAAGGATCATAACCAACAAGATTATGTGGGATGACACATTTTAAAACTGAGGTAATTCAAGTCTTGTAAGTGTAAGGTAGATGGACTATAATTGACAATTGTGGGTGTTCAAAAAGACTTTGCGGCGGGTTTAATGTAGCTTAATTGGGAAAATTACCGCTTTTGGTGGGTATTTAAAACGATAATTACTAATGAATCAGTAATAATATGGGAGTTTCATACCATAGTTCACACTTGAAGATGGTTCGATAGCGATGTTCAAATGGCTGCAACGATTTACGAGCCAATAATGGGACCCTAAACTTGTGTAAAAATAGCGGCTATATTGGAATTTTGACAACATCACCTTATGTATCATAAAAACTGATCATATCGGAATTCCCTCAGCATACAGGAAAACATGTATATAAGTTTATATTTTATTGGGAAGTACACTGCAAATGTATAAATCGGTGAGCATCTCAAATAATATGATTATTGGAACAAATTTGAATTCAGGGGGAGCGGGCACTATTTCATACCTTGAGAGCTCAATATTATTCACAGATATATATATAAATAATCTTATAGTAACGCCAATAGATAGGGCTACAAGAATAATGCACAGTTTAGCCATAAAGCATAGCCCATTTCCCCCATTATCTGTTAATTGTGGTAATGAGTATTCCCAATGTAGGCTAATTCTAATGGTTCCAGAACTACTCAGGTTGTTATTCCAGATATTTTGAAACTTCAATGACTGAATTTGGACCAGTAAATGTTTTTTTGTGAATCTCATTTATCCTCTAATATAAACTCGCAATTTTGAATGATGCACACGAAACTGTTTGCAGCTCCTGACACCTAAGAACCTGTACTGATGGAAAATATGTTTTTATTTTTGTTTGAAAAAACACTAAGATGTCAAATGTCTCAGTACGCAGAAAAACTCTTTGCACGTTTAATTATATTGATTGGAACACTTGGAAATATTGAAATCAATGAGTGTCTACAAATTTATGATAAGTGAGCTGAATTGGGATGTAGAGGGGGTAAGGTCACTATTTCATATCTTGAGAACTCAATATAATTCACAGATATACAAATAAGATATTATTGCAAAGCTAACACATAGGGCTACAATGATACTGCATATTTAAGTCACAAGAACATCACCATCAGACACATAAATGTTAAAATAAACATTGTCAAGCTTAAAACAAACAACAAATTTAAATAACTTCTAATTTATCTACTGTAGTGGTTAAAGAGCATGTCTATGTGAGGGTATTGCTTACACGACTACTCAGCGTGTCATTACAAACAGTTTGGTACTTAAATTGTTGAATTTGGATCACTATTAAGGTCAGGACACGAATTTAAGTAATTTTCTTAATTTTTTCGATTTTGTGAAAAATCATACACCCCCCATGTATAAAATCGCGTTTTAGAATGCTATGCACAACGATGCACACCCAACGGATTGCAGTTCCTGGCACCTAAGGACCTGTACTAATGGAAAATCAAAGTTAAAAAATGTTTATTTTTGTTTGAAAAAACACCAAGAAATAGAGCTCTTCTGGAGATTTGCCGCTCCTCTAATAACATGATATAAAATTTCTTTTTTTCGTCATTCATGTATCTGTGTATGTTAGGACACCCCTGTCCATTGATCATTAAAATGCCAATGCAGCCAATACACCTTTTGACTACAACAAAAGCAATGTCTAATACAACTACCGTTTATATTAAGTACAATGTTTCAATGAGCAGCTGAGCTCGCATTTAATATTTGGCACATGCTGCATATTATATTTGAGTATATCTGGTTGAGCTGCCAAATTGATTTATGTATTAGTATTTCGTTTCAACATTGCATTATAATCAATGATGTAAGCCTTGAAGGGTGTTAATTAGATGATACACTATGTGCGCCTGTGTTGGGCATGCATGTGCTCCAAAATCAGTGGGGCATGACTATTAATCTAACAAGAAGGGGGGGGGGGGTTCTTTATTTCTCAAAGATAAAAAGCGTGATATAATTGATAGCCTGTCTAGCCCTTTAATTGCACCAACGATGGCTAAATTCTTGTCCGGCTCCCGACGCATTGAAACGATGTTGAGCCAATGTCTACGAGCCTATATAATAATGTGTGTCATGTCTATACAGTGACAATGTGTTGCTGACAGGACTGCGCGCCAAGTAAACACGAGACATTGATACAATGCTGTTTCATTGCTTGTCCAACGTTTTCTTTACATATTATGTTAGATGACATATTTATACGAGATAATAAACATGTTATGTATGCGCAGTTAAACTGAATATAATGATATGTTTTAATACATCACCTGGGTGTAAAGATGTAATCACCGGCGCTAATCGTTCAATCACATGTTGAATCTGAAGCTAATTAACATGCTGTTCATTCAAAGATTTGTATATCTATTATACATCATTGGAGACATAAACCATCTTACGATTACATGCAGAACTTAGTTATACAGTTGATCGGGTAATTTTCGCCTATTTACATTTTCGTGAACCTGTACCTTTTCGCTAAGTTTTAACCTCGCGAATTTTAAATGTAAAAAGTCAATTTATTGCTGCCTGAAATCAAAATTAGTCTCAGCAGTGCTTAGCTCGACCACTGTTTCCACACATTGTTACTCTTTAAGCGCTAAATTATCTAATCTCAGTTTTACCAACTTGAAGTTGTATCTCGCTACAGCGACCCACAACTCTAAATGGGTGACAATTACTCATATTCGTTAAATTTTAGACCAAACATGTGAAAACATGTGAAACTGTAATTCAACCCGCTGATAAAACACATTTTAAAAACGATTATAGTCGTGCGTAGCGCTTACAGGGCTAAGAGCCATTACTAAACACACTATAATTGGTGCCGACCCGCTTAACTAACCCAGACCGTAGCACTAACGCTGGCTCAATGCCGATCAACATCAGAAATCGTGGAAATGTTGAACAAACATTGAGGCAGCGTGAAGGAGCTGTAAAGTGATAGGCATGAATAGATCCAATTTGTGCATAATTTTCACAAAAATCCAAATGCATCAGGCGCGCCTGCAGGAATTTGGTCCAAGGTACGCAGGTATGATGCCAGGGAGGGAGGGGGGGGGGGGGTGGGGTAGTGATCACAATTTAACCACAATTTTACCGTAACAAAATCCAAACAATGGATAAATGATGTGTAACATGTTACAATTTAGTTTTGATTGATATTACGTTATTTATAATTCTGTAATTGATAGCATTCTTTTTACATCTATTTTAGATAGTTGTTGCAATTATCTTGAGATTATTGCTTTGAGATCTGCTCGAAGCGAGTGCGAAAGGTATAAACATGCCTAAACATGCTAAATATTGAGCTCCTTGTACTGGAGACATTATTTCACAAGTTTACAACCTTTGTCTCCCGTGGATACTTCCTTATAGATTAAATGGTTTTATTATCCATTGGATGAAAAATGTATTACTAAACACGCAAAAAAAAATGAAACACTAAAAATAATGAATAAAGTGAATAAATGGTCTTAGGCCACATTTGTGCTTATGTAGGTTGAGCAAAATGAAATGAAATGAAATGAATCGGGCTTTAGGCCACCTTTGTACACATATAGGCTAAACTGGGCCAGAAGAACCTCCTGAGGATGGTGAGATAATTGAGATGACACTGTCCTCCAGACACAGGATTCGAAATTCGAGCCCAGGCGGTCTGAGTCCGAGCACGCTACCTCTCGGTCACGGAGGCTCCCCACAATACCGATTTTCACACGTGGATGGGGAAGAAACATTTTTTGTTTCTTTCAAACCGCCGAGACCGGGAACCGAACCCCGAACTGGCGTGAAAGGCAGCGGTGCTAACCACTACCCTAGGGCCCCCGCTATGTAGGTTGAGCAAGGCCGGACAGCCTCCTGCGATATGACATGTATGCCCTCCAGACACAGGATTCAAAATTCTGGTGGTCTGAGGTCGAGCCCGCTACCTCTCAGTCACGAAAGCTTCCCACAATATTGAATCATACGAGAAAGTGATTAAAGATGATAAGAGTGAATACATTCAATAAAGTGAATAATTAAAGTGAATAAAGTGATTATAGTTAATAAAAAAATTGTATTTATTTATTTCACCGCAAAAATAACATGATTAAGAGGGATAGTTATAATTTATAGGCCTATATGTGCCTATAACAACGATGCAACTAAACTTGAAGCTTGCAGCAATAAAGTAAAATAGAAACGTAAGTGTTCACACGTAATTGTGTTGACGGTTTGTGTGTGGCTCATACATTAATTGTTCCAACACGGAGATGCGATTATGACTATGACTGGAAACCTAGATCCCGAAGTGTGATTAAGTGTGATTTTTGCCTTACCATTTCTTCTTTAATATACATGTATATATACTGCTCAAACACAGAAGTCTGGCAGGAAGGGAGGCAAGGGAGTCGAGAAAAAGGGAATTTTAGAATTTCATATAATTTTGCTGCACCTTTGGCAAACAAAGAGTCGCTGTTGTCTAACTGAGGTGTTGATTATAAGATCGTGGAAAAGGTAAAAATATAATTGTATTCACCGCGCCATGAACGATGGCCTTATAATTATGTGGTGTCGATGATTAGAAAAAAGTCCCCCCTCCGCAAGCTATTTAGAATTAGGTCAATCCGATAAGGAGGTGGGGCTCTGAGGATGTTTTTGCCAAGTGAACAAGTGACAAGTGAACAAGTGATTTATTACTGTTTTTTTTAAAGACATGCAGTGCCGGGCAAAGCTGGAATATACATGATTATTACAAAATAATGATTATGCAATCCCTCTCGATTTTAGCTATAGATGATACACACAATAAACAGTTAAAATGATTAGTATTATGATGTTGGGAAACATCAAGTAAACGCATAATAATGTAATCATTAAATTACAGTTGAATTAAAAACTATTCATAATTTTAGATATAAAGGTGCACAAATTTCTTAGTATATTTCCGGAAAAAAAAATTCAGCAGCGTGAGTAGCTTCAATGTAGATGGACTTGTATGGTAATGTTTTAAGAGGAGTTCTATTCTCTCTGTCTTAAAAAATCACATACGAACAAGTAATGAAATTCATCGCCAATGTCTCTTGGCGCAATGTCACATTTGGTACATACACGGGTGTCCCGGAGAACCCGTTCTCTACAGCCAGTTTCTATCGGCAACCTGTGATTTCTGCAACGGAATTTAGTAAAGAAAATTGTCAGCTTACGTTGAAAAGAAATCAATTAATTTTCAAAAATAAAAGTGTTCTTGAACGTTCTATAAATTATACACTTTCCAGATTCGTTGATTTCTGTTATCCATTGATGGATAAACTGGTCTCTCAGTCTCACTTTTATTGACTGTCCAAAACACTCACGGCTTGCCGGTAGAGACTGGCTGTTCCAAATACCGGATAAACCTATATTATTTAATGTGTCTTTGACAAACTTAAGCCATGGTGACGTATAAGCATCCAAAACATGCAATTTAAGTAATAATCTATATAATATTGAAGAAATTTTATTATCTATTATTTTCATCACATATGATAAGTGAGCTCCAAAATAGTAGCACTCTTGATTTAATATTTACAATTAGAGGAGGAGTGCCGACTTCACCATACACAATATTTGAACATGTAAATTTATTAACATTTAATATATATTTTTAAAATCTTAATTGTAATTTCTCGATAATATCGATGTTCTCACTTCCCCATATTTTGCAACCAGATGTAATAATGGGAACAACTATATGGTTAAACAGTTTAAGAAGAACTTCAAGAGATAAAAATAAACACCTAGCTTTACGTAGTAGAGAGAACATTGCCCTACTACCTTTCTCATATAATATATGTTTTGCTTTGTTAAATTTCCCAATGTAATTAAAAATAAGCCCAAGATAGTGATAATCTCTGACAATTTCTAATTTAACATTACCAAACGTAAATTCTGGTCTATTTCTTACATAGCCACGAGAGAATACTTTTGTTTTGGATACATTAATTTTGAGCTTCCATAGTGTACAATATTGATCCATTGCATCTAGAGCTAGCTGCAATTCTCTCGGGCTCTCTGCTAAAATGACAGTATCGTCTGCATAGAGAAAAACATAAAGCTTTAAATACGTGTCAAGATTAATATCGTTTAAAAGATCAGAAATGTTATTGTCAATAAATGACAATCCATTGTATTTGGTGCTTTAATAATCTCTTAAATCGGACAGAAAAATTGAAAATAACAATGGTGATAAATTTTCACGCTGTCGAGCAACTGTTTCACAAGCAAAATATCCTGATGTTTTACCAGACATCGAAATGCAAGATTTCGCGTTATTATACATTGAATAAATTGACTTAATTAATTTTCCACCAATACTCTTTGCTAGTAGTTTAGACCACAGCGCAGCCCTGCTTACTGTGTCAAAGGCTTTGCTTTAGTCAACGAAACAGCAGTACAATATCTTTTTCCTAAACAAATATAGATCAATTAGTGTCTTTAAGGAAAAAATGTGATCAGCGGTTGAAAAACCTTGACTAAAACCTGCTTGTTCATTTCCTATAATATCACACGACTGAGAATAAGAGGTTAATCTGGTATTGATACAGCTTGTAAAGAGCTTTCCTTGACAGCTCAGTAATTCCACGATAATTCGACGGGTCCCTCGGGTCACCCTTGTTTTTAAAAATTGGTTTTGTTATACCTAAGCACCAGTCTGTGGGAATAAGTTCGCTGTCGAGTATTACATTAAAAAGCTGAATTATTATTTCTATTATTATATCCGGGGAATTCTTGATAAATTCATTTAAAATTACATCTATTCCTCCACATTTATTGTTTTTTTTAATGTTTTCATTGCTTTTTTCACTTCAATTTCAGTAAAAGGCTCATTTAAAATTTGATTATCCATGTTAATGTCCAGATTTGGCATATCAAGGATATCTTCTCCGTTCCCAGAATTCAAACTCTCAAAATGTTTTTTAAAAGTATCTAGTGGTAAGTCATTTACAGATTGAAGGGGTCTATCTTTGTTTATAATTTTCCAAAAATCTTTTGGGTTACTTGAACTCAGGTTACGAATTTGTTTTGCAATTTTACTTTTGTATTTGTTAAATGACATGTTAATTTCCTTTTTGTATTATTTGCTTGCATGTCTTAATTGTTGAAGTGATCGGTTGTTCTTAAGTGTACGATACTTATTTTTAAATCGTATATATTTCTGCGCTATAGCATGGTCTGTGTGTTTCTTTACGCCTCCTAGTACGGATTGTTTGTTGTGAGGGTTACGCTGTCGCAGCATGCCAGCGTAGTCCGCGGCTTGTGTGAGGATGTTTGATATATTTTTTGTAATGTCGTTTACATCTTTTTGTTGTATGTTGTTTTGTGGTTTATGTCTTCTAGTAGTTGTAATGTGTTATTAAATCGTTCGGTATCAAAAAACTGATTTGTTTTCACTGTTCCACTAAGTGTAGGTAAGTTCAGATGTTTTTTTCTTCGCATGTGTCGTGGTTAGTAATACATATTCGCTCATGTGGCTTTTTGTTTGTATCGATGTGTACTTGGGTGGATATCTTGAAAACTATGGGACAGTGTATATCAACATGAAAATCAGCTATACGAATAAACAATTAAACATATTACATAGTGAACTACACTTGCATTTTTACATGTGGATTTACCAAAGTCCATTCCATTTAGTATATACATCCCTATATTTTTGCATAAAGAAATCAGACGCTTGCCGCTGTTATTTACATGACAGTCCATATGGGTCAGTCTAAGGGCTGGGATATATGCATCCGCAGTTATATTAAGAAAATCAAGATCTTCATCATTTTCCATTATGTCTGATAGGTTTGCAGTACGGGCATTAAAATCTCTCATTAAACAAATGTCTCTGGATTCGTCTTTCCCTTTGATGTCCGCTATAGTTTCTTCTATGAAATCTATGCCGCAGCATTGAACATGTTGAGCAAAGGGTGGGCATCATATCGAGCGTGACAACGATAAGCTACTGGTTACCCTAGCGCCATAGTGTCTGTGATCTTTACATTTAGGCCTACGACTAATTAGCAGTCAATGTTTTCTTTGCAGTCATGAAAGGGAAGTTATACAGGCTTACGGTTTCTAAAAAGGCACGCCTTGATAATTAAGAGGTACGCACTTGCGTACCTTGCGTATGCCTGTAGGCGCGCCTGTGCATCACTATATATAATCGTACAGTATGATCAATAAATACGCAAAATATTGTACTAATAATACGCAAAATATTGTACTTCAATACTACCATAAATAGGCCTACGCATTTTTGCTAGTATTGTATTGCCTACTTAAGTTGTTTTGATTTACGTTCACGCACAGTTGTCCAGGGTCCAGTTAAATATCGTCCACCCTGTGACAGCACTTTCTACACTAGCTGTCAGCGCTGCTGTAGCTAGAGGAGCGCGCAGCGCGAGGGCTGACGCGAGATTATGCACTAGTTCTGGTATAAACCTTATAGTGCCTCTCTCTTTTCACCTGGTGAGGTAGGTGATTGTACAAGCAATGGCAAGAAGAAGTCCAGGAGACAAGGAACCAGGGAAGAGGCGACCAGCCACCAGAGTAAGGGCAAGGACTGACCCTTCGAAATGTGCTCTGCTTTCTGAGCAGTGTGTTTGAAACCACCATCATGAACCGTCATCGTCAGCCAACCATCCGTGTCCGCCGTGCCATCACCCAAGCTAGCAATGTAATGATAGAGAGCTCATTGCTTAAGACCAGAATCCGTCTCCTTCAGTGCTATGATTGAAAGCCCACTGCCTTATGTGTCTCACAAAACGGCTCCTTTCAGAGCCCAGCGCTGCTGTAGGCCTACATCTATGTTATGTAACATACAGCACATGACGGGTGGCCCAGAGGTGGGGGGATTATGGGGGGGGGGGGGGGGTGGTAGCACGTATCTTGTCTTACATGTACACACTGATCGCTAAACCAACACAGTAAGACACTGGCGACGGGAATATTAGCTAATACCCGCTGGATAACAGCCGGATGTGACCTATTCCATACTGGTCGGCATAAAATTCATCCGGTCGGCATGCCGACATTTCCGGCACTGTGGGGACCCCTGGTTATACAAATGTTTTGTGTTTGCTGGGTAAAAATTCATCCGGTCGGCATGCCGGCATTTCCGGCACTGTGGGGACCCCTGATATCGAGCCTTTATTGAAGCAAGAAGACCTATAGTTGACTCATCGATAAAATTAATATTGTTTTCCCATGATTTCTAATCTTGGAAAAAACAGATATTTAAATTCGCAAATCTGTCCTCCTTGCGAAAATTAAAACTTCTCAAATATGATCAGATATACAGTATTACGATACAAAACTATATGTATGCATGCGATTAAACAAAGTTGATTCTAAAGAGGACATTTTCAAATTGATTGTATTTGTATTTGTATTTGAAAGAATGTATTTGTAATTGTATTTGATATTTGTCAAGGCTTCGTATTTGTATCTGTATTTGAAAAATTCTACGACATCGTATTTGTATTTGTATTTGATCAAGTGTATTTGACCCCATCCCTGGGGAATATGTATTCCAGAAGGGTTGATATTAGTTTAAGTTTGAATATTGATTTCAGAGGGTTAATAACTTTTTTTATTATGTATGTAACAGTGTATTTGCTCCATGTAGCAGTGCATAGACCAATTAGATGATATACGTTTATTACATTTTATGATTATTGTGTTTTGACCTGTCAGGTATGCAGATATGTATTACACACATCCCCTGGGTCACAATGTCACGGGTTGTAAAATAACATATATCTGAAACATTCCCAAACGCAGACAACAGGTACGGTATCTTCTGAAAGAATTAATTGGACCAGCATGGGGTGATCTCTGGACCCAACTCACAAATTAGAGCGACAATATTCATTGTTTCATATTTCCCCCCCTATGAATGTGACATTGTATTTGTATGTATACAAATAATTAATAATTTATATTTCTGTGTATATTGTAGTGTAGACATTGATGAAGAATGAATGATAAAAACAGTTTGATGTTCAAAGATGGTAGACTGCATGGAAAGGGTTAACATGCATGCATCAGCAACACACTCTTTGATAGCAAATCACAGTATCCATAACCTCTTGTAGGCTGTGATACGTCTATTTGAAAACAAGCCGCATACTCCTCAGGGGAGGTAATCTCTCTATCACTGCTTTTTGACCCCTGTGACCTGGGGGGAGGGGGGTGGGGGGTTCTTTGCTGGTCCTGGGGCAACCTCCTCTCAGCCCATGGGTCCAAAATATAACCCATGTGATCCAGATCCACCTGGGCGTCTAATTTGAGTATACTATCGTGTAAAATGAGACTAGTTTGATAATTGTCTTTCATTATGATTATTATTATTATTATTATATCAGTCTTTTATAGAGCGCTCCATCCAAATATGTTCTGGGGCGCCGTACATTGAACTAAAATCACATTTAAGAAGAGATAATTCTAAGATGATATATTGTCACAGATAAAAGTCCTTCGGCGAGATATTAAAAACTAGTTGGTGAGGCTAAAAATAATGATTATGAGAAATGTTATGAGTCGTAGTGTTTTTTAAAATTGATGAGTCTTTAACTTCGTTTTAAAATTCGTTATTGACTGGCACTGACGGAGTGAAGATGGGAGTGCATTCCAGAGTCGTGGTGCCATGTATGAAAAAGTTCTTTCCCCATATGTTTTGGTTCTTGCTTTGCGTTCAGTCAGCGACAGTGTATTTGAAGAGCGCAGAGAACGTCCTGGTTCATAAATAGTCACCAGATCCGCCAGATACTGTGGAGCAAGTTGCTGGAGGCACTTAAAAGTCAGCATTAAAAGTTTGTAGTTGATGCGACATTTAATTGGTAACCAGTGTAGCTCTTTCATGAGTGGTGTAACATGGTCTCTCTTGTTACTGAGCATGATAATGCGTGCACACATATTTTGGACCTGTTGTAGTCGTTGTAGCAAGTTTGAGGGGAGCCCTCCCATCAGACTGTTACATGTGTCTAGACGTGAGAGTACCAGGGCGTGGACAAGTTGTTTTGTGCTCTGCTGGTCTAGGAATTTGCGTATGCGACCTATGGCGTGCAAGTGAAAGTAAGCTGATCTGCATATACTGGCGACGTGTGTCCCTGATGACATGGTGGAGTCAAAGATGACACCCAGGTTTCTAGCTTCCGTAGCTGCTTTGATAGTGATATTACCCACGTTGACAGAGTCAGGCAGACTATCTAGGTCGGATGACTTAGGATAGATGATTAAAAGTTTGGTTTTATCATCATTAAGCTTGAGCATGTTTAAGCGCATCCATGTACGCATTTCCTTAATACATAACTCAAGGCGATGAATATCGTTGTCTCGTGAAGTTGTGTCACTGAGGCTAAACTCTAAGTACAGCTGAGTGTCATCGGCATACAGATGATATAATATGCCGTGCTTCCTCATTATGGCCGCGAGTGGAATAGTGTAAATGGAGAACAGCAGAGGGCCTAACACAGAACCCTGTGGTACCCCACATTTCAAAGTCCTACTGTCAGATCTGCTGTTGTTGATGATCACCCTCTGATGTCTCTCCTCCAGGTAGGATTGGATCCACGCGAGACACTCTCCAGTCACGCCAACCTCATTTCCAGGGTGTTGATGAGGGTTCCGTGGTCTACAGTGTCGAAGGCAGCACTTAAGTCAAGAAGGAGAAGCACAACACCTTTTCGCTTATCAAGGTTCTTCAGGATATTATCTTGAACTTCTAGCAGAGCTGTTTCAGTGCTGCAGTGTTTTCTGTATGCTGATTGCAATGGTTCTTGAAAATTTTTGTTCTGAAGATGAGAAATCAGTCTTTCTGCAACAATTTTTTCCGTTAATTTCGAGACGAAAGAGAGGTTTGAAATTGGTCTATAGTTTTTTAGTACTTCAGCGTCCAAATGGGGTTTCCTAAGTATTGGTGTTACAGAGGCTACTCTCATTGCAGTAGGCATACCTTCCTTCAAAGTTTTGTTGATGATGTTTGTCAAGACAGGGATTGTGACACTTGAACATTTCTTCAAAAGCTGAGTTGGTATAGGATCCAGTCCGCATATCTTAGGAGCCGATTTCTTCAGAAGGTTGGAGACCTCTTTTTGAGTTGCAGGTGTTAGCATTGTCAGCTCTTGTCTTGGGTTGATAGGTGACGTCTTCAAAGCTGCGTGTAATAGTTGCACCTTGTCATGGAAGAAATTTCCAAATTTGTTTGCGAGTTCCTCAGCTGAGCTGTGTGTTGGCAGTGTTTTAGCCTAGCTTCGGTGAAGAAGATTGTTAGCGACAGTGCACAATTGCTTCTGGTCGCAAACAGACAGCTTGTCATGATAGTATGTCTTCCTGGCTTTATCACAGAGTTCATTTGTGAGGTCTCGTTGGTGTGTATACATCTCCCGGTGAACAGTTAGTATGGTTTTACGCCATTGATCCTCGAGTACTCGTCGCTTTGCCTTGGCCAGCTTTATCTCAGCGTTGAACCAAGGTGACTCCGTTCTAATGGTCATAGTGCGCTTTACAACTGGAGCATGATTGTCGAGTAGGGCTTCCAATGTAGTGTTGTAAGTGGAAAATGCATATGTTGCGCTGGTAGATGGATTCAGTAGTGCAGATAGGATATCTGATGACTTAATATCCTCACAGAATGCATCAGTATTGATATTACGCCACTTTCGTATGCCACTTTCATAGATGCCACACCAACAAACACTAGACATGGATATGAAAATACAAATCTTTAATATACAAAGACTTAATAATTCATATCACAGTGTATATTTGTCTATACATACCAGATGTGAACATACATTAAAAAAAATATTAAAAAAAAATGATAAAAACGTCAGATTCTAATGTTTAAGGATCTCTAGTGCAGAAAGAGTTATTATTAACAGAGCTTACCCTGTTACCCCGAGTTTCAAAACAGGATCACAAGCCACTGCCCTCCAAACCAATTACCGCTATTTGATAGCAAATCATAATATCCATGAGCTCCTGCAGGCATCATGACGGAAACCTGTCAGCGTCATTTAGCTAGCAAATGACACCCTCCACAACATGGTTCATAGTATCAGTGCACATAGATCTGTTTAAATACAGATTAGGGGATTTATCATTAAATTGAATGTGAATAAAATTATTTCACTAGACCCATTTGATTTATATGAAAAAGAAGTGATTTTGAGGAGATTGGAGAACAAAGAAATCTGACATTTTTCAAAATACAGCATTCAGATTAGTCCCTGTGGCTGAAAAAGGTTCATTGCGGGGAGTGTCTTTATACGTGTGAATCTGACGTCTGCATGTACATGTATATTTATTCACACAATAAACACCTGTGATTCAACATTTTAAATATATTTTAACCAAATCAAACAATATATTGCAGTCATTAAGCATACATACCAATAATATGACAATAACTCTCAATAATCATGCACATTGATGCTCCCAGTGTCAAAACATGATACCCATTAATCAAATATCAGCCCAATTACATAGGTGGGGGGGGGTTGGGGGTCATACCAGTCTGTAACAGACACCAAGGGGAGGAGGACCTCCTGCGGAGCCAAGGTGAGGGGGAATACCAGTCTGTAACAGGCCCCAAGAGAAGGGGGAGGGGCAGTGGTGAGTCATCCTTTTCTGTGTGAGGTGAAATGCATTGATGAGTCATCTTTTTCTGAGGGAGGGGGACCCCCTGCGGAGCCAAGGGGAGGAAGCGTACCAGTTTGGAACTGGCACCAAGAGGAGGGGAGGGGGGAATTTGATGAGTCACCCTTTCCAAGAAGGGGGTGGGGAGACTGTGATGAGTTATCCTTTTCTGGGGGAGGGGAACCCCCTGCGGACTCATGGGGAGGGGCTACGACGGTGGGCCGGCATTAACCCAATATTGGTTGGATGACTCCTTTCAAAGGGCAGGGGGGTGGGCGGACCCCTTATGTTAATGTGCCGGCGAAGTGTCAACCTTACTACTATAATGCAATTTTTAAAACCTATTATTAATTATCATCAATCTTTACAGAATTTGCTGTTTTAGATTTAAATAAAATAAACAATTTGAACATTAGCAAGTATCAACGGAATATGCAATACCAATACTACAGGTGTAAGTTCTAACAAATATACCCACCTCCCAGATTATATCCGGGAGATTGTGGGCGCCGCAGAATGTACCCAGGGGTAGATCCTAAACTATACCCCCGGGGTAGATTACACTGGCTCCCAGAATCTACCCCTCCCTCCCAGGATCCACCACCCTTTATTGTGATTATGTAGAGTATATTAGGGACCCGGAATCTACCCCTCCCTCCCAGAATATACCCCCCTTTTCAACAACTATATGCGACCCTCCCAGAATCTACCCTTTCCTCCCAGAATATACCCCCCTTTTCAACAACTATAATATTTTGCGACTCTCCTAGAATCTATCTGCACATATAATTTTATATAGGGGGTATGTTCTGGGAGGGAGGGGTAGATTCTGGGAGGGTCGCATATAGTTGTTGAAAAGCGGGGTATATTCTGGGAGGGAGGGGTATATTCTGGGAGGGTCGCATATAGTTGTTGAAAAGGGGGGTTTATTCTGGGGGGGAGGGGTAGATTCTAGGAGGGTCGCAAAAAAAAATTGGTTGAAAAGGGGGGTATATTCTGGAAGGGAGAGGTATACAGTTGTTGAAAAGAGGAGTATATTCTGGGATGGAGGGGTAGATTATTAAGGGTCGCACTAGCACATATACATTTGTTGAAAAGGAGGGGTACATTCTGGGAGGGAGGGGTATATTCTGGGAGGGAGAGGTAGATTCTGGGAGGGTCGCACAATTGAATTGGTTGAAAAGGGGAGTATATTCTGGAAGGAAGAGGCATACAGTTGTTGAAAAGGGGAGTGTATTCTGGGATGCAGGGGTAGATTATTGAGGGTCGCACTCGCACATATACATTTGTTGAAAAGGAGGGTTATATTCTGGGAGGGAGGGGTAGACTCTGGGATTCGAAGACACCTCACCAAATCAGGAAAGTGAGGGGGGGGGGGGTAGATCCTGGGAGGAAGGGTTAGATCATGGGAGGCCCCATGATCTACCCTGGGGTATAATCTAGAATCTACCCCAGGGTAGATTCTGGGAGATCTCAGAATCTACCCGGGTTTAAAAGGGGGTGTAATCAGGGGTGTTACATCGGCCCTGCAGTGTCCTAAGGAAACCAAAAAAGTCGGAATTTAGGCGAAAAATTGCTCTAAATACAGCAATTATTGACGCCTTAGATTTTAAAATTGTCCGAGAAAGCATGCTGCAGGACCAAACTGATAGTGTGTAAGTTAGATATTCGGAGATCCCGTCGTTCAAATCCTGGATCCGCCACTGCTCTCCGTTTAGACACAACAGAATAATTTACAAAAAATAATAACAATAAAGCCTAGGCGGTATGCTACATCCCGGTGCTAGGCCTACATTCTCGAACACTGATTTGTTTTTGTATCTATGTTGCAAAAAAAATGTTATAAAGTTATGTACAGTAGAACCTCGCTAAACGGACCACCCAAGGGACTCAGCAAAAGTGGTCCCATTAGCGAGGTGGTCCCCTAAGTGAAATTGTACATTATACCTTTTAATATATGGAAATGTCCATGCTCTAAGTACAGTATGTGTACCATTACCTACGTGCATAAGAGATGAAACAAACACAAAACAAACACATACAATAATAAATATATTTATTCAATTAGCAATAAAAATAATTAATAAAATAAGAACATTTATTTTACATTCATTGAAGTTTGTCGTAGTTTGTATGCTGCCTCTTACAGTAGCAAAACGCAAACTATCTTGAACAGTCATCAACTTTCCAACGGTATCAGGTAGTCTTTTTTCACAACAGAACTCTGGAATAGAATCTATCCATTCTGGAGCATCTAATAGTTAGTCTGGCGTATTACTTGATAAATCACACGCATAATTGCGTCTCGATAAGTTACGAATACGAATCAGTTTATTTGTTATATGTCATGTACAGATCAGTAATACAATTAATATAAAATGATGATTGCAACCCGGAGACTTAATAATTAGTACAAATACAGAATTATAATTACATGTGGGGCTATCGAGTGCACAAACAATATAACGTTGATATGTTGAGCTCTGAAGGTCAAGTTCCAGGCGGAAGAGACAATAGTGTTGCCACTTCCGATTAGTCACGATAATCATATTACAATTTTACTTAGTAGCCAATTGTGATTCAATTTTCTAAAATAGTTACAAGAAGAACGGTGTACAATAAATTATCTTACAAAGATACTGAATACAGTATCGCTATCATCCTTACTTTATTAAAAGCTACCAATAGATTAAAATTAACAAGATTCATTCTGAACAAGTTGTCTCTTGTGTTCAAGCAAGCGTGAAGGCGCGACATCTACCATATAGGGCTCATGGCAATTTTAAAGCCTTACTTTATTAGAAGGTGCCAATAAATTAAAATTAAAAGATTCATTCTGAGCAATCAGACGGTTGTCACTTGTGTTCAAGCAAGCGTGAAGGCGCGACGTCCACCATATAGGGCCCATGGCAAGGGTAATGCCTCACCAAGACTGCCAGGGCCAGTTCACAAGGACCATAAATGCTGCAAGGTCTTATCCAGGTATTTGTTTATTTTACTGATATGTGCATAATACATTTATACAGTGATTTTATAATAATATTTTTAGAACACCCAGCCCATATTGGACTTATATATCAGTTTAGATACAAGTTTAGTCATTGACGTCAATATAATTAGTCAATATAAAATTAAAACATACATGTAGTTTAATACTAATTTAAATGTAGCAATGCTATTATTTTACACCAGACTGTATTTTGTTTTACTGAGGTTACTAACATTAGAGAGACATATACAAAAACATAATAAAATAATCAATTATATAACAATGTAGTTCTTCTACTCCAGGCTATATCTACAAAATCTAAGACACATTTATCATTACAAGACATTACATATATAAATTTATTCTCATTATCAAGCAAAGTAAAATTTGGGGAATTAAGGCTGATCTTGTCATACATTATTTCTCTATATACAGCATAGGTTGGGCAAATACAAATAAAATGTTTTTCATCTTCAGGCATATTATCCAGGTAATCATTGCTTATCCAGGTAATCATTGTTTGTCGTTTGTGTGCATCCAAGCGTGGAGGCGCGACTTTCACCGTAGGTGTGAATGCTCTGTCAGTGATCCAAAAGGCTCGAAAATTTGACCCTTGATGTCCCAGGTGGTCCGCTTAGCGAGGTTCGAGACTGGTTTTGTGCAAGAAAAAGTGGTCCGAGTCCCGAACAGCGGGGGTGGTCCGCTAAGGGTTTTTCCTTAAGCATTACGTCAATGGGAAAAACTTTGGGACTGGACAAAAGTGGTCCGAGACGCGAGGTGGTCCGGAACCGAGGTGATACTGTATTTAGTAACATCAGTAAGCCTAAATTCCTTTGATAAGAAGCGGTAGGCCTTTAATATTAGTTTCGTATTTTTATTTTATTTAAAACGCACCCTCTGCCCAAAACCCCCAACCACTACTTTCTCAGCTGTAAACACGTGGGCGTTTTGAGAATGGTGGTTTGGCGTTTTAAGAACAAAAATAATATGAATGGGGTTTTGGGCCACCTTTGTGCACATGTAGGCTAAACTGGGCCAGGATAACCTCCTGTGGATGGTGAGATGAATGAGAAGACACTGCCCTCCAGACACAGAATTCGAGCCCTGGAGGTCTAAGGCCGAGCACGCTACCTCTCGATCACGGAGGCTTCGCACAATATTATATCTTTACGAGTGAGCGGGGAAGAAACATTTTGTTTCTTTGAAACTTGAATGCCAGAGCGGGGTTCGGAACATCTCTGACTCTCCAAGCAGGCAGCTGTACCACTGCACCAGTAGCCGTGTCGTCCTCTCCTAGGCCGTGGATTGATATATTTGCTAAACCCGAAAAATCCAACATGGCGGTGACTGAGAGCGATCCCGACCCCAAGGTCCGACAAATATCCATAACTGAGCGACCTCTGAGCTGAGCATGCAGGCATGGAACTGAAATGTTACTGATTCTAAAAAAAACCTTTTTTGACCTGATTATGCAGCGATATTTCCCGATATGACAGTTCAAAGAAATGTCCCATGATTTTGCGCGCGGTCAATCTGTGACTGAAACCTGTTTCAGTCACTGACCGGGCTATGCACTAGGGCCCCTTTTAAGAACAGCATTTAAACGCCCAATTTGGACCAAAATTTATTTCTGGCCTATATTAATTTACTATAGAAAAATAGTATTAAAACATAACTGATCAAAACATAACTGCAATGTTGATTCAGCTGTTATTGTTTGTATACATAACAGGCTGACTATTAATGACGTCATGCATAATGGTGGGGTTTTATGCAAGTTTCCCTAAGGCTTTGTGACACAGGGAAATTCTGAAACAGTGATGACGTTTGTGTTCATATTGCTGGGATGGAGAATATTACGAATGTAGCCTTTTTGGTATTAAAACAATATTAAAACTAGTTCTTATCTACGGAAGCGATTGGTCTTGACTGTAGGCCTATACATGTATATATATATTATCGATGGTGGTTTAACTTTTAGTCGTCCATGAATTAATATGCATTAAATTACAATGCATGAGCTCGTTCGCATGGCATTTTGTTATATTCAGGTTAAAGCAGTTTTGCTTCACTGAACTGTAATATTTTGCAGTGCGTCGGACTCATGTGGACGTTGACAATAACATGCATGTGGTGGGCCCACAATGTTTATTTACTCGGCGAATCGCTAGAACCCACCTATATCATTGATTTGCGTTGTAGGCCTAGTCTTTTTGCAATAATATGGCCTATGTAAGGCATGAAGACATGATATTTTATCATGTTTATAACTGGTTCAAAAGGGGTTTTATCAAAAAAATTGTTTTACTAAAAATGTCACACAAATAGTTCGGATAAAAAAAATCAGTTGTGGTTGATATACATTCTCAAGAATACTAAGGGATCTGATATTCATGCAATAGCCAGGGCAGGAAAACAGACAAAACGATCGAGGCTTGAATCTGAGCAAAAATGATCAGTTCTGAAATGCTTTAATGTTAAAGGAAAACGACAGATTGCCTTGTCTGCCTCTGATACAGGCTATATGTTCTGCTCCACCGGGCTATAAATGTATCACAATATTTATTCACAATTGGATATTCATTACTTTTAACAGACATTATATTGACAAAGTAAAAAGTCATTTCTGACTTATTTGACATAAACAGGATATGTAGTATGCATAGGCCTACAAATAGTTAGTTTAGTAAAATCATATGTTTTTATTAAAATGTGTACATGGCAAATATTTGAAAATCAGTCATAGTACATTTTTTAAAATATTTATCATTGGGCCTTACTAAAATTCTTCCAATTGTTCCACTTTATGTATGTTTTAAACCACGCTAAGATGCCACCAGATGTCACCAGAAGGCAGTGAATGGAGTCTTAAAATCCAAATTTTCTTGAGGGAGCATGCCCCAAAACCCCCCTTCCACAGCACGCCGTTGGCGTGCACCGCGCCTGCGGCGCCCGATTGACATGGACTACGTACTGCACATTCAGGTTTAAATTGAAGCCAACCCCCCCCCCCTTTGGAAAATCCTGGATCCGCCCCTGACTATGGAGCGGGACAAGTTTCACTAATAAACGCCTGGTGGAATGGGTACGAAGGTCAATGACTAAATACATATGTAATTGTTCAGCTGATAGTTACAAGGAGCGACTTATGCAAATTAACAAATTTTCTTTATCAATTTGACGAGAGCGAAATGACTTATTTTTGTTTTGAAGAGCCTAATGATGGGATGTACAAAGTTGATATTTCAAAATATGTATTTTTTCGAAACAGCATTGACCGGTGTACCCGCAGCTCGACCAATAAATGGTTTCTCATGAAAGCAATTTTTTGTAAACCTGGATGGTTTAGAAAGCGCTTTTATAACATTGTTTACATTGTTTACTTATAGAATTCTCTACCAGATAAGGTCAGTAGAGATGTAAGCCTAAAGTCGTTTATAAAAGACTCAAGCCTATGTTTTTTATGTTTTTTTTATCTACTTTCAAACTGAATTGTGAAATTTTGCATCGTTTCTTTTGAATATATTTACAAAACATATATATGTAACAGGATCAATTTTATTCATTTGTTTGTCTGCTCCGAATGTTATAATGTTAATCACATAGCAGTCAAATACCATATCGCCACGGCTTAGCAATTGTGCGAATGAACATGAAGAATAATTTTAGTTGTCCAATCCTTGCTCCGCGTGCAATAATTTGCATTTTCCCCGGCAGGCTCAATTTGCCACGTCTTCTAGAAATACATTTTCTGTTTGTATTTGCTTGTGTCGCGGACAAGTTGGTCCCCGCGATAATGACTGTTGCTGTATGAGTTCATAGGGTATTTGTGACCACTATTTGTTCAAATTTAAGACATGTGGGAGATCTTATAAAGTATGGTTTAACATAGATTGAACGTTCTCGGTTAAAATATGAGCAGTTAAACAAATAATGAAATTCATCCCCGATACCATTGTTACAAAGACTGCATATTCTCAAATTGCGGTTTATACCCAGCCGACAGCCAAGCTCAATTGGTAGCTTATGGTTTCTACAGCGAAATTTTGTCATCAGACGGCGCTGTTGAAAAGATAAGTCAATGAGGTAGCTCTCAAGATTTAATGATTTCTTAAAAATTCTATAATTAATGCATTTTTTGCTTTCATAAATTTCTGCTGACCACTTCTGCAAGAACTGGTCCGCTAATCGCTGCTGGAGCTGTTTTTTTTGACATTTTCCGAACTGCACGGAATTGTCCGATTTATCAAGACACAAGGAAAACCGCAACTTTCAAGCGTGCTTTTAACTGATGTTATCCACTGTGACTCGAATATACCTTCGTTATATAATTTTAGAAGTAGTTGATATATAGCATTTGATAATTTAATTTGTTCTGACGGCCGGATGATCTCGGTCTAGAGCATTATCATTCTACTTTGAGCATGGAGTAACAAAGGTGTGGTTCCTAGCTCGCCATACACCATATTTGAACAAGTAGACTTATTATGTGAAAGTATATGTTTACAAAACCGTAGATGCAATTTTTCTATCACCTCAGCACCTTCTGGTGTCCAAACTTCACAGCCATAGAGCAAAACTGGCTTATAGTGCAAGAGCATTAGAGTTGAACCTGGATTAAAATTGCAGAAAGCTGATTTTTTCAGGAATGATACATGGACATCTACCCAGACGAATTCTGAAGAGGCCCCAAAAATCCCCCTTGTGCATTTTTTTAATTCAAGATGGCCGCCACCATCTAACGCCATTTTTGAAAAAACAGTAGTATACCATAATTTCTCACGTTTGCAGTTGGAAAAAAATATTTAGGTGTCTCTACTTATGTTTGAGGACACAAAGAGTTCATCCAGATGATCAGAAATGATATCAGTACTCTTCTCAATACCAAATATCCAAGATGGCCGCCATATTGATATACTGAGTATGTTGAGCGATCTCTTAAAAAAACGAAAATATGAGGTAACTATCTCGTTGTTGAGCCTAAAATGTATTTTTTGTCTAAACCCATGGAGTCTAGCACTTATTTTATTATATTGAATTTATCAACATAAATCCCACATAGTTTATTGTAGCACCATATAACGTCATTTTTTCAAAAAAAACAGGAGTATACAACAATTTTTTTTAATAGAATGTGCTTATCAACACAAAATCAAACATGGCTACCATATTGGTAAGCTCTTTTAGCGCAGGTGCCACGATTAAGAGATGTCGAACTGCTTTTTCTTATGGGAAAATCGATATAGATTTATCAAATTTGCAAAATATCATATAACAGAAATCATTGATTAAAAATTCTAACATATCTCATTTTTAAATATAAGGGTATTTTTCATTCATTTGAAGTTTAAGATAGCGTAAGAAATTCCAGTTTCAAACCCAGCGACTAATTCCAATGTGGGTATTTTATATAGTAGGCCTATATAAAATGTTTTTCGATTTTGGTTAAGTATTAGTTGTGATTCTAGGATATGAATATTAGCTGATTTTGAGTGAATGTACATAATAACAGAGCTAAGTACAATATTACACCAGCTTGAACACGTGTCCTACGAGGCTGTTGCTTATTTACATGTACTACTAAATAAGAAAATGTTTTAAATTACATCATTTTACTGGCAGAGTTTGGCCATCTATAGGCCTACGTAATTTGGTCAATTTCCTGAAAATGGTAATAAATACCTTGGATTATAGATTAGAATATTCAGATATTTTATTTGAATATTAGTGTATTACGTAATAAATATATGACATTGTATGATATTGCAATGTGATATTACATTGAAATGTCAGAATATGACATCAAATTAGAGGATGTGACAGTTTAACGTCAGGATATGATAGTTTTATGTCAGGATATAAGAATATGATATCAGGATATGACACTTTTATATCATGATATGTAATATAATGTCCAAACATTGGTGTTTAATATAGCAAAATCACGTTATGATGGCTCAACACAGATTTATAAAGGCAGTATATAGTGGCTAAACATCACGTTGCTGTATTAAAATGAAAAGATATGGCATCATATCATCACGAAATGCATTACAATACGTGATATATCATTTTAACATCACTATGACATTTTAATGGCAGGATATGACATTTGAATATTAGGATATGGTACTTAAATATTATGATATGACTTTATACATTGATGAAATGACACATTGAGGTCACAATATAGCATTGTAATGTGATGATGTGTCATTATAATGACAAACATGTTATTATAATATCGAATATTGTATAATAGACTTGTCGGATTATGACATTAAAATAGGGAAAACATAAAAAACAGTTCGAAGTCAGGATCTGGCATATTTATACCAGGATATTATCTCATTATAACACTATACAATGCCCTAACTTATTTACGAAATATATATATCCTAATATTCAAAATGTAATATCTTGATATTTAAATGATATATTTCATAATATTAAACATATTGACATTCGCAGATCATGGACAAAAGTAAGAATTTAAAAGAGCATTGTTACAGGATGATTATCAAAGATGTCATGTACATGTAACGTGTGAGGCGCAAGTCCTTATCTTGTAATTGATTTTTGCTAGAAAGCCTCCCTTCAACGTCACCTACTGCCCCAGCCAACACGGGACATTAATCCAATTCTGTTTAATTTTTGGGCCAGCGTCGAAGACGGTCAGCCAATGTTAGAAAAGCATTGGATGAATGCCTCGTATTTAAACTCTATTATGATACAGCGCATATTTTGCTGTACAGGAGTGTGTGGAATCTACAGTCTGGGGACGGATTTTATCTCATGGTCGTTTGTCACTAACGCAAACTGAAAGAGCAGTCGCTCCAGAAAGAGTTCTAAAAAGAGTGAGTTGCGGGTACAGAGTGGCTTGTTCAAAGGGGGGGGGGGAGGTGGTCTCACAAATCTAGACTATATTGTACAACGATGTGCTCTTTTTGTATTGGCCAAACATGTAGAAACTGACAGCTCTGATGATTGAAACGCAATAATTTCATTATTTACCGAAGATTAATTTGTTAACTTGACAAATCTCAATCTACATTTCTAGTGGGAAAGCAGTTCGAAAACACTCCAAAGCGTCACCCACCATGGTAGAGTTACCTACCATGTGGTATTCATGTCGATAAACTCAATATCATAAAATATGGTCATCTAAATAAGTTCTAGACTCCATGGGTTCGGCTAAAAATAATACATTTTAGTTTCAACAACGAGATAGTTATCGCATATTTTCGGGTTTTTTAAGAGATCGCTCAATAAAATATTATGGCGGTCATCTTGAATTTATGGTATTAAGAAAAGTACTGACATTATTTCTGATCATCTGGATAACCTCCTTGTACTTTAAAACATAGGTAGATACACCAAAATCATTGTTTTAACTTCAAAAGTGAGGAATTGGGGTATACACCTTTTTTTTTTAAATGGCGTTACCTGGTGTTATTTTGAATTAACTACTATGTGGGATTTATGTTGATAAATTCAATATAATAAAATAATGGTGATCTAAAAAAGTGCTAGATTCCATGGGTTTGGCCAAAAAATACATTTTAGGTTCAACAACGAGACAGATATCTCATATTTTCGTGTTTTTTAAGAGATCGCTTAACATATTCAGAACAATATGGCGGCCATCTTGGATTTTTGGTATTGAGAACAGTGCTGATATCATTTCTGATCCCCAGGATCAACACTTTGTGCCTTAAAACATAAGTAGAGGTGTGAGGAATTAGGGTATACCCCTGTTTTTTTCAAAAATGGCGTTACATGGTGGCGGCCACCTTGAATTAAAAAAAAATGCACAAGGGGGATTTTTGGGGCCTCTCCGGAATTCGCCTGGGAAGATGTCCAGGTATCAGTCCTGAAAAAATCAGCTTTCTGCAATTTTATTCCAGGTTCCTGTGTTTTTTTCACTAATGCTCTTGCATTAACTAATACATCAAACAGTTGGGGCTGAATATTAACAGGAAGCTGCAACTTTTTACATTTCTTTAGTAACGAAAACATGGCACGAGATCCTTTACAATGTAACTCATTTTTGCCACAGTTTATTTGCCATTATAATTAAAATAAACACCTAAATATTTATAACTGTATACAATTTCCAGTTTCCTTTCATCAAAGATAAAATCGGGTGATTTTCTCACTTTACCTCGAGAAAAAAAAAATGTTTTGGAACTGTTTATTTTTAGCCCCCAGGTATTACAATAATCTTCCATAAATCTGATACATTTTTGCAGATCACTCGGTGTCTCAGCAAGTAGCACAGTATCATCCGCATATAACAAAATGTGCAGCTTTAAAACTGTTGATAGACGATCGTCTATGTTAGAAGCAATGCCTTCAATAAGACTCAAACCTTTACAAGTGGGTTCCAGACAGGGACAACTGTCTGTAACACTATGGTTTGCTATTTTGAAAGTAACCACTGGAAACGTTTTAACTATCTCTGTTTAAAAAAAAATTCACGGCTAGTGAAAGATAATAGGTTTAATTAAACTGTCGGTTACTATGATTGCATATTAAGAGCATCGTGGGTGCGAGCAAAAACGTTGCCACCACGTCAGTAAATTAGGAATAGTCTCTATTGCAACATATATAGAACAAACCATACTGAAACTCAGGTTTATTCATCAATTCAAAGCATAGCAAACTTTAACAGTGGGTATCAAACAAGGCGCAGCTCCATGACTAAAACCAGGAATCATCATAAATGTATGAATGTACAAACACGAATGTACACACATACTGGCGTGGACACTTCTGCTTTGTATTTTTATAACAATTTAATTTCTCGATACATAACGTTGCAAACTATTGTTATTGCTATAAGTCCATTTAGTCCTGTCCCTGTCATATAGAGCTGCATACATTTATATGTCCCGGAAATTTCTCAACGGATTTGATTAAAATGACTACTGGCCTTCAAAAAAAATGAGGGTAGACATCTGGCTAGCGGGGCATAACTCCGCTAGGGGGCAAATTCAAAATGGCTACCAAAAAATCCCTAAAAGTACAACTTCCAAACAGATGCTTATTTAGTATCTTGTAATACCTCATTTTTGACTAATTTAGCGGTGAGGATTTCATTTCTGTGGTAATTTATTAATTTCCGGAAGCCATTATTATTATAATATGGGGAAAAAGATACAGTATTGAATAACTTTCGACCCGTGTGTGGGCTAATATGGTTCATAGTAATTTAGACAAAAATATTTTTTTCATTTTTTGTTCAGGTTTATTCACGACTAGCTGCGCCTCATTACAGCAAATGCAGGTTGTAAAACATGTCTGTCCATTGTTTAAGTGATTTGGAGACTGTGGTGTTTGGACATGCCACCTTCTATATGTGTCACCTTATGCTATGACGTCGTGTTTTAATTGCGTCACTATAATTAAAACAGGCTTACCTATATTGTTAGCAGCTGATTATGTACAAGTTGTGTGACGTGTTAATCTTTATAGTGACTGATGGTTGTTATAGCAGCGTGTCTGAACACAATTCCAAACCATCATAAAAGTAAATTTGATTGATGAAAAAGTGGTTTGATATTTTTGCTTTTGCATCCCCATCCAGAAGAATCCGGATAGCCAATGTCATGTTCAAAACAGAACTAACTTGTCTTGGAGTTAAGTACAATATTGGTGTAAGTTTAATTTGAAGACCAGGCCTGGTATAAATACAAGCAATGATTGTTAATTCCTTCACAACTGAGAAAATGATTGCATGTTTCAATATAGCTGTAAGCTAGAAATGACGGCTGTATATTTTTTGAAATGGTATTAAAAAAAGCATATTTTGATATCAACTATCTTTACCAGTCATCTTAGTTAAGTCAAATTATCTTTTTTTCAGCTCCCTGTCGTCAGTCTCAAGAGAGAGTGTGTCCTAATAAGTCCATAGATAAGGGTTTTTTAGGGGGTGTTTGCACAGCACAGAAAAGATAAATAAGATAGTTGAGCATTTAGCTAAGGAAAATACAAAATGTCTTCAGCATGGATTTTGTTTCGTGTACTTGTAGGTGTATTCAAAAGTCTATTGTTGTATATACATAACATAGACATATGTGGTGCACAAGTGAATTGTAGCTTTGAAGATTAACCACGTATTAAATAATGTCAGAAGGAGCACCGTTATCCACAGCTTGTGCTGGTCCACTTTGTCTCAAGCTTACAAGTCATAAATGGGCGAGTTTGATGTAAAAAATGCATTATTTGTCAGAAATCTGATAGCGATCGTCGCTGAAGTTCAACATAAAAGTGTACTAAGGTAGCTCAATCAACCTATTCTTCCAATTTTTAGTTATGAGGGTGTTTTCAGGATAGTTACTGACGTAGTGATGTCTTATCCAGACACATTTAAGGACATTTACCCTATGATGCCGGGGTATGTTTCATTATTGTAAAGTGCTCTTGCGCTGCAACGGCCGACTCCTTATTGGTAATGGTCTCGATGATGGTCTAATTGAGGCAGAAGTCTTCGGGAAAAAAGTTTTCCAATCGGTTTTAGCAGGCTCTCATTATAAGGGCAATGAAAGGAATGTTAATCATTAGTGAGGTGCTGAGTTGCCTGGGTATGTTTCATTATTGTAAAGTGCTCTTGCGCTGCAACGGCCGACTCCTTATTGGTAATGGTCTCGATGATGGTCTAATTGAGGCAGAAGTCTTCGGGAAAAAAGTTCTCCAATCGGTTTTAGCTGGCTCTCATTATAAGGGCAACGAAAAGAATGTTAATCATTAGTGAGGTGCTAAGTTGCCTGAAATGGGAGGCATTCTGGAAATCAAATATTGTTGATACCAACGCTAAACTTATTCAGTCCATAATTAATTTTAAATCTTCTGTCAGGACCAAAAACTTGCGTCAAAATTCGAATGAAAAAGTTTATTTGTTGTTGTCTGAATCCGATGCACTGCGTTTAAAATTTGAGCCATTTGTAGGCCTATCTGAATGTGAAAAAAAATCGAGGTTTGCCAATACCTCGGTTTATTTGAAAGTATTATAATGGTAGTAAAACATATGGTGACAGCTGACAGGGAGGGTAATTGGTCATTCCATGTTGCAGCTGTTAGAGCATCCATGAAAATCCTCAGGGCTTTTGATTGTATAAATTAGCTGAGATATGCCTCGTGGTACCTTGAAAGGTTCGAAGTGCTGGGGTTTGAATATCCAGCACTTTTCAGTCGTTTCATGCATGGGCAATTTGTTGTTAAGGACAGAGAAAGTGGTAAATTTACTGCTGTTTCACCTGACATGAAACTTGAACAGACAATTAATAGATCTGCGATGCTTCAATTGTAGCTGAATTTTAACTGTTGTTTCATGAGATAACTTGAAGCACTAACCTCCCAAATTCTCTCACAAATGAAGTTATAATGAAGCATCTCGAAGCTACTAATGTCCAGATAACCATGAGCTGGGTGGTCGGAAAGCAATTATTTTTGAAACCAATGTAGCCTGGTTGTTTGATTTTCTTCAGTCACGACATAACCTATTTGTCATCATATCCTTAAACGTCCCTTTACATAACATTGTAACGCAGCAGATGGTTGCAACTGAGGTCACATGTAGGCTTCTTAAGGCCTTTGAAACTGCAGAGAGACTGTACCAAGAGTTTCTTAATGTACGATTTAAAGCAAATACAGTCAAACTATCCGCCACAATATCTAAAATCAATCTACCACGCTTTGACATAAATGTGAGTGGTGACAAAGTTCTAATCCATAAGCCATCAAAAAAACATGCTACAAATCTGAAGTAAGTTGCCGCTTCACAACATATTGTAGAAATCGCTAAAGAACGAGGCAAAACCATTAAACAGATTCTGTCTCATGACCTTATCGATAACAGCCCATCTTTTCGATAGTTGCTCTTCTCTTTCTCGCTGTACTAAGCCTGACAAATCACAGTTTTTTGTTGAGCTGGAAAAAAATCGGATTTAGATAATTATTGTTTTGACCCAATCTCGGAAATGAAAACAAATGTCGTCCTTGATTTCATGTCCAAAAATAGACAATACCCTGATCTGTCAAACTTTCTAAACTTTGGGCATTTGATTAAAACTTCCTTTGGTGCTAAAAAGCATAGATGCGAATCAGATTATAAACACCTTGTTTTTGATTCATATTTTGAACTATTATCAACGTGGTGGCCATGGATGAATTGGAACCAATTCCTAAGCAAATACAGAAGTTTTGGGCAAGTTAAAAAAACAAAGAAAAACATTCAACTCCTCGCCCAAAAAATGACTCTTCAAAATCCTGACGAAGTAGTTTTTAGTGAGATGGTTGTTAATAATGAGATTATCAAAGCACAAAGGCAAGAGCAGTTATGATGTGCAACTGATGTCTCTCTTCTTTCCACCTGGGAAGAGGAAGCAGATAGAAGGTTGCTGTCTCACATTGACTGGAGTGTAGAGAGGGGGTGTGAACGAATAATTGTTTTATCCAATGATACTAATACTGTTGTGCTAATTTTGCGCCACATCACTGCCTTTTTCAAAAAGGGTCCACAAGAAATGTGGGTTGAATTTGGCACAAGAGAGCATCGGCGCAAGATACCATTGCATTGTCTACATGCCAAGCTGGGGGAACACTTTTGCAACATCTTGCTTAAAGCTCATGTCGTGTCTGGTGATGCCGTAGTTAGTGAGATTGGCACAAAGTATGCAGCGATCACATGTAACCCACTATCTTTGAACACATTTGCTAAAAATGATTCTTTGACTGAGACTGACATCAGTGTCATTGAACATTATTATGTTGTAAAACTATGGACAGGCGTACGTTCCAGCACCACTGTTAAAACATTTGACTAATTAAGACATCATTTCTATCTGGCAAACCTTTGAATGAGTTGCCCCATACATCTGCAGCTATCTATGGACACATCCAACGATCGTTCTATGTTGTAAGAAAGGCTATCACGCTGTTAGAAAACCATCAAGTTGATATGAACCCTGAGGACTTTGGTTGGGCCTATGCAAATGATGTTTTAGTCCCGAAACTATGTCTCCATCCCATTCCTCTCGAACTTCTTGTTATCTGTCAATGTGGTGGTAAATGTGACACCATGAAGTCCCACATAGTTTATTGTAACACCATATAACGTCATTTTTTCAAAAAAAACAGGAGTATACAACAATTTTTTTTAATAGAATGTGCTTATCAACACAAAATCAAACATGGCTACCATATTGGTAAGCTCTTTTAGCGCAGGTGCCACGATTAAGAGATGTCGAACTGCTTTTTCTTATGGGAAAATCGATATAGATTTATCAAATTTGCAAAATATCATATGACAGAAATCATTGATTAAATATTCTAACATATCTCATTTTTAAATATAAGGGTATTTTTCATTCATTTGAAGTTTAAGATAGCGTAAGAAATTCCAGTTTCAAACCCAGCGACTAATTCCAATGTGGGTATTTTATATAGTAGGCCTATATAAAATGTTTTTTGATTTTGGTTAAGTATTAGTTGTGATTCTAGGATATGAATATTAGCTGATTTTGTGTGAATGTACATAATAACAGAGCTAAGTACAATATTACACCAGCTTGAACACGTGTCCTACGAGGCTGTTGCTTATTTACATGCACTACTAAATAAGAAAATGTTTTAAATCACATCATTTTACTGGCAGAGTTTGGCCATCTATAGGCCTACGTAATTTGGTCAATTTCCTGAAAATGGTAATAAATACCTTGGATTATAGATTAGAATATTCAGATATTTTATTTGAATATTAGTGTATTACGTAATAAATATATGACATTGTATGATATTGCAATGTGATATTACATTGAAATGTCAGAATATGACATCAAATTAGAGGATGTGACAGTTTACCGTCAGGATATGATAGTTTTATGTCAGGATATATGAATATGATATCAGGATATGACACTTTTATATCATGATATGTAATATAATGTCCAAACATTGGTGTTTAATATAGCAAAATCACGTTATGATGGCTCAACACAGATTTATAAAGGCAGTATATAGTGGCTAAACATCACGTTGCTGTATTAAAATGCAAAGATATGGCATCATATCATCATGAAATGCATTACAATTTCGTGATATATCATTTTAACATCACTATGACATTTTAATGGCAGGATATGACATTTGAATATTAGGATATGGTACTTAAATATTATGATATGACTTTATACATTGATGAAATGACACATTGAGGTCACAATATAGCATTGTAATGTGATGATGTGTCATTGAAATGACAAACATGTTATTATAATATCGAATATTGTATAATAGACTTGTCGGATTATGACATCAAAATAGGGAAAACATAAAAAACAGTTCGAAGTCAGGATCTGGCATATTTATACCAGGATATTATCTCATTATAACACCATACAATGCCATAACTTCATTACGAAATATATATATCCTAACATTCAAAATGTAATATCTTGATATTTAAATGATATATTTCATAATATTAAACATATTGACATTCGCAGATCATGGACAAAAGTAAGAATTTAAAAGAGCATTGTTACAGGATGATTATCAAAGATGTCATGTACATGTAACGTGTGAGGCGCAAGTCCTTATCTTGTAATTGATTTTTGCTAGAAAGCCTCCCTTCAACGTCACCTACTGCCCCAGCCAACACGGGACATTAATCCAATTCTGTTTAATTTTTGGGCCAGCGTCGAAGACGGTCAGCCAATGTTAGAAAAGCATTGGATGAATGCCTCGTATTTAAACTCTATTATGATACAGCGCATATTTTGCTGTACAGGAGTGTGTGGAATCTACAGTCTGGGGACGGATTTTATCTCATGGTCGTTTGTCACTAACGCAAACTGAAAGAGCAGTCGCTCCAGAAAGAGTTCTAAAAAGAGTGAGTTGCGGGTTAAGAGTGGCTTGTTCAAAGGGGGGGGGGAGGTGGTCTCACAAATCTAGACTATATTGTACAACGATGTGCTCTTTTTGTATTGGCCAAACATGTAGAAACTGACAGCTCGGATGATTGAAACACAATAATTTCATTATTTACCGAAGATTAATTTGTTAACTTGACAAATCTCAATCTACATTTCTAGTGGGAAAGCAGTTCGAAAACACTCCAAAGCGTCACCCACCATGGTAGAGTTACCTACCATGTGGTATTCATGTCGATAAACTCAATATCATAAAATATGGTCATCTAAATAAGTTCTAGACTCCATGGGTTCGGCTAAAAAAAATACATTTTAGTTTCAACAACGAGATAGTTATCGCATATTTTCGGGTTTTTTAAGAGATCGCTCAATAAAATATTATGGCGGTCATCTTGAATTTATGGTATTAAGAAAAGTACTGACATTATTTCTGATCATCTGGATAACCTCCTTGTACTTTAAAACATAGGTAGATACACCAAAATCATTGTTTTAACTTCAAAAGTGAGGAATTGGGGTATACACTTTTTTTTTTTAAATGGCGTTACCTGGTGTTATTTTGAATTAACTACTATGTGGGATTTATGTTGATAAATTCAATATAATAAAATAATGGTGATCTAAAAAAGTGCTAGATTCCATGGGTTTGGCCAAAAAATACATTTTAGGTTCAACAACGAGACAGATATCTCATATTTTCGTGTTTTTTAAGAGATCGCTTAACATATTCAGAACAATATGGCGGCCATCTTGGATTTTTGGTATTGAGAACAGTGCTGATATCATTTCTGATCCCCAGGATCAACACTTTGTGCCTTAAAACATAAGTAGAGGTGTGAGGAATTAGGGTATACCCCTGTTTTTTTCAAAAATGGCGTTACATGGTGGCGGCCATCTTGAATTAAAAAAAAATGCACAAGGGGGATTTTTGGGGCCTCTTCGGAATTCGCCTGGGAAGATGTCCAGGTATCAGTCCTGAAAAAATCAGCTTTCTGCAATTTTATTCCAGGTTCCTGTGTTTTTTTCACTAATGCTCTTGCATTAACTAATACATCAAACAGTTGGGGCTGAATATTAACAGGAAGCTGCAACTTTTTACATTTCTTTAGTAACGAAAACATGGCACGAGATCCTTTACAATGTAACTCATTTTTTGCCACAGTTTATTTGCCATTATAATTAAAATGAACACCTAAATATTTATAACTGTATACAATTTCCAGTTTCCTTTCATTAAGGATAAAATCGGGTGATTTTCTCACTTTACCTCGAGAAAAAAAAATGTTTTGGAACTGTTTATTTTTAGCCCCCAGGTATTACAATAATCTTCCATAAATCTGATACATTTTTGCAGATCACTCGGTGTCTCAGCAAGTAGCACAGTATCATCCGCATATAACAAAATGTGCAGCTTTAAAACTGTTGATAGACGATCGTCTATGTTAGAAGCAATGCCTTCAATAAGACTCAAACCTTTACAAGTGGGTTCCAGACAGGGACAACTGTCTGTAACACTATGGTTTGCTATTTTGAAAGTAACCACTGGAAACGTTTTAACTATCTCTGTTTAAAAAAAATTTCACGGCTAGTGAAAGATAATAGGTTTAATTAAACTGTCGGTTACTATGATTGCATATTAAGAGCATCGTGGGTGCGAGCAAAAACGTTGCCACCACGTCAGTAAATTGGGAACAGTCTCTATTGCAACATATATAGAACAAACCATACTGAAACTCAGGTTTATTCATCAATTCAAAGCATAGCAAACTTTAACAGTGGGTATCAAACAAGGCGCAGCTCCATGACTAAAACCAGGAATCATCATAAATGTATGAATGTACAAACACGAATGTACACACATACTGGCGTAGACACTTCTGCTTTGTATTTTTATAACAATTTAATTTCTCGATACATAACGTTGCAAACTATTGTTATTGCTATTAGTCCATTTAGTCCTGTCCCTGTCATATAGACCTGCATACATTTATATGTCCCGGAAATTTCTCAACAGATTTGATTAAAATGACTACTGGCCTTCAAAAAAAATGAGGGTAGACATCTTGCTAGCGGGGCATAACTCCGCTAGGGGGCAAATTCAAAATGGCTACCAAAAAATCCCTAAAAGTACAACTTCCAAACAGATGCTTATTTAGTATCTTGTAATACCTCATTTTTGACTAATTTAGCGGTGAGGATTTCATTTCTGTGGTAATTTATTAATTTCCGGAAGCCATTATTAATATAATATGGGGAAAAAGATACAGTATTGAATAACTTTCGACCCGTGTGTGGGCTAATATGGTTCATAGTAATTTAGACAAAAATATTTTTTTCATTTTTTGTTCAGGTTTATTCACGACTAGCTGCGCCTCATTACAGTAAATGCAGGTTGTAAAACATGTCTGTCCATTGTTTAAGTGATTTGGAGACTGTGGTGTTTGGACATGCCACCTTCTATATGTGTCACCTTATGCTATGACGTCGTGTTTTAATTGCGTCACTATAATTAAAGCAGGCTTACCTATATTGTTAGCAGCTGATTATGTACAAGTTGTGTGATGTGTTAATCTTTATAGTGACTGATGGTTGTTATAGCAGCGTGTCTGAACACAATTCCAAACCATCATAAAAGTAAATTTGATTGATGAAAAAGTGGTTTGATATTTTTGCTTTTGCATCCCCATCCAGAAGAATCCGGATAGCCAATGTCATGTTCAAAACAGAACCAACTTGTCTTGGAGTTAAGTACAATATTGGTGTAAGTTTAATTTGAAGACCAGGCCTGGTATAAATACAAGCAATGATTGTTAATTCCTTCACAACTGAGAAAATGATTGCATGTTTCAATATAGCTGTAAGCTAGAAATGACGGCTGTATATTTTTTGAAATGGTATTAAAAAAAAGCATATTTTGATATCAACTATCTTTACCAGTCATCTTAGTTAAGTCAAATTATCTTTTTTTCAGCTCCCTGTCGTCAGTCTCAAGAGAGAGTGTGTCCTAATAAGTCCATAGATAAGGGTTTTTTAGGGGGTGTTTGCACAGCACAGAAAAGATAATTAGGATAGTTGAGCATTTAGCTAAGGAAAATACAAAATGTCTTCAGCATGGATTTTGTTTCGTGTACTTGTAGGTGTATTCAAAAGTCTATTGTTGTATATACATAACATAGACATATGTGGTGCACAAGTGAATTGTAGCTTTGAAGATTAACCACGTATTAAATAATGTCAGAAGGAGCACCGTTATCCACAGCTTGTGCTGGTCCACTTTGTCTCAAGCTTACAAGTCATAAATGGGCGAGTTTGATGTAAAAAATGCATTATTTGTCAGAAATCTGATAGCGATCGTCGCTGAAGTTCAACATAAAAGTGTACTAAGGTAGCTCAATCAACCTATTCTTCCAATTTTTAGTTATGAGGGTGTTTTCAGGATAGTTACTGACGTAGTGATGTCTTATCCAGACACATTTAAGGACATTTACCCTATGATGCCAGGGTATGTTTCATTATTGTAAAGTGCTCTTGCGCTGCAACGGCCGACTCCTTATTGGTAATGGTCTCGATGATGGTCTAATTGAGGCAGAAGTCTTCGGGAAAAAAGTTTTCCAATCGGTTTTAGCAGGCTCTCATTAAAAGGGCAATAAAAGGAATGTTAATCATTAGTGAGGTGCTGAGTTGCCTGGGTATGTTTCATTATTGTAAAGTGCTCTTGCGCTGCAACGGCCGACTCCTTATTGGTAATGATCTCGATGATGGTCTAATTGAGGCAGAAGTCTTCGGGAAAAAAGTTCTCCAATCGGTTTTAGCTGGCTCTCATTATAAGGGCAACGAAAAGAATGTTAATCATTAGTGAGGTGCTAAGTTGCCTGAAACGGGAGGCATTCTGGAAATCAAATATTGTTGATACCAACGCTAACCTTATTCAGTCCATAATTAATTTTAAATCTTCTGTCAGGACCAAAAACTTGCGTCAAAATTCGAATGAAAAAGTTTATTTGTTGTTGTCTGAATCCGATGCACTGCGTTTAAAATTTGAGCCATTTGTAGGCCTATCTGAATGTGAAAAAAAATCGAGGTTTGCCAATACCTCGGTTTATTTGAAAGTATTATAATGGTAGTAAAACATATGGTGACAGCTGACAGGGAGGGTAATTGGTCATTCCATGTTGCAGCTGTTAGAGCATCCATGAAAATCCTCAGGGCTTTTGATTGTATAAATTAGCTGAGATATGCCTCGTGGTACCTTGAAAGGTTCGAAGTGCTGGGGTTTGAATATCCAGCACTTTTCAGTCGTTTCATGCATGGGCAATTTGTTGTTAAGGACAGAGAAAGTGGTAAATTTACTGCTGTTTCACCTGACATGAAACTTGAACAGACAATTAATAGATCTGCGATGCTTCAATTGTAGCTGAATTTTAACTGTTGTTTCATGAGATAACTGGAAGCACTAACCTCCCAAATTCTCTCACAAATGAAGTTATAATGAAGCATCTCGAAGCTACTAATGTCCAGACCACCATGAGCTGGGTGGTCGGAAAGCAATTATTTTTGACACCAATGTAGCCTGGTTGTTTGATTTTCTTCAGTCACGACATAACCCATTTGTCATCATATCCTTAAACGTCCCTTTACATAACATTGTAACGCAGCAGATGGTTGCAACTGAGGTCACATGTAGGCTTCTTAAGGCCTTTGAAACTGGAGAGAGACTGTACCAAGAGTTTCTTAATGTACGATTTAAAGCAAATACAGTCAAACTATCCGCCACAATATCTAAAATCAATCTACCACGCTTTGACATAAATGTGAGTGGTGACAAAGTTCTAATCCATAAGCCATCGAAAAAACATGCTACAAATCTGAAGTAAGTTGCCGGGCACAACATATTGTAGAAATCGCTAAAAAACGAGGCAAAACCATTAAACAGATTCTCATGACCTTATCGATAACAGCCCATCTTTTCGATAGTTGCTCTTCTCTTTCTCGCTGTACTAAGCCTGACAAATCACAGTTTATTGTTGAGCTGGAAAAAAATCGAATTTAGATAATTATTGTTTTGACCCAATCTCGGAAATGAAAACTAATGTCGTCCTTGATTTCATGTCCAAAAATAGACAATACCCTGATCTGTCAAACTTTCTAAACTTTGGGCATTTGATTAAAACTTCCTTTGGTGCTAAAAAGCATAGATGCGAATCAAATTATAAACACCTTGTTTTTTACTCATATTTTGAACTATTATCAACGTGGTGGCCATGGATGAATTGGAACCAATTCCTAAGCAAATACAGATGGTGATTAGTGAGATGGTTGTTAATAATGAGATTATCAAAGCACAAAGGCAAGAGCAGTTATGATGTGCAACTGATGTCTCTCTTCTTTCCACCTGGGAAGAGGAAGCAGATAGAAGGTTGCTGTCTCACATTGACTGGAGTGTAGAGAGGGGGTGTGAACGAATAATTGTTTTATCCAATGATACTAATACTGTTGTGCTAATTTTGCGCCACATCACTGCTTTTTTCAAAAAGGGTCCACAAGAAATGTGGGTTGAATTTGGCACAAGAGAGCATCGGCGCAAGATACCATTGCATTGTCTACATGCCAAGCTGGGGGAACACTTTTGCAACATCTTGCTTAAAGCTCATGTCGTGTCTGGTGATGCCGTAGTTAGTGAGATTGGCACAAAGTATGCAGCGATCACATGTAACCCACTATCTTTGAACACATTTGCTAAAAATGATTTTTTGACTGAGACTGACATCAGTGTCATTGAACATTATTATGTTGTAAAACTATGGACAGGCGTACGTTCCAGCACCACTGTTAAAACATTTGACTAATTAAGACATCATTTCTATCTGGCAAACCTTTGAATGAGTTGCCCCATACATCTGCAGCTATCTATGGACACATCCAACGATCGTTCTATGTTGTAAGAAAGGCTATCACGCTGTTAGAAAACCATCAAGTTGATATGAACCCTGAGGACTTTGGTTGGGCCTATGCAAATGATGTTTTAGTTCCGAAACTATGTCTCCATCCCATTCCTCTCGAACTTCTTGTTATCTGTCAATGTGGTGGTAAATGTGACACCATGAAGTGCAAATGCAAATTAAATGGATTCACTTGTGTTTTGTTTTGTCACAAGAATAAGGGAGTCATGGGTCTATGTAGCAACAAATAATTTAACGATGGTTTTGTTTTGCTCCAAAAGCAAATCAATTGATCTGCTCTTGTCAAATGTGGTGATTGTTCTGCATTTAATAAAATACATTTTATTGGTTTAAAATGTTGTTCTCTTGCTTTTTGTATTACATAAATATATTCTAGCATTGATCGTGAAGTCAAAGTGATATTAAATTTTATGTATTCACAAAACATTTCCTTTGTTTGCGAAGCTATAACCATGATCACAGTAGTCGTCACTCTGGAAATATATTATCAACGGCCCCAATAAATAAAGATATAATCTCAGAAATGAATTCCTCGCCCCCAAATTAGTCTAAATGAGGTTTGGCCATTTTGAATTTGCCCCCCAGCGGAGTTAAATTAATTATATTAATAATGGCTTCCAGAAATGAATAAATTGTCACAGAAATTAAATCCTCACCGCTAAATCAGTTAAAAATGAGGTATTACAAGAGACAAAATGAGCATCTGCTCGGAAGTTGGACTTTTAGGGATTTTTTGGCGGCCATTTTGAATTCCCCCCTAGCGGAGTTATGCCCCGCTAGCCAGATGTCTACCCTCGATTTTTTTTAAGGCCAGTAGTCACTTTAGTGAAATCCATTGAGAAATTTCGGGGACATATAAATGTATGCAGGTCTATATGACAGGGACTGGACTAATTATAGCCAAAATTTAATCAACCGGTACCATCTGGGTAGGCAATTTCTAATGTTGATTTTTTCTAAGTTATATATCTCTAGATTATAAACAGGGGTGATTGACCTTCCAGATGAGTAGCTTAAGGGCAGCTTAATTAGTCTGTTTTGACATGACCCATAAATGACCGCTAATTGACCGCGAAATGTATAAAACATTAAAGACTATGTATTTTCTTCAACACATTGTCAGCGATAAATAATATAAGACTACACAGAAAGTATATGAACACTGTTCATAACAAAAACACATTATTTGTGAAATACTAGAGACATGTATGCATATCATGGCATTTAAACTAAGAGCATACGACACCACCAGCGTCAGCGGCAATGTCGTATTGCATCGTGTATGATTTGACTGCATGTGGCCTCTAAGCCCACCCAGAAGCTACACATTTTTCATAATTTAACATCACTAAATTGTTTTATTATATATCCGTAGCATGATGAAAAATAATCTATTTTATGTGATAATCAAGTCATTATCCTAATCATTTGTTTCTAAACTCGACCCATCTTTTAATCTCCATCAAAGCCCATCACGGAACTAGGTATGTCAAATGAAACTTTTTTTAATATTTCAAAAGTTTCAATAAGGATATTTCAACACACCGGCTTGAAAATGAGCTCCTCTTGAATGTTGAAGCAAACACTTGTGAATAGTTATGAATCGGACAGTCCTGCAGCCATGTCGGCGCATTGGACGTATGGTACACATTGCCATCTCTGTCCTACAAATTTACGTCTCTGTTAAGTAAAGCATGTAAAGGTAAAGTGGCTTGCCAAACACAAACATTGAAACAATGTCTCCACGTTGCAAGGAGAGGAAGAAGCATTACATTTCTTCGAAAACATACCTCAAGTGGGTGTTGAACGCGTATGACAGGCAGTGGCAATTGCAAAGCCACACGCTCAAAATATTGTGCTACGTCCCTCTCTAAAGGCATCTACAGCAATAATCACAGAAGTTGGGTGCTACCTTATGAGTACCAATATATCCCCTGTGAGGTTGTGGACTTACTTTCTGATACATTTCTTAAATAATACTTCTATTAAATACAGACATAGCACTGAGAAGTCTGCTATGCATGCAGCAAAATGCGCATATCCGCTTTCTCGTTTGTTGAATTCAGCAAGCTAAATTCCAGTTGCTAGTAATGTTAAATAAATTATCCTCAGAGGCTGTGTACAATACTTTCTTTTTATTATTTCGACTATATGAACGTTGCATTCTATAATTCGCAAAATGACGAGTCACAGAGTAAAAACATCTTCCCCGCTGGTGTAAAATATATTTGTGAGCTGGGATCTTATGGTGGGATGGAGAGCCCCTCGCGCCGAAAGTACCTGTAAGTGACCGTTGGAGTCTCTAGTGTAGGGTCGCAATGGCGGACGAGGGAAACTGCCCAATCTTCACCATTTCAACACAAACTTCCTTCCCCGTCGAGTCGACGGTTCCAAATAAGTCATATAGCTCTTCCTCCACTTGTCATGTTTATTTGTTAGACATCTGGCAACAACAAAGAACAACCCCAGCGCACGGCACGTCCTGTTTGACTCAGAGAGAGCGACCTACGGCACGTCCGTAGTCGCCGAGTGTAACGTCTGAAGTGTGGGAAAAGTACCGAGACCGCATGGGCTGCAATTGTGTGCGCCCGGTACCAAGGTACGGAAACAAGGCGGTCGTCCACAGCTTCTCGCGTCCGAGAAGCCGGGGATAACTGCCACCTAAACTTAACGAAGTCAGGATCCTACATTACCCCCGGATGAGTGATAACGTAGGACCCAACTGACGTGTAGGAGACTGCCTCGAGCAAGTAGCGGGGTTGTAAAAATATGTAACCTCTTATAACTAAGCATGGTTTAAAAAATATAGCGTGTGTAGTTACAGCGTGGGTGGTTGAAATCGCAGCATTATACATGAATTGTCCCATCCTCTTAACACCAACTGTCCTTGATGGATGTATTCATATGCTGCAAGCTGCGATCAACCCATTTATTTAATTACCATAAATTTCTATTCATATTTTAGCAATTAACTTGAAAAAAAAAAATGTCTTTACATTTTATATATCTGTACATAATGCTGCCAGGCCTGGCATATTCATTTACAATTCAAAAACATTGTGAATACGATGCATGCGGTTGGGCCCGCCATAGATGTCGTTAGGCGCCACTATGGCGTGAACCATCTGCACGAACCGGGCAGAAGTCTGGATTATTCGTCCAATTTTTTCGCGATTAGCGATGGTCGCATGGTTGCTTTTGGTCGAGTCGATTAAGGCATCAGCAGCACCCGGGGTTTTACCCCGTAAATGTAAAGGTATGCGGGAATACGTTCGTAAACCACCGCCGTTCCCGTTAGCGCGGGATACGGCGGGGGCTCGCGAATGCGGCGCTACATAAGTATTGTCTCTGTAAGACAAGTTGACTTTAACATCTAGTTGCTTTGGGACTGTGGCCGATTTTTTACTGCTTCTGACTGCCGTCGACTTTTTCGTTTTAACGCTCGTCCCGTTGGACGTCGGAGTGTCCGCACTACCAGTTCTAGGTGGACCCTGTGGATTCCTACTAGATGTCCTGGTAGCCGTTGATCTCTTTGGTTTGTTTGGCGTTGTACGCTGTCTTGTCGTACCTGTCGTAGGCTCGCACTCAAGATGTGCGGGTTTAACGCGATCTAAAGAGACCGTCTCAACCTTGCCTTTAACTAGGATTTTCATTACTCTGCCACTCCTCGCGAAGACCTTATATGGTCCGTCATAAGGGGCGTTCAGAGGCGGCGCAATTGCGATTCGGCGCAAGAATACATGAGTACATGTAGCTATTTCCTTGAATTGGAAAATGGCCACGCGTAGCTTGTCTGAATAATTCTTCAAATTAGTGTTAGCGTCGACGGTGTACTGTTTAGTAAACTCTCCTGGGAGTCTAAGGGTTGTCCCGTATATCATCTCGGCAGCCGACCTGCCTAGTCTCTCCTTAACTGCGGAACGACCTCCTAAAAGCACAGCCGGTAACGTGATAGTCCACGAGTAATAGTGGCTGGAGTACCATAACGTGCTATCCACCCGCTGAAGAAGGCATCGGCGACCGTTTCGGCTCTAATATCTACCATAGGTATAGCTTCGGGCCAACGTGTAAAACGGTCGACGCAAGTCAGTAGATATCTAAAGCCATCAGCATAGGGTAAAGGTCCGACTATATCTATGTGGACATGATCAAATCGCTCGGTAGGTTCAGTGAACTTTCCGAAAACTGGGGTGTTGTGACGTGAAACTTTAGCAGTCTGGCAACCCTTACAGGTACGACACCATCTAGCAATATCTATATTCATGCCATGCCATACAAATCGTGTATTAATCAAAGGTTTGGTAGCTCTATGCGATGGGTGGCCTAAACCGTGTAAGTTTGAAAAAACTTTTCGGCGAAATTTCGCGGAAAGGTATGGCTGGTTGTGTCCCGTGGACACATCACACCAGATCAATTGATTATCGAACGATTTTAATAGTTTGAACTTCATAGTGGATGTAGTCGAGTGTCTCAAACGCGTGAATTCCGCGTCATCAGCTTGGTCGAGACTTAACTCTTTATAGTCTATCGCTGGTCCAAAATGTATCGCAGACACTGATGGTCGTGACAGCGCATCAGGGACGAAATTTGTCCCGCCTTTTACATATCTAATATTGGTGGTGAATTCAGCGATGAAAGCTAAATGACGCGTTTGTCGTAGGGACGCGCGCTTAGTCATGGATGACATTACGAATGTCAACGGTTTGTGATCTGTAAAAACGAAGAAATTTCGTCCTTCTAAATTGTGTCTGAAATGTTTAATTGTGGCGTATACCGCCAAAAGCTCACGATCGAACGCGCTGTAGCGTGTCTCTGCTGGGTTCAGCTTCTTGCTGAAAAACGAAAGTGGCTGCCACATACCATTTAAAAATTGCTGCAAAACGCCACTGACGGCGACATCACTAGCGTCGCACGTGATGTTAATCTGAGCCGTAGAATCTGGGTGCACCAGAAGCGTAGCGTTTGCCAATATTTGTTTTGACTCAGAAAATGCTGACTCTGCATTTTTATTCCACTTCAAATCGAAATTTGACTTCGGTGACAGTCTTGTATGTCCTTCGTTGGCAGCTGTTAGTAAATTATTGAGTGGTGTCAACTTCGCAGCGCAATACGGTATGAAACGGTGGTAGTAATTCACCATTCCCAGATATCTACGCAGTGCTTGTTGCTTTTCGGGCTTAACGAAATGTACAATCGCGTCAACGGCGCTGGGTAACGGCGAAATTCCTTCGGCACAAACGTGGTGACCTAGTTGTACCGAACTGACACGGACCAATGATAATTCCGTATTCAGATAGTCGGGCAAAAAGAATTTGTAGATGTTTCTTATGCGTTTTATGATCTGGGCTGGTTACCAGTAGGTCATCCAAATAGACAAAAACAAAATCAAGTCCGCGTGTAACGTGGTCTATAAAGCGCTGAAACGTTTGACCGGAATTTCTTAGACCAAACGGTGTTCTAGTGAAATTAAATAAGCCAAAAGGTGTAGTAACGGCAGTCTTATGTACGTCGGACGGTTCCACCGGAATTTGTTAATAAGCTCTGACCAAGTCGATCTTCGAAATTTTTTTCGATCCGGCTAAACGCTGCGTGAAATCTTGTATATGAGGAATCAGATAACGGTCCGGTACGGTCTGTGCGTTTAAACTACGGTCCCCGCATGGTCTCCAATCGCCGTTTTTCTTTGGCACCATGTGAAGCGCTGATGACCACTCGCTGTCGCTGGGTTCAATGACCCCTAGTTTTATCATCTCATCAAACTCGCGTTTTGCGGTAACCAGCTTATCGGGTGCTAACCGTCGTGGTCGTGCAAACACTGAGTGTCCTTTAGTTACTATCTTATGTGTTATACCGTGTTTAACGGTCTCACCCTTTGTCGTAGGGCGTGTCAGTTCCGGGAACTGGCCGAGGAGTTTTGTGTACTCGTTCTGAACAGTGTCTACTCTGTTCAATGACAGTGGTTTAATCGATGACAGTGAAGCGGCAATAGCTAGACCTGTACGCATGTCCCGGAGACATCGGCTTCTTCAGTCTACAAGCAAATTATAGTGGATTAAAAAATCAGCCCCGATTATGGGTTGCTGCACATCTGCCACTATGAACGTCCACGGATATTCGCGCTTTAAGCCGACATCGACGACGCGTTTACAGTTGCTGTAAGTATGTATAGTACTGTTATTAGCTGCCACCAGGGGAAGACTGTCAGCGTCCGAAATCCCGTTAGCGCAAGATTTCGGCAAAACACTGACAGCTGCGCCCGTGTCAATCAAATATCTGCATTTATGTCCTTTATCTGCGACATATAATAACTTAGAGTGAGATAACTTTGGAGAACTAGCGTCCGCGGAGTCATGTCGCGTCTCAGTTATAACGCCAGATGCAAGAGTCGCTACCTTGCTCTGGCTTAGCAGTTTAAAGAAAAAGCGCAAGGGCTCCTGCACGTGCGTGCCTTATCACCGAAAGTCTGGTGAAAATAGCAGACAGGTGCATTAGCCGAATCTAATGTTTTAGCGGCGTCATTTCGCTGTGGGTTCGGCGGCGGGACGAAAGGTCGAGCAATTGGTTGCACATTCGTCGGCGGAACGAAAAGTCGAGCATTATTCTGTTCATTTCTATAATGACTAGGTGGGTTGTTAACAAAACCTGAGGCCTGAACATTAGGAGCAAATGCAGGCGCAGGAGCATAGTTATTATTTACTCGTCCACGTCCTTTATTTCTTTTCCTCTCTGATGTAGTCACGGTTTCTAGTTTTTTAATTCGCCTGGACAAATCCTCCAACAAACCAACTAGCTTGGTGGTTTCTTCTACCTTAATTTCTGCGACCCCCGGCTTACTCTCTTCTATGTCCTCTTCGGCTGCCAGTGGCCGGTCGGCCAAAACGGCCAAACTTTTGAGGGTGGCACTGTCGGGTTGAGTCGCCAAATGGGCTCTGATTGAAGCGGGCATCTGTCGGATGAATGCTTGACGAATTACTGCTTTCCCCACCACTGCTTTTGTGCCGAAACCTGCAGTCTTCTGCAGACGCCGCAGGAAACGCGAGGGAATGTCAGTACCAATTCTTTCACCAGAGATCCCTTTGTTAACCCTTTCGGGTATAGTCAAACCTCGTCTCTCTATCAAGATCGCTTTCAGGCTTTCGTATTTATGGGACCTGAAAGGCTGAAGTAGCACATCCCTCACATCTGATGCGACCTCGCCCGAAAGTGCAGCGCAGGTTAAGCTGTACCTCTCATCATCATCGTTGATCTGGTGAAGAGCAAACTGAGTCTCTATTTGGTTGAACCAGAGTTCAACATCCGAAGCGTAGAAAGTGGCGATTCTGAACTTTGGTAAGTTCGTAGCACGTCTCTGAGACTGCCTACCGAGCGGTGAAGTACTCCTTGAGGAATCGCTCCTAGAGTGAGAACTCATACGTTTAGCTCGGGCAATTCAAGCGAAATCAGCTTTGAGGCGTTGATATTCTTCGTCTGCCTCTCGGAATCGAACCTCATTGTCCTCACTGTCTTGATGATAATCACCTTTAGGTCTAGCACCCGCACCTTCTAGGGGCGTTGACATGAAGCCTTCACTGTCGTATTGCTTCGACATTATGAAATAGTGTTTTGAAATTAGCTAACTAGTGAAGCATTTGAGATAGCTGGCCTATTGGCTCTGTGTCTATCTCAAATGTGTTTAAAATGGCATGTCGTATTAACACATGCCAACTATTTTGACGTGCCGTGCGCGGATAGGTTGTACGTTGCCGTCTAAATCAGATGAAAAATGTCTGTAATATGCTGAATCTTAGAAATGTAGACTGTAGAAAATGTTCATGCTATGTCGCATGTTGCGAGAAACAGGGGTTGCAGATATAGTTGAAAATGCGTCGGTGAGGTTTAGCCTAAATGCTGTGCACTAATTCACAAAGGTATATATTGATTTTAGTGAAAACTGAAGGTCTATATTTGACATAAAACGTTTTCACTTATTCACACACATGCATAATGGTATAGTGAAAACCGTAGGTCGAAATTGTACATAAAAAATGCCAGATACAATTATGACATGCTATGCTAAGCTAGGATAATAGTATTTTGTAAATCGACCTATGTGGAAAAAAAAAAAAAAAATTCACGCAAGTCGAAAAACACATTCAAATATTAGCAATGTTTAGCAATAGCGCAACTGTCAAATCGAATATTTCTGTATTTATAAAAAAATTAAACTTCAGAAATAAACTATCTTGAGAAAATTTCGTTCTCAAACTGATAGACTAAATGTGACTGCGAAGGAAAACAGTTACATTTATAATTTTAGAAAAATATTTAAAACGTGACTGACAGTAGTCTACGCTGATTGATTATATAGTATATCATTTCGCTGAAAAATGATGTCTGTGATGAACATTCCACGTTTTTTTTTTTTTTTAATGGCACGTTCATCACTGAGTCATTCTTATAAACGTCCGAATCAATCGCTCGCTTTGATTCATTGATTGACGTATAAACCGGCTGTCGTCGTAGCGGTTGTGTTTATTTCGTCTGTGGTGGGTGTGTGTATGATGTATTGTCGGTGCTGCTAACATGTGCGGCAGACAGCATGTGGCTTCCTGTCTGTGTCAGCATGCGTGGAACGGTGTGTACATAGAAACATGATCCGCGTCCCCGTCTCGCCTCACATTAGCATATTCATTACCCACTGCGTGCCCAAATAAGGCGCTAAATAGGCTAGAGCGATTACAAACACCGAAGGGCGTTTTAAAGCGAAAAAAAAAATCTCACACAATTAGTGTTATAATTTCGTTTTCGAAACAACTTATTTATATTTCCTCTCTTTTAATCGTTTTGAAAAAGAAAATTTATAAATAATTTAAAAAAATTATTAAAACTAGTCCGTGTAAAATTTTGAACACGTGAGGAATGAGCTCCACCAAATCAAAATGGCGGCCTAATTTATGCTAATGTGATGTGGCGACACAGGTTCACTGTCCAAATGCATGCCGGTTACGGCGGGACACGTGTTTGCCCACGGCGGGTGATCAGCTAAGTTAGGGGAACCAGCGTCCAAAATGGCGCTCACCTACCAAATACATGTACAATATTCAGCATTCTTTGAAATAACATATGATAATAGTAATAAAATATTGACCGACGGTCCTGGGAATATTTTTAACAGACCAAATAAGACCGTTTCTTGACATTCATTTAGGGAAACAATTTTATTTTGGCCCTAAACCTATTAAAGGTTACCCGAGTCGAAGCGATATTTATAATTTCTTGTCGATTTTGCTGAAAAATCGAAAAAATGACGAGGCTTTGTCTATGGACTTTAAAATCGAGTCACCCATTATGGTAATCAACGATAAAAATTGAGTTACCGAAAATACCCACTTCCTATTCGCCTACAGTGACATTAATAGGATGAAGGCATTTAACAAACTCTTACATTTAACAAATGATAGACTAAGTCTATGAGAATAATTTTCAGGATTCTTCTAGAGAAACCGACATGGTCGCCATCTTGAAAAAGCGCCAAACACGTGGGATTTCGTCCAAAAATTAGAAATTTATGCCGTTTTCGACGTAAAAAAACGTGCTTCTCTTTCTGACTAATTTAAACTGGCATATAAAGAAAGACCTGCAGTTTTCACGTACCTGATGAAAAAAATGCTATTGATTTTTTTCAAAAAATCACTTAAAATTTAATCTAAACTATCCTTGAAAACAGCGGTTTTCAACTGGCGTCTAGGTGAAAAGACTGTTGCGTAGACTATCAGTCGTCAGGGGTCACCAGTATGGTGGGATGGAGAGCCCCTCGCGCCGAAAGTACCTGTAAGTGACCGTTGGAGTCTCTAGTGTAGGGTCGCAATGGCGGACGAGGGAAACTGCCCAATCTTCACCATTTCAACACAAACTTCCTTCCCCGTCGAGTCGACGGTTCCAAATAAGTCATAAAGCTCTTTCTCCACTTGTCATGTTTATTCGTTAGACATCTGGCAACAACAAAGCACAACCCCCGCACACAGCACGTCCTGTTTGACTCAGAGAGAGAGAGTCGCCGAGTGTAACGTCTGAAGTGCGGGAAAAGTACCGAGACCGCATGGGCTGCAATTGTGTGCGCCCGGTACCAAGGTACGGGAACGAGGCGGTCGTCCACAGCTTCTCGCGTCCGAGAAGCCGGGGATAACTGCCACCTAAACTTAACGAAGTCAGGATCCTACAAGCTACCATCAGCATTCTTGGTAGACGTTTTTTCTGTATAGGTAAAATGCAACATCAATAATTATATACATTGGTACTTTCTCAGTGGTGATCCATCCGGCGCTACCGACGATCAATGCATGTATGGGATCTATAGTTATTATATGAATTTTTATATATCTAATTCTCAATAAAAAGTATAATATGTACAACAAGTTTGTATGCTTGTACAATAAGTTTCTTTACCTTTATATGATTAACTCACATCTTCTTTGTCAAATTGGAACAATTTTTCAAGCTCTCGTTATTAAATTTTGTTAATGGCAGATTTGTTTACTGGTAGCAATGTGGTGAGCTAGCTTAACATAATTTGAAAATCACCCATCCTCACGACAACACATGAATGAACCTAGGATGCTTCTATGCAATTTATGTTGTCTCTACATGAAGGGCTTGGGCGAAAAACATGTGCTAGACAGTTACAGTGACCTGATGGGAATGTTTTGAACCTCAACATGTTCAACTACTGTGTATAATTCTGTTGTAGCTCTATTGATGGTTATTGTAGGTGGCTCATGGTGTCCATTCGGATGAATATTCCTGTGTATCGAATACAATATTAATAATAAAATCAAACCCAGTCCACCTAGGAATGACAATTTAATTCTTAAACATGGATTTTTCTTTTACAAGTGACTTTTCTATTTCCTTTAACAGTAATCCCATTGGTACCCTTCCATCAACATTAAACATTTGTAATGATAACACGTCATATCTCTTGTACTTCACAACGCTGGGCTTTGACATGTCTGGCAGTATGGCTATGTATTTTACTCTATTGTGATGTACCAGTTTGTACACTCATGTCTATGTTATCCCTGACAAGGGTGGTGATGCAGGTTTATTATGAATAATTAATGAGAGAATCATGCTATTTCAGATTATAATACTAAATGTTTTAAATGCAGAGCGATAATTTATGCTCACCTGCATGGATGCCGCCGTCTAAATATAACTCCGTAGATTATATGAATGTATGAATGACCGAATGAATGAATAAAATGAATGAATGAATGAATGTACATGTGTGGATATACAGACTAAAAAAACTAATATAGCCTCATGAGGATGGTGAGATGAATCGGATGACACTGCCCTGTAGATAATTGAGCCCAGTCTGTCACGGATACTCTCCGCAATACCAATTCGTGGGTGAAATATTTTGTTTCTGTGAGACCAAATCGGGGAGTGAACCATAAACTCTGACATGAGAGGCATAACCAGTGCACTAGGGCCCACACCACAATAGATTATGTTCTGACCAACATAATAAATTTCTCTAAGAATACATGTGATTTACTGATGTTTGTCTATTATATTATAATAACCAAACATTTACCTGTTTGTCATGGTTGTGCAGATCACCTTGGCATTGATGGATCCACTTCATATTTAGCACAAGCATAAACCCTAACCCAGAGGATGAGCCCGAAACATTTAAATATAAATTAAACTAATTGATTTCCCTTGATCAGTGCCCGCAAATCGGGCACTGTAGCAACTGAACGGGACAGAAATACACGATATGAAGGCAGCCATAAAATATATCAATGTGACATGTTCAAAGGGATGTACCCTGGACGTAGATTTAAATACGCAACAGAAAATAATTTATGTTATAACTGTTTAATGTCAAGCCATAGGGCGCAAGATGGTACGAGAGATTCAATGTGTAATGTTCTGGGCTGTAAATACGAACATTCTCGGCTGTTGCACTTTGATCGTGCTCAAACTACGCCCAAGTCTGTGAACAATAACGCCTGTAATGACGTGCAGACTTTAGTGTATGTACCGATGGTACCTGTGAATGAGATTGGGCTTTGTTGGATACAGGATCAACTAACACGTTTGTTTCTATAAAGTTAGTAAATGATTTGAAGCTCAAAAGTAAAAGTATTAGCTATCACTTTCTAGTCAAGGCATAATGTAGCCCGACCTTAAACAAATTGCAATACAAGGTTTTTTTCTGTTTTGTCTTCAGGGACATGTCCTTTATGACAGAAAAATAGTCCTAAGGAATATATATGCAATATACCATATAATAGGTAATTAAATTTCCGTTTTAATGATGTATTGCATGATGCAGAGTTTTCTCTACAAATACGTTGAAACATGTTTTTTTATTACAAAATATTCAAAATCGACAACAAAACAAGCTAGTTAACGTGTTCAATGGAAACGACTTAAAAAAACATAATTATTGATCATATCTATATTCAACTTATGTTTTCTGAACCCAGATGTGTATTTGTTTAAAACCGAGTGTTATTAAGATTTGTACATGGCATATATATTTTTAAATTAAATTTTTAAATATTGCAGCCTTTTTTGAAAATGCGGGTATTTAGCCTGGGCTGAAATATAAAACATTGAAATTTGCTCGACATTTGAGTGCAAATTATTTTTTGGGCTTGTTTTTGCATAATTTGGTGTGCTGAATTCGAATATATCCGTTAACATTCTATCTTTTGTGTCATTCACCTTCAAATAAGCAAAATAAAAATGGCCGCCAAAAAAACATCTGTTCTATATTTTTGTTACATATTATTGCACGATTTCTGGTTTCTGCATGTTTTAAGGGTTGATAAATTTATGTCTCATGTTTTTCCATCAAAATGACCTATATTTGACCTTCAAGTTCAAAATGGTTACCACCAAAACACAAATAAAAGGTGTTTTCATGCACGTGGACTATAATATCATAGACAACTAAAAAATAAACTACGTAATACGGCAGATTAGGTTGCAAGGCATTCGAAACTGTATTTAATCACAGTATATTCTAACATGCTTTGATTTGCTTAGTATTTAAAAAAACATAATTATTTTTATAGTAAATATGTAAAATGGCGTCCATCGTGGATTTTACGATGAACTATCGGTCAGACGATGAACAATGAACACCAGAAATGGTTTTTTCGGGCCCCAAGTCATACAAAATAAAAAAAATTGAGCAGTTTCGTGGCACAAATAATAAAAATATGTTTTATTTACATTTTGATAGTCATTTTGTTTCTTGTTCATATGAAGGTGAATTTCGCGGCCATTTTGGATTTTTTAATTCAAATTTAATTGTCAGTAACTTCTATTTCTGGTCCACTATGTTAACACAAATACATCTTAATAACGTGAACATTTTTAGCGGTATACTTATAGTAACAGTAAATATATAAAAACGGCGTATTTGAAGGTCAAATAAAGGGTATTTCTTTCCAAAGACACTAGAAAAAATAAATAATAAAAACGTTGCAGAAAACCATCAATTGTGCTTTCTTGTGTGAAAAAAACTTAGAAAATACGGGGGTTTCTTTACATTTTGGCAGCCATTTTGTGTTTTGCTATTTCGAAGATGGAGGTCACCAAATATAGAATGTCATCCGACAGATTCGAATTCAGCGCATACAAATTAGGTAAAAACAAGTGGATAAAAAATTATACACAAAAATTCCGAGAAAAAAATCATGTTTCAGATTTCAGCCCATGCTAAATACAAATATTGTCATGTAAGGCTTCAATATGTTTTCATTAAAAAAAATATAGGACATTTATAAATATAAATAGCACGCATTTTTAAGCATACACATATCTGGGTTCAGAAAATATAGGCCAGATATGGATATGTCCAATAATTACATTTTCCCAAGTCGTTTTCTTTCACCATGTTGAATCGTTTGTTTTGTTGTTCATTTTGATTATTTATAATAAAAAAATATGTTTGAGCTTATATGGAGAGACACCTACTTACTCTACTGCAATGTGTGATATATCATAAGAGCGGGAATTTAGTATCTCTAGTGTCACGTTATTCGGACTAGTTGTCAGGATATCTACCGAGCGGTCATGGTAAATTTGCCGAACAAGCGACCCCGGTTATTTTAACAACCACTAAACTCTACTTTACTGCCAAAAAGGCTTCTGTGTAAATAAATTACACAGATTATATCAGGATCTGACACCAGGTGTTGAAACACCAAAAATAATAATAATAGCTAAAAAACGCATGAAAAAGTGGACAATTAACGAAACAGACGATTTCAAAGTTTTCGGTAAAAAGGTCACTTTAACCCGCTTTAACTCATAAATTGCTTATATAAAGATCAGGGAAACTGATTCACTGAGCTTAAATCACCTTCATACAACACATATTTCTGTAAAACATACCACTTGATATGTCACTTTATTATTTGAACCAAACACACGAATAACTATATACACTTATGATATTATACATACACATGCCTTGACCATTAACTAGGTCAATGACTTTACAGACTTTAAACCATTATTTAGGTCACTGACCTAATAGAGAATTCAGACCTTTAACTAGGTCACTGACCTTACAGAATGTGAGAGTGTTTTAAATACTCCTAATCCATAACATAAAACCCACTCTGTCTACATAATCCCATTAAAGTCCCTAAACTCATGTCTAAATATACCAAAAATACCCAAGTATTCCTAATATACCACACTAAATATCTCCAACTGATTTCGCAATACTGAAACCTAATAACAACTCTAATATCCCTAGTATATCAGATAAAATCCCTATAAAGTTCCTGCCTTAGTCTAAAACCTAACTATAACATCTATCTTAATAGTTCTGACCAACTTCAATAATAACTCCTGCTATATTTCTAGCATTCCATTCCAAGCTAATGATAACCTATGCTATCCAACTAATAATCCACTAACTCCTGCTATAATTCCAACCTATTATAACATCCCTAACACTATCTCTCATTAACGCTGCAATTTAGATTTTAGTATTGAAGATCTCCTTATTGCCAAGAATAAGTAAAAGGGGTAATGATAATCCTTCTACATGTAAGTAAGTCCAGCCATATATTCCACCATAAATTGCTATAGTAAATAACCTAAAGGTACGGGACTACTGAACTGTAGCTTTTAGCCAATATAGAAAGCTCGATCCACCCTGGCAAATATATCCTTGATATCCTTTACCTCACTCGCAACTTATGACGAGTCCCGCTTTCAAACAAATCCAATATTGTTTAGCAAAGGGCTAGATTCCATTATTAGCATTCTACATCTCACTTGGCCATATAACGGTAAAGCCCTGATAAGTTCAGCTGTAAATAGACCCACAGAAATAATTCTGATAATAAATGTCACTAAAATAGGGTTCGTGTTTAGTTCTTTACATAAGTATTATAGGACGGTTCTAGATTCCACCCCACGATTCCTAGGTTACAGCCTGATAGAATATATATATAAATAAGAGCCCTAAGCATCCACCATGGTTTACGGTTACTTAGGTGGGAAATAGCGTACCATAGGCAAACTTTTTATGACCTACCCCTTGCAAGTGAACAAACTAAGACACTCTAACGACCACTGGGAGTAACTAGGAGATCTGACCTTTACCTAGCACCCACAGTACCTTAGAGCTACCCTTAAATGCTACCCAGGGCAATCATACTAAGGCTTGTTATAAGCTGGCTGATTAAAACTATCTGATTAACATGCTACTCTTGAACAAAACAGGAAATAAAAACCATGAACAGCTTATTTTTACTAGGACAACCCAAGACCCTCAATGTCATAGCTCTCTTAAATACTTATTTGCCAATTCTCGCTTAGAGAACCTACTACACACTCCCTATAGATATTCCAAATATCTGCTGTGAGAAACTAATTTAAACACTTTCACTACACAACTGCTTCTATCTAACCACTGTTCTAATCTCATCTAGATTTTAGACACAGCCCTCCATACTCTTACTAACATGTACCTCTTACATGTATCCATCTCACTGACCAACTTACAACTGATGTAATCTAATATAACTGACTAAACACTGATATCTGGTGGCTGACCTACTTTCATATACTCCATAAATAAATACTAAAAGAAACCTCACCTAATTAACTCTGACCTAATTATGTCCGACTTCCACCCTAGATAAATGACTGACCTATCTAGTCCAGTCTATAAGACTATCTAGCACTGTCAACTGAACTACTTCTGGTATCACCACTGTATCTCAGTGGTGACCTACTTAATTTAACCTGTTGCTGACAACTGACCCACTTCTAGTATTATACCACTGTATCTCAGTGATGACCTAGTTTAATCTCTGCACTGTCAGCTGACCTACATTCATACACCCTTGTTAGCTGACCTACATCGATTGACCTGGCACTGACTGACCACTGGTGGCGCCACCATTGTATCTCAATGGTGACCTACTTTAGATACATTGAGAGATTGACCTACTTTTGGATGCCTCTACTTTCTGTTCTCTTTAACTGGGATAGCTGATTTCACTGGACTTGTTGGAAGGAGAGAGGAGATCTTCAAGAGCTGAGGGTGAGCAACAGACTAACCAGACTACTAGTACTAGAGGAGCGCGCAGCGCGAGGGCTGACGCTAGATTATGCACTAGTTCTGGTATAAACCTTATAGTGCCTCTCTCTTTTCACCTGGTGAGGTAGGTGATTGTACAAGCATTGGCAAGAAGTCCAGGAGACAAGGAACCAGGGCAGAGGCGACCAGCCACCAGAGTAAGGGCAAGGACTGACCCTTTGAGATGTGCTCTGCTTTCTGAGCAGTGTGTTTGAAACCACCATCATGAACCGTCATCGTCAGCCAACCATCCGTGTCCGCCGTGCCATCACCCAAGCTAGCAATGTAATGATAGAGAGCTCATTGCTTAAGACCAGAATCCGTCTCCTTCAGTGCTATGATTGAAAGCCCACTGCCTTATGTGTCTCACAAAACGGCTCCTTTCAGAGCCCCTGCTCTCTGTGGGAACAGGAGTTCAGGAGTTCAACCGATATCCGTCAACCGTCAACCGTGTTCTTTTCTCATGCAGTGGAGTGATAGGGAACTCCCTGCTTTTGGTATGTCACACAGAACGGCGCCTCCAGAGCCCCTGTTCTATGTGGGAACAGGAGCTCAACCGTTATCCGTCAATCGTCAACCGTCAACCGTCAACCGTGTTTAAGCGTCAGCCTGGATTGCAGCCAGCAATTGATCCAGAATTGTATTAGAGCCTGATCGTTTTTGAGCGATCTCATGATTCAACACCAGATCCTTGAAACACTGTGTGTTTTCAAGTGATCTAAATATTTTAACCGCCAGTGTTGTCATCCTAGTTTTGATCATAGGGACGTTAGTGAGGTCATGCAGATCTAATGTTCTCATTCTGTCCAGGTAGGTTACACCGAGTGCTAGTCTCAGGCACTTGTTTTGAAAGATCTGCATTTCCTTCACTTGTGATTCCCTTAAAGCTCCAGTTATCAGTGAACCATATTCAAGGACAGGGCGTATAAAGCACTTGTAGGCTTTTAAGATGGTATATGGTCTGGCGCCCCAGTTTGTCCCTTTGAGCAACTTCAACAGGCTCAGTCGCCTGTAGACCTTTGTCATTAGGTCTTTCATATGGCCTTTGAAGCTAAGCCTTCGATCAAATAGGATTCCAAGCAGTTTGGCTGTTTGAGTTTGAATAATAGGCTCACCAAACAGTTCCAGATCTATAAGTTCTGGTTTTGGACCGACACTAAACACAATCAGCTGAGTTTTTCCTGCGTTTAGTTTTATCCGCCATTTGGAACACCATGCTTCAATAAGTTTTAAAGCTTTTGATAGCTTTGCCTTCACCCATTTGGCATTGGTTGCATGTGCCCAGATTCCCATGTCATCTGCGAACTGGGAGAGCTTGACATTGAGTGAACTCATGTCTGGGATATCATTCACATAGATAATGAAAAGAAGAGGGCTTAGGACCGAGCCCTGAGGTGTGCCCGCATTGAGGGTCACCTCCTCTGAGCAGTTGTTACAGCAATTGACTTTGATCGTTCTGTCACTTAGGAAAGATGATATCAACCTGACCATCTTCCTAGGTAAGCTGCCGTTCATCAGCTTGTATCTTAGTCCGTCATGCCACACCGAGTCAAATGCTTTCTCAACATCGATAAAGATTGCTCCACCTTTCCATTTCTTAGTGAATCCCAGTTGAGTTTCCTCTACCAGTCTGAACACATGTTCCATGGCGATGCGCTTGCTCCTGAAGCCATTCTGCCATTTGTTAAAGAACTTTTCTTTCTCAAGAAAGTTCCTTATTCTATCAGCTAGCGTTTTTTCAAAGAGTTTGCCCATACAGCTCAGCAGGCTGATAGGTCTATAGTTCCCCGGCATTTTTCCGTCTTTGCCTGGCTTAGGTATCATGATACCTTCAGCCTTTTTCCATAGCTTAGGATAGTATCCTGTAGCCATACAAGCATTACAGATTTGGGCCAGGGCCTCATAAACCTTGTCATTTGCTTGCTTAAGTACACCGTATCTGATACCGTCCAGACCAGGCGCAGAGCTAGATTTGCACTTTTTCAGATAAGCCTTGATTTCCCCTGTTGTTATTGGGGTTAGTGTCTCGTGATCATCGTCCTCTTCGGGGACGTGGCTTACTAGTGGCTTGAAGAGCATTTCGTGCTCTTTAATAGTGCTTTCTACCTCCACTTTGAACTCATCGTCAAAGATGGTCCCCTGGTGGACATTGTGTACTTTTTCAAGCGAGGCTGCGAACGTGTCAGCTCTCTCTTTGTCATTTTCAGTGTGAGTACCATCACTTTTCATGAGGGGAGTTTTTCTCGTTCCTCTAGATTTTGCCCCTGTTAGCCGGAAGAACGAGTTCCAGAACTCGGTTCCATCCCTGGCTCCGTCAAGTTTATCAATCTGTTCTTGCCAAGCCCTTTCCTTGTCCGTTTTGATAGATTCCTTGACCTCGTTGGTCAGGCTCTTGTACATAGTCATGTACTCGGGCTCGTCACTGAATCTCATAGCTAGCCTTCTAGCTTTTCTTTTTTCTCTGATCAACTTAGACGTTTTTTCAGAGATAAAGAAATCCTGTGTTTTTTGTTTCACAGATTGACAACTTTTGTCTAGGGCACAAATCATAGAGGTTTCAAGCAGTTCAACAGCTTTTTCTATTTCCTCGGGTGTGGTGAGGTCACCCATCTCAATTGACTTTAGTTCCTTGCGGAATTTCTGCCAATTTGCCTTGTCAAGCCTGTGAACTGCTTTTGTTAGAGCTTTCTCCACCTCATGAGAATTCAATCTAATATGCACTGGAAGATGGTCACTCCCTACATCGCCTTTGACTGTGCATTCAGCGACTTTAGGGCCCATCTTCCTGGAAGCAAGGGCAAGATCAAGGATGCTTTCCACACTGTTGCCAGCATAGTTCCGACAGAATGTCACAGACTCATCATTGAGTATTGTGAGGTCCAGCTCCTCAGTAATGTTAAAAAGAGCGTCACCAGCGCTGTCACTCTTGTCGTTGCCAAAATAAGCATGTTTTGAGTTGAAATCGCCTGTGATAATGCAATGTTCGTATTTATCAGTCAGGTGTTTCAGTGTCTCTAACTCGACTATTTTGCCTGGAGGATTATAGACAGTTGCCAGTGCTATTTCCTTGTCCCTTTGTTTGAATGTTATAGCCACTGTTTCTGCATTGATATCATCAGTATACACAATGCTATAGGCAATTTCCTTTTTGATTAGTATTGCCACGCCTCCACCTGCGGCGCTTCTGTCTTTCCTCACAGACTCATAGCCTGGTATTGACACTTTATGCTTTGGCAAGACTTTGGTCTCATTGAGAGTGACAAAATCTGGTTTGTGCTCTTTCAGATGTTCAATGAGCTCAGTTTTCCTGGCTCTTAGACCATTCACGTTAATATGTGTGATCAATAGACTGAATGTGAATCTGATTGATCCTAATGGATTGGTTGTCCAGAGGGAGTGGTGGTTTACCAATTTAGGCAAAGGCCTTTTCCATCAGGGTTTCGCTACTGATTTTCACATTGAACGCTTTGCTGAAGGATTCAGCTACATCTTCAGAGATGTTGGATTCTGTGCGTTCATGCATGTCTCTATTGAGCACTAACGCTATCGCTTTAGCTATGGCTATAGCTAGTCTAAGCGGCTCCCTGGGCATGGAGCTGGTCTTTTTTGGCTGTGTTTGAGTTTTAGGCAGCCTTTTCGTCTTTTCGGGGCACCCTCTGTATGAAGATGGGTGGTCCCCGTGGCAGTTGACGCATGCCGGCTTGTCTGATTGGCAGTCCTTTTTAACGTGGCTGCCACCACATTTTCTGCACCTCAGGTCATTTTCACATTGGCCTGAGGTAAGGCCGAATTCGAGGCACCTGTAACATTGTTTGACCTTGGTGGTCTTGTTCACATAGGGAACTACCTTGTAGTCCTCCCCTTTGATGGTGACCGTCTGACCTATAGCCTCGAGCGTAGCCTTATTCTCACAGGTGAGCTTCACGTTATGTGAGGGCATGTTGTTATGCCTGGCTGAAATCAGTCTTTTCACCTGTACTGATTTGTTTTTCAGCTCTTTGGCTATGTCTGTGTCTGATATCTCTGGGGATATCTTATTTATGACCATCACAAAATCTGAAGTGGGCCTTTTCCGTGCCTCTCGGAAAGTGGCATTGCCCAGCTTCAGTTTTAGCAGGCGGCTGCGGCTCTGCTCATCAGCGGGGAAGAGAAGTGGTAGCTTCCCGGCCGTGCTGCTGCGGCCTTTGATAACAATGTTGTGCCCGTCCTTCAGCCGTTTTTTGAGCTTGTCAGTGTCATTTAGGTACACTGAGCCTAGCCCTTGTGCGATCACCGGCCCTGGTTTGGGCTGTTTAGCTTTCTTTCCCTTGGAAAGAGCATTTTTTGACCTGGGGGATACCCAGGTGCCCTCATTGAGGGCGCTGGTGTTTGCCTCACCAGTCACCTCCATGTCAGTGTGAGCTGCCGTGTCAGTTTCACACGTTGGCGGCATAGCTGTGGTTTCCCCACAGGTAGGCTTGTCGCCTATAGCGTCTAACTGAGCGTGAGCGTTGGTGACATGTGAATCAGATTCACGTGTTGTTATTGTGTCAGCGCCGCTGATATGTGAATCAGCGGCTGTCACCATATATTGGGCGTCGCTACATGGCTTATAGGTGCCCATGTAATCACTGTTGTCACTATCTACATAGTAGCGTGTTGGTTCAACAGTGCGTATGCTGGAATCTGACCTGGGCTCGTCAGATTCGCTGTAGAAGCCACTTGTGGCTAATACAGCCGTCTTTACTTTTTTGATTAAGAGTGCCCTCTCCGGGTCAGATGGGCTTCTGACCAGGACTCTCTTTTTGGGGGTTTTGTTCAGCATTGTGCTCTCCTGGCACGCCCCCAGTGACTGCTGCCTGCCAGTCACATTAGTGGTTTGTGGGCTACCACTCTATCTCGCCTGGCTATTGGCTGTAGCCTGGGCTATTGCCTTCGACGTTTGACCGTCAGTTTTGTTTTTGGCGATAAGTTTAAGGGCTGCCTGCTTGCCCTTTGCTCTGGCGCTGTCGTCGCCTATGAGCTTTTTTGCTGGGCTGGTTGGTAATAGCCCTGCGGTACCGTTGGTACCTGGTACCGTCTGCATCGCCTGAGCATAGCTCTTGTCTGGCGTGACCATGCCACTGCCAGGTTGGCGAGACTTTGCTGCAATAGTGGCCTGGTTCGGACCACTATCCTTTATCTCAGTGCCAGCGCTTGCACTGCTGGCCTTACTCTTTTTGTTAGACTGCAGCCAAACTTATACAACTTCCTGACCAATCACAAGGCAACAAATCTGACCAATGAGATTGCACCATTAGAGCTTGGAGGCTATATCTAAACTAAACTTAGCTTTAGAGCTTGGAGGCTATCTCTAATCTAAATCGAATAAACTAACTAAAATGCACCTACTTTCAACGTCCAATAATCCCGCATTACTAGTTATACTAAAACATTAATTCCCACATAACCTGACACTATTAAACCTCTCCTGATGAATTCTGAACATAATAACAACCTGTAGTCTCACGTGATCTTACGAGATTTTGTAAACACTCTCACCTAGCTCACTTTAAGATAAAAATAGCCACATAAAATCACCTTTCTAAATATCGCGGCATACATGATAAAATAATAGATAAAAAGATGTTTAAAATGATACCAAGATCATGAAAATCGAACAATTATAACTTAGTTAATTTCGCCTCGATATATCATTGTTTACATTCTTCAACTATATTCTAAATGGAGCAAAGATGGCGGCGCCCAAAAACGGCGGCGTTTCGGCTTGAGCCTTGTAAATAAAACACTCAACCTGATAAATTCGTGTAAAATATAACATGTCAGGTAATAGAAGTATTTGCAAATAATGTAATATAAAATGGTTAAAAACATGCATTAGTTGATTGAATGAAAAATATAGCCATATAAGGTAGGAACTGTGTAACAGTGTGTTGGACATTGAATTGGGCGATAATATGAGTTCATGTCATTGGTGACCATGTCACGAAATGTCAATTTCCAATGAGTGATGGAACACAGGGTAGGTCTATGTTGAAATGCCACATTACCCTCTGTCCATCATCTCAACGCCCTTGTAGATGATAGTAATTTATAAAGTGATTCGAACATATATGCTAAAAACAAATAAGTCTATACACAATAACACATTATTTACAAAATACAGTACAGAGTCATTGATTGATGTGCTGGCACTGATGGCAAGCTTTCTGAGTGGGAATAAAAATGTCAAACTGAAGCATGAGTAGATAGTTTGTTTTAAATGGTGGAAAGGAGGGGAAATTATCTTCTGTAATCAGTGTCTCTACGGGGGACAGGAATACAGCTTCTACGTGGATTTGATGTCAGATTCATGGCTGCCAGCTGTCTTGTCGTAGCCTGAAGGCAGTGCGATATCTGGCCCATGACTTCCAGTGAGGCTGTTCTCTGTTCGTCTTCCGCTTTGGCTGTTGTGTTGGCAGCTAGGAGGTTGCTTCTCAGGAGGTTGACGCTATTAGTGAGGTGGCCACAGTACACCTCACTAATAGTTGTTGTCTAAGCTCTTCACGAGCAAGTGAGCCTCCACACTGTTGTGGTTAACAGCATCTCTAAGTTTCTTAGATTCAGTCATGAATGGTAGGGTGGACACTGGATACTGAGGTTGACTCGACTGGTTTGGAGGAGGTAGGTTTGGGTGCTGAGGTGGCTTTCTTAGGAAGGCTGGATGCTGTGGTTGTGGCTGTCTTAATATGTCTGTTGATAGAGGTGGCTGTCTTAGGAAGGCTGGATGCTGTGGTTGTGGCTGTCTTAATAGGTCTGTTGGTAGAGGTAGTTGTCTTGGTGAGGCTGAATGCTGTGGTTGTGGCTGTCTTAATAGGTCTGTTGGTAGAGGTAGTTGTCTTGGTGAGGCTGGATGCTGTGGTTGTGGTTGTCTTAATAGGTCTGTTGGTAGAGGTAGTTGTCTTGGTGAGGCTGGATGCTGTGGTTGTGGCTGTCTTAATAGGTCTGTTGGTAGAGGTATTTGTCTTGGTGAGGCTGGATGCTGTGGTTGTGGCTGTCTTAATAGGTCTGTTGGTAGAGGTAGTTGTCTTGGTGAGGCTGGATGCTGTGGTTGTGACTGTCTTAATAGGTCTGTTGGTAGAGGTAGTTGTCTTGGTGAGGCTGGATGCTGTGGTTGTGGCTGTCTTAATAGGTCTGTTGGTAGAGGTAGTTGTCTTGGTGAGGCTGGATGCTGTGGTTGTGGCTGTCTTAATAGGTCTGTTGGTAGAGGTAGTTGTCTTGGTGAGGTTGGATGCTGTGGTTGTCTTAATAGGTATGTTGGTATAGGTAGATGTCTTCAGCTTCTTATTGGAGACGGACATCTGAGGCTTGGACACCAATGGCCGCTTTGATCCCGGCTTTTCCGCCTTCTCTACTGGCTGTGGCAGCTTGGGTTGAGCCTCATTTAGGAAGTCATCATTGATATGGAAGTCTATCACTTGTGCATTTTCGTAGGCATCCATTAATTTCTCATACATGTCCACTAAAACAAAGAGTTTGGCATGTCTTAGGGTAATGTCATGATCTGAAGTTTTAATCCACACAGGGGAGAGGGAGATTTGGAACATCCAGTATGAATATATACATATGTGTATATAATTTCTTTAACTCATTGAATAAAAAGAATTTGAATAAAATCTAGGTCAAATCTTGTTTATCCAAATTTGTTAGCTTTCCCAGTTTCTCAGGACTACTTTCCAACATAATATGTCACCAGGCTTGCATCGCCTAAGAAATTATCTGTCTAAATGCAAGTAGACAACCTAGTCCTTTCATAAAGATACATCTAATAAAATTCTTTGGCATGGGAGCCTCAATAATACAGTTGCTTTGACTGATCTTCCCCCTTACAGCTTAAAATCTCCATCTGTCTATAGCTTTCTTCAAATGTATACCAAAATTCAGTATATCATCCAATTAAATAATGTTCCTATTGTAACCTGTACTAAGTACTAATTCCATTTTCTCCAAATACAACTACACAACCACACTAACATTCTATTGAATTCACCAATATGCCATATAGATAATATTTCTTTACAAGGATAAACTTTTCCTAGTAATTGACCACTATGCATTTTATCCTCAGATTTCTATTAACTTAACTTATGTGTAATTTTCCACTTGTCTGAATAAATATTTTATTCTACATTACTAACATTACTTTTTGTCTAATTTTCTTCACTATTTTCATTTCTCAATCATAAAAATAAACCTGTTATTCCAACAAAATGTCAATTTCTAGTTCCTAATCCTCCAACCATACACTAACTAAAACCTCTCATTCCACCTAAAACTAGATTCCTCTGCCAACCCTCTGTCCATGGAAAACCCAGGGTGCTAATTTCTAACTCTGTAGGGCTGTTTTGCTCTAATTTATTCCCTGAATACTATCAAATCACTTGGATCAACATCCTTTCCAGAATCATTATATCTAACATCTAAACAATTGTCTATTGTGAATTTTCTCCTCATAAAACATTAACTGAATCGAGATGATGATGACTCAATTTGCTATTTTAATACAAGATCACAAGGTTTGGCCAAAACCCGATGAAATTATGCTATTGTGATCTAAACTATATGTTTTTTGTCTGTTGTTTCAGCAGAATGTTCCAAAGACTGAGACAATTCCTTTTGTTTAGATAAAGGACAGTTACGCATAAAATGATTACAGTGCCCACAGCGATTGCAACCCTTGTGTGACTTTTGTACTGTAGGAGATCTAGTAATGTAGACTTTCCATAAATGATTGATTTTTGTTTGAATTTCACCCATTACATTAGAATCCACCTTTGCCCTACAATGACTATCTGCCTTTTCTGATCCCACACCCAGTATATCATGATCATCTTCAATATCTGCCCTATCAGAATTGTAAACTGTGGACCCTAAAACCCTTTTGTTATCCTACATAATTTCATCACAAAAATTATCTAAGAAAACTTGGCGACTAGCCTGCTTATCCAAACTCCCATAGCCTTCCTCAAATAAACTTTTGAACTCGGCTGTCAATTGTTTTAGCCTCTCTTCAGATTTCTGATATTGGTTTTGTGTCCAAATTATTTGATGTGTCTACTTTACAGGATTTATGTTTTGAACATTCATGCATACAGTTTCCTTAAATCTCAGATATAGATTTATCTCCTGGTAACTCTAATTCTCTATGAGATATATTGTATGGAACACCAGCTCCTTGTCTCTTATCATTCAACGGGACATAGAAACATGTTGAATCTTTAGAAATAAAGCTTTTGTGGCTCAATTGATCACCTGACCTACTAATACTACTTTGAAATAGATCATTAGGTTCCAACCCTGTGGCTAGTGTTGGTGAATATATGTCTTGGCTAAATTCATGACCAACTTGATCTGACCCTAAAAGTAATTGGGTATCTAATTCATGATTTACATGATTATCCATGGTCTGATTAATTCCCCTACTACCAGGAACTCCTTGAATGGTTCCTTTGCTATCTGAAACTCGCTGCCTGACACCTTTACTATCTGAGCCTATGTTTCTCATCACACCTGAATTGTAATCCATCGTTATTTGAATTGATATATAAAACCAGGGATATTTGCTTTGAAAAGATTTACTGTGCTCTCCAAGTAATAAAATCTAACGAAAAATGATTTGTAAAGCTATACTATTAATCTGTGCTTCAGAAATTAATTTGACCTGAATTTGTACTCTTTTGTCTAAACAGTTTTTTTTTCAAATTAATCAACAAAAACCTCTTTTTATTCTCAAATAGTACTTTTCTGGTCACTTGCCACCTTAATAATATCACCTCTGTACTGCACTATTCCAAATCCAACTAACCGACTAGTCTAATACTAGTTTAAAATAACACACCTATAATCCAATATATAAATTTTCACCTATCTGGGGACTTAACCCTCCGTCCAGAGTTAAATCCCCTCTAATAATTGTCTAAACCTACACTATCCTAATAAATCTTATCTAACCAATCTTATCTAACCAATCCTATCTAACTAATCTTATCTAACTAATCTTATCTTACCTCCAAATAAAATTGTATCATTCCTATTCCAAAATTATTACCACTTTTGAATGTTTTCCTATCACTCCCACAAAATATCCAAATATGCCTTCCTATATCCGAAAAAAACCCTTTCAAAAATAAAATCCAAGTTTATTCCCACTGTTTAATGAGCGATTTTAGATTCATATCACTGGAATCAAAACTATTTTAATGAATCCCACTTCTGCGCACCAGAAAATCGGGTGTCACGTTATTCAGACTTGTTGTCAGGATATCTACCGAGCGGTCATGGTAAATTTGCCGAACAAGCGACTCCGGTTATTTTAACAACCACTAAACTCTACTTCACTACCAAAAAGGCTTCTGTGTAAATAAATTACACAGATTATATCAGGATCTGACACCAGGTGTTGAAACACAGAAAATAATAATAATAACTAAAACGCATGAAAAAGTGGACAATTAACTAAACTGACAATTTCAAAGTTTTCGGTAATAAGGTCACTTAAACCCGTATTAACACATAAATTGCTTATATAAAGATCAGGGAACTTGATTCACTGAGCTCAATTCACCTTCATACAACAAATATTTCTGTAAAACATACCACTTGATATGTCACTTTATTATTTGAACCAAACACACAAATAACTATATACACTTATGATATTATGCATACACATGCCTTGACCATTAACTAGGTCAATGACTTTACAGACTATAAACCATTAATTAGGTCACTGACCTAATAGAGAATTCAGACCTTTAACTAGGTCACTGACCTTACAGAATGTGAGAGTGTTTTAAATACTCCTAATCCATAACATAAAACCCACTCTGTCTACATAATCCCATTAAAGTCCCTAAACTCATGTCTAAATATACCAAAAATACCCAAGTATTCCTAATATACCACACTAAATATCTCCAACTGATTTCGCAATACTGAAACCTAATAACAACTCTAATATCCCTAGTATATCAGATAAAATCCCTATAAAGTTCCTGCCTTAGTCTAAAACCTAACTATAACATCTATCTTAATAGTTCGGACCAACTTCAATAATAACTCCTGCTATATTTCTAGCATTCCTTTCCAAGCTAATGATAACCTATGCTATCCAACTAATAATCCACTAACTCCTGCTATAATTCCAACCTATTATAACATCCCTAACACTATCTCTCATTAACGCTGCAATTTAGATTTTAGTATTGAAGATCTCCTTATTGCCAAGAATAAGTAAAAGGGGTAATGATAATCTTTCTACATGTAAGTAAGTCCAGCCATATATTCCACCATAAATTGCTATAGTAAATAACCTAAAGGTACGGGACTACTGAACTACTGACTACTGTAGCTTTTTGCCAATATAGAAAGCTCGATCCACCCTGGCAAATATATCCCTGATATCCTTTACCTCACTCGCAACTTATGACGAGTCGCTCTATCAAACAAATCCAATATTGTTTAGCAAAGGGCTATTTACCATTATTAACAGTCTACATCTCACTTGTTCATATAACGGTAAAGCCCTGATAAGTTCAGCTGTAAATAGACCCACAGAAATAATTCTGATAATAAATGAAACTAAAATAGGGTTCGTGTTTAGTTCTTTACATAAGTATTATAGGACGGTTCTAGATTCCACCCCACAATTCCTAGGTTACAGCCGGATAGAATATAAATATCAATAAGAGCCCTAAGCATCCACCATGGTTTACGGTTACTTAGGCGGGAAATAGCGTACCATAAACAAACTTCATATGACCTACCCCTCGCAAGTGAACAAACTAAGGCACTCTAACGACCACTGGGAGTAACTAGGAGATCTGCCCTTTACCTAGCACCCACAGTACCTTAGAGCTACCCTTGAATGATACCCAGGGCGATCATACTAAGGCTTGTCCCTAAGCTGGCTGATTAAAACCATCTGATTAGCATGCTGGGTCAGATCATTAATGTGTCAACCAAATGGCTCAAATTGTATTGCGCGATTCTTATCTAAATCAAGATTCTAATTTGAAGAAAACATCTGAGCGGATTTGATTCTCTAGATTTTTTTTTGTTTTTGCAAAATCTTGTCGCCCTGACGACACATTAATAGCTAAAATGCCTTTTTGAGCCGTGATGGACGGAAAATAAAAAAGCTGTCTACCTAGTTCAGAGAGTTAATAATGTTCGATATAGATATGTCTTCTGATAGTGTATGCCTATATTGTGCATTGTAAAAAAAAAAAAAAAAAAAAATTGTGGCAGTTTGTGTTTTTAAAGGGGGTTATTTAATGCAATTTCCGTCCGTCACGTTTTGAAGTCTTTTAATTAATGTGCTGCCACGTATAATAAATTTATGTAGTGAAATTTTCTGCTTTCTCTTACTGCTCCCTAACACTAATTAGTAGAAAAGATGATTATTTACATTGATGTGCCAGTACAAAATATATTAAGGAAAAACCTTGCGAAAAAATTGCCGTGACGGACGGAATTTGCTGGTGTTACGGACGGAAATGTGTTTTTTTTTGTTCACCCGAAGCAAGTTTTATGCGAATTTTACCCAATGACGATTACAGAATTGGTCTACATGTAAGATGAGGCTGCTAATTTATTTTCACTTGTACATGAAAAATTCCCAAGCCTAAAATAGAGTAATTACCATAAGTACCATAATTTGTTTACGTTATGTTAACATGACTTATAAATTAACTTCAATTTTTTTTTCTTCACTTGCCTCTTGGCATGCGAGACGCAAGAGGCAAATGCAAAGCCAAGTATTACCAACAGGTTTTCAAATGCATGCAACTCAATAATGTGCTGTCTGTAGTCACTGGGACATATCTGGGGGGGGGGGGTAGGGTTCGGGCTAGGGGGATCAATGGGGGGGGGGTGACGGGACGTGAAATGGCAATTTCTATGTGCTTGGTTTTTTAGCGACACTGTCATCCCTTAGCACTCTGCATCTTCCGTCCGTGCTTGTTCGCCAGCGCATCATACTCAAATAGCTCCCCTGTCAACATGACTTATTGTATTGACTTTATATTTTAAACTTGTATAACATATGGCTTTGTTTTTTTTATTCCATTGACCCTGATTGACCTTGGGTCAATATCAAGGTCACAGCTGTCAGCATATCTGGACTAAAATTCATTTGATGTGCTTTATCTTCTGAATTGTTTCAGGTAGTCTTTATTTGGTATTAGGAAATTACGGGTCGAGTTTGAAGATGAGTGACCTTGACCTATTTTAAGGGTCAAGGTCACACCACTGTTCAGTTTGTCAATCACAATTATTTTCATAAATATTAATATTTATTTTTCAAGATGGAAGCTTCCTATTTGAAACCCGAGATGAAGTGCATCTATGGAAACTACAGACCAAAGTCACAGCATATAATAGCTAAAACTCCTTTGATGCTTCATATCTTTTGGAAAGTTTGAATTACAGTCTTCTCATTTGGTAATTAGATGGTTCGAAAATGAGTGAGTGACATTAATCGATATGAGTGAGAAATAAGCATTAAATTTGCTAGATTAGCTGGCATATATATTTTGATTCAAAACATACAGTAAATAAGTAATTTTTACCCACTTGAAGTTGAGGATTGCAGTAGCATGACACAACTTTAAGGGATTAAAAATTCCATTTCAATAATTTAGTGTTGTAGTTGGCTGGAGACTTATTGTTTTTTCTGAACACCATCTAATGGATTATCCTGTTTGAGTTCGAAAATCAGCTAATTTGCATATATCAACATGGCCTCATGTGCCAATTTGCATATCCATTATCCAAGGTAGAAGTAAACGCTCTCCAGGCGCCAATATTCATCCGATCCTCACGAATACTTTTCTGAATACTTTCTAAAGGATTATTCTGGGAGTTTGAAAATCAGCTAATTTGCATATTTAACATGGCCGCCATGGGCTAGTTTGCATATCCAAGATCGATGTAAACGCTCTCCAGTCGCCAATATTCGTCCCATCTGTGCGAAATTTCTTCTGAACGCGCACCCTCTGACTGATGGATTATTCTTGTTCAGTTAGAAAATTGGCTATTTTGCATATTAAGCTGGGCTAATTTGCATATCCAGGATCGACGGAAGGATTATAATTCTGGTTGTGTTCGAAAATAAGCTAATTTGCATATTCAACATGACCGCCATAGTCTAATTTGCATATCCAAGATCAATGTAAACGCTCTCTAGTTGCCAATATTCATCCGATATCTTTCTGAATACCCTTTAAAGGATTATTCTGGTTTATTTCGAAAATAACCTAATTTGCATATCCAAAATGGCCGCCATGGGCTAATTTGCATATCTAAGATCGATGTAAACGCTCTCCAGTCTCTAAAATTCATCAGATCTTTGCAAAATTCCTTCTGAACACCCTCTGATGGATTATCCTGTTTGAGTTCGAAAATCAGCTATTTTGCATATTATGCTGAGCTAATTTGCATATCCAAGATCAACAAAAGGATTATTCTGGTAGAGTTCGAAAATCAGCTAATTTGCATATTCAACATGACCGCCATGGGCTAATTTGCATATCCAAGATCGATATAAACGCTCTCTAGTTGCCAATATTCATCCGATATCTTTCTGAATACCGCACCCTCTAAAGGATTAATCTGGTTAACTTTCGAAAATAAGCTAATTTGCATATTCAAAATGGCCACCATGGGCTAATTTGCATATCCAAGATCGATGTAAACGCTCTCCAGTCTCTAATATTCATCCGATCTTTGTGAAATTTCTTCTGAACACCCTCTGATGGATTATCCTGTTTGAGTTCGAAAATCAACTATTTTGTAATTTATGCTAAGCTAATTTCCATATATCCAAGATCGACGAAAGGATTATTTTGATCGAGTTTGAAAATCAGCTAATTTGCATATTCAACATGGCCGCCATGGGTTATATTGCATATCCAAGATCGATGTAAACACTCTCTAGTCGCCAATATTCATCAGATCTTCACCAAATTTTTTCTGAACACCCTCTGATGGATTACCCTGGTTGAGTTTGAAAATCAGCTAATTTGCATATCCAAGATGGCCGCCATGTCACTTATGTTATAAAGTTACATCGTTACTGCATTGGCAATAACACTTTTAATTGTGGAAGGTGGGGACTTTAATATTTGCTATGCAAATGTACGATGTAGTTATAATAATTTCACGATCAGATAAAATGTGTGGATTTAGGGGAGGATGGAGGCCACATTATAAAAACAAGTTTTCCGTCCATCACTTTCCGTCCGTCACACTGACTTTACTCAGGGTTTTCACTCATCCTAAATGTATGACATAAGATATAAATTTTTTTTTATAAGCACTAAGTAGCATCTACCTAAGACTTTTTAAAACAGGCATTCAATGTGATGCATGTGTATAATAATCAGAAAATTTTGAGCATACATATGGGGGGTCAGTTAAAGGCACATTTTGTGATTCCGTCCGTCACGCTAATACTTTATCAGTTGCTAAGCAACACATATGTGCCAACATATAAAAAGTTATGTAATTAACTTTGTTCTCTCTCAATTATTTCAAATGGATTTAAAAAAAATCATAAAAACTTTTTTAGCGAACTGCACCTAGGGATTTGTCTCTGAATTCCGTCCGTCACAATTACGACAATTAATGATCTCACCCTGCTACTCTTGAACAAAACAGGAAATAAAAACCATGAACAGCTTATTTTTACTAGGACAACCCAAGACCCTCAATGTCAAAGCTCTCTTAAATACGTATTTGCCAATTCTCGCTTAGAGAACCTACTACACACTCCCTATAGATATTCTAAATATCTGCTGTAAGCAACTGATTTAAACACTTTCACTACACAACTGCTTCTATCTAACCACTGTTCTAATCTCATCTAGATTCTAGACACAGTCCTCTATACTAACATGTACCTCTTACATGTATCCATCTCACTGACCAACTTACAACTGATGTAATCTAATATAACTGACTAAACACTGATATCTGGTGGCTGACCTACTTTCATATATTACATAAATAAATACTAAAAGAAACCTGACCTAATTAACTCTGACCTAATTAAGTCCCACCCTAGATAAATGACTGACCTATCTAGTCCAGTCTATAAGACTATCTAGCACTGTCAACTGATCTACTTCTGGTATCACCACTGTATCTCAGTGGTGACCTACTTAATTTAGCCTGTTGCTGACAACTGACCCACATCTAGTATTATACCACTGTATCTCAGTAATGACCAAGTTTAATCTCTGCACTTTCAGCTGACCTACATTCATACACCCTTGTTAGCTGACCTACATCGATTGACCTGGCACTGACTGACCACTGGTGGCGCTACCATTGTATCTCAATGGTGACCTACTTTAGATACATTGAGAGATTGACCTACTTTTGGATGGCTCTACTTTCTATTCTCTTTAACTGGGATAGCTGATTTCACTGGACTTGTTGGAAGGAGAGAGGAGATCTTCAAGTGCTGAGGGTGAGCAACAGACTAGCCAGTCCAGTTAGTTAGTTTTGTTAGTTAGGGAACCCAAGCGCCCGAAGGGCGCTGAGAGTGATTTTACAACAAATCAGAGTTAATCAGTAGAGTAAACTCCATGTAGCCGACCATTTTTGCTATTTAATGACTTGTTTTATAATGCTGGGGATAAAAAAATAAAAAAAGTAATAAGATAAAGATAATATTTTTCGCTAACGTGATTCCCATATCTATATGTCGGAATGGGTTGTGATGAGCTGGTATGGCACTAGCTATCTATCTCCTGAGCTGTATCAAGATAGTATTCTAATAAAATTTTGGGCTTCTTTGAATGCTCAGCATGAGACATTTCTATTATTACATGATGCCTCTTGTGACCACTAAAAGTAGCTTATTCTAAATACGTTGGATTTCGATTTTTAAAAGCGGCTAGACATGCCAAAGTTGCATGATTTGCGGCTTCTAAACAGTTCAAAAGTGAATTTATGGTACACTGACTCATACTTTATAATTTATTTGTCCTTATGCTATATAGTGCAAGGGTTCATAATTTAGCGTCCAAAATATTTTGGGGCAAAAACCGTGGTTGAACAACTTCCTTTCAGTTGTTTAACTTCGGATTAAAAATCCCCATGACTTCAATATATGATTAACATTATCTGTTGTTCTCATACATTGAGGCCATCTAGCAGCCTAGGCTGTCGCTGTGAATACATTACTTGATGTCGAGCGTTGATCCAATGTTATGTTGACGTATTGTTGCAGTTTCAATTGTTTTGCTTATAGTTTTCTTTGTAGTGTTCCATTAGTTTGTCTAAATAAGATGTTGTATCTCGCTCTTTGAATATTTCATTCAGTTCTTTTTGTAGTATGAATAGTTCCGAATTTTCTTCTAACGAGTGTATGAATTTATTGGATATTATCTGTAATCTTTCGCGGATGGGTTCAATACCTGCCATTTCATGTAGGTCTGTGATTCGAGTGTGTATCGGTTTTCTAAAAGCTATTCGTAATGCTTTATTTTGTACTTTTTGTAGTTTTTCTAAGTGAACTTGGGCCGCAGATAGCATAACTATCGCGCCGTATTCTAGTACTGGTCTCACATATGTTTTCTAGATCCTCATTATTGTTTTTGGGTTGCATTCCCAGTCTGTACCACTAAGTAATTTTAAAAGGTTAATTCTTCTGTTTGATTTAGCAATGGCAATGTCGATATGTTGATCATAGTTCATTGTTTTTGTTATGGTGACCCCAAGTAGTAAAGCTTCTGCAACGTGTTCTATTTCTTCACCAAAAAGTTTTATTTTTATTTTGCCGTGTTTTCTTCCGTTTCTTTTTAATATAATTAGTTGCGTCTTTTTGGGATTTAATTTTATTCTCCATTTTGAGCACCATGCTTCTAGGTCCTTTAATGTCTTCGATATTCTATATTGTACATATACATTATTTGGACCAAATGTCCAAATGCCTAAGTCGTCTGCGAATTGTGAAATCTTTACTTGGTTAATAAGGGGATCAATAGGTAAGTCACTGACATATATTAAAAAGAGTAGTGGGCTGAGGACCGAGCCTTGTGGCGTTCCGGCGTTTAACTGGACATTGTCTGAGGCTTCGTCATTTATATTTACTGATATCATTCTATTGGTGATAAATGAGGACATTAATCTAACTATTTTTCTGGGTAGGTCGCCCGTCATTAGTTTGTGTCTTAAGCCATTGTGCCATACAGAGTCAAATGCTTTTTCTACGTCGATGAACACAGCAGCGCCTACTCTATTTGCTTCGTGGGCTATTAAAGTGTCGTCTGTAAGTCTGAGTATATGTTGCATCGCGCATCGTTTATTTCTGTATCCTAACTGCCAGATATTAAATAATGATTTTTCTTCCAGTTCACCTCTGATCCTATTCGCCAGTATTTTTTCGAATAATTTACCTATGCAGCTCAATAAACTTATGGGTCTGTAATTTGTAGATATGTTTGGGTCTTTATCGGGTTTTGGGATCATAATTCCCGTAGCCTGCTTCCATGCTTTTGAAAAATAACCTATTTTTAAGCAGATGATATATATATTCCAAGTATTCGAAAACGATATCTGGGCATTGTTTTAAAACTGGGTATCTAATCCCATCAGCTCCTGGCGCTGAGCGTCCTCTGGTTTTACTTAGTTGGATTTTGATTTCCGCAATAGTTATTTCTGTTGGACTATCATCGCCAATTTCTTCTTTTTCATGATCTAATGTATTGAAGCGTTGGTGGTTTGAAGTGATTGCATCGTCTACTTCTTTCTTAAATTTGTCGTTAAAAATGGGTCCCTGGTGGGTATTGTGGATTTTTCCTAGTGTTTTAGCGTTTGCTTTTTCTTTATCATTTTCAGTTGACTTCCCATTTGAGTTAATCACAGTTGTCGTTTGGGATTTCTTACCACTAATTATGTTGAGCGTATTCCAGAGCATTCTACTATCTTTGGCCTTGTCAAGGTCTTTTGTGTTTTTCGCCACCAGGTAACCAGTCCAGCTGACTGCAGCCAAACTTATATACCTTCCTGACCAATCACAAGGCAACAAATCTGACCAATCAGATTGCACCATTAGAGCTTGGAGGCTATATCTAAACTAAACTAAGCTTTAGAGCTTGGAGGCTATCTCTAATCTAAATCGAATAAACTAACTGAACTGCACCTACTTTCAACTTCCAATAATCCCGCATTACTAGTTATACTAAAACATTAATTCCCACATAACCTGACACTATTAAACCTTCCCTGATGAATTCTGAACATAATAACAACCTGTAGTCTCACGTGATCTTACGAGATTTTGTAAACACTCTCACCTAGCTCACTTTAAGATAAAAATAGACATATGAAATCACCTTTCTAAATATACATGATAAAATAATAGATGAAAAGATGTTTAAAATGATACCAAGATCATGAAAATCGAACAATTATAACTTAGTTAATTTCGCCTCGATATATCATTGTTTACATTCTTCTAAATGGAACAAAGAAGGCGGCGCCAAAAAACGAATGAAAAATATAGCCATATAAGGTAGGAAATAATGAAAACTGTGTAACAGTGTGTTGGACATTGAACTGGGCGATAATATGAGTTCATGTCATTGGTGACCATGTCACGAAATGTCAATTTCCAGTGAGTGATGGAACACAGGGTAGGTCTATGTTGAAACACCACACTAGATACATAATCTGGTTGATGATATTGCCGGAAATGGGGGCGGGCTGAGAATTTGATACTTTTGTAGGCCTACACCTACCCAATTTTTACAGAAAATATTCGCTATGATATTCGCTCCATTCTCACTCTATCACGATGTTGGGCCAGTTATATCAAATATTGTTGTATTTTTTTTTTATCCATCAGTTCATATATCTGTGGAGATAAAATAGTAAAAAAAAATATAATTTTGCAGCAGCATCCCACCTCGAAGAGCTATTTTGGATATTGTAGATATGTCGCAAAATGCACTTTTTCAAAATTTTCTATTTTTTCCATTTTTTGGCATACAGTTTATGACAACAGGTTCGCTTCTGCAAGAAAGTCGCCATGAGCGGTACCATTTGATTCGGATACATCCCTTATGTCAGAAATAGGTTACCAAATGTTTGATTTTTTGAGTAATAGATCATTATGGTCAATTTCAAAATGGCCGCCGTAAAATCCATGATTTATCCTGAAATGTATTATCAAACATGGTTTTCTTAAATTTCACATCACAATCACAGTTTTGGTATCTAATCTTACATTTTAATGCTCGCTTAAGTATTTTCAAATGCTGTAATGTGATATTTACCACCGAATCCAAGATGGCTGCGAGAAAATGGTGAAGAAAATGCTCAAAATTTCACTTTTTTTGCAAACAAAAATCAGGTGATTAATGCGTATGTGTTGAATAAATTGTAATTATTGCCTATTTCAAAATAGTCGCTGCGAAATCAATAACCGGTAATTCTCGTAAAATGTATTATTGTACATGTTTGTTACACAGTTATCTCACAGACACAATTTCAGTGTCTAATCTTACTTTTTGATCCTGACCATGTCCACTACCAGTATAATAACATGGGAAAAAAGTAGACATTTATTAAGAAATTCAAGATGGCCGCCGCAACATTGTCAAAATGTAGCACCATTTTACAAATAATTTATGAGCACACGCTCTATTCTATAATATTTTGTATGAAAGCCTCCATGAGCGGTATTACTTATTTCCGAGACGTCCTATAAGTCAAAATCAGGTTATTAATGCTTGATTTGCTACGTAATTAATACTTATGGCCGATTACAAAATGGCCGCCATGAAATCAATGAATACTCCTAAAATGCTTTATTGAATATGTTGTGCATAATATAATAGTCATCTAACAAATACGGTCTAGGTATATAATTTTGCATTTTAGTGAATCCACTAAAAGTAATGTTAAGTAGTTTAAGATAGCATCTTAGATGGCAGAATTGAAAATGACAAGAAAATAAATTCGTTTGTTCAGCTTTGGCCCCGGTTACCTAAAGCATTGTCTCCTAAAAAAATGAACATTCAGTTCCCTTTAATTAATGTAATTGTTTAACATGTACTACATAATAATCATTATAGAAACAGCCACTACAAGGATGATCTTGCCCACTAACAAACTGGTGTCAGCCAGTGACAAAGTTATCTAGGCCATTACAAAGTGATCTTGGCCACTGAAAAAATGTTCACAGCAACTTCAAAAGTTATCTAAACCACTACAAAGGTGATCTTGACCACCGAAGGAGTAATTGCAACCACTTTAAAAGTTATCTCAGCCACTACAAAAGTGATCATGGCGATTGCAGAAGTGATCATATCAACTTTAAAATTTATCTCAGCCACTACAAGAGTGACCTTGGCAACCAAAGAAGCGGAAAAAAGATCTAAGCCACTACAAAAGTGATGTTGACGACTAAATAAGTGATCACAGCCACTTTAACAGTTATCTCAGCCACTGCAAAGGTGATCTCGGCCACTAACAAACTGGTGTCAGCCACTGAAAAAGTTATCTAAGCCATTACAAAGTGATCTTGGCCACTGAAGAAGTGATCACAGCCACTTTGAAAATTATCTAAACCACTACAAAGGTGATCTTGGCCACTGAACAAGTAATTACAACCACTTAAAAAAAATTCTCAGCCACTACAAAAGTGATCTTGGACACTGCAGAAGTGATCACATCAAATTTAAAAGTTATCTCAGCCACTACAAAAGTGATCTTGGCCACCAAAGAAGCGATCACACTCACAATAAAAATGATCTAAGTCACTACAAAGGTGATCTTGACGAATAAATAAGTGATCAGATCCACTTTAAAAGTTATCTCAGCCACTACACAAGTTATCATGACCACTAGAGAAGTGAACATAGCCACTTTAAAAGTTATGGCAGGCAATACAAAGGTGATTTTAGTCAATAACAAACTGGTGTCAGCCACTGAAAAAGTTATCTAAGCCATTACAGAGGGATCTTGGCCACTGAAGAAGTGATCACAGCCACTTTAAAAATTTATCTAAACCACTACAAAAGAGATCTTAACCACAGAAGAAGTGATTACAACCATTCTAAAAGTTATCTCAGCCACTACAAAAGTGATCTTGACCACTGAAGAAGTGATCAGAGAGACTTTAAAAGTTATATCAGCCACTACAAAGGTGATCTTGGTCGGTGAAGAAGTGATAACAGCCACTTTGAAATTTATGTCAGCCGATACAAAGTGATCATGGCCACTAAAGTGATCACAGCCACTTTAAAAATTATCTTAGCCAATACAAAGTGATCTTGGCTACAGAAGAAGTGATTAGAACAACTATAAAAGTTATCTCAGCCACTATAAAAGTGATCTTGACCACTGAAAAAGTGATCACAGCCACTTTAAAAGTTATGTTAGCCACTGCAAAGGTTATCTTGGTCACTAACAAATTTGTGCCAGCCAGGGAAGAAGTAATAACAGCCACTTTGCAAATTATGTCAACCACCACAAAGTGATCTTGGCCACTGACTGAATAAGTGATCACAGCCACTTTAAAAATATCTAAGCCACTACAAAAGTGATTTTGACCACTTATGAAGTGATTACAACCATTCTAAAATTTATTTCAGCCACTACAAAAATGATCTTTGTCACCGAAGAAGTGATTACAACCATTTTAAAATTTATCTCAGCCACTACAAAAGTGATCTTGACCACTGAAGAAGAGATCACAGCGACTTTAAAAGTTATCTCAGCAACTACAAACGTGATCTTGGCCTGTGAAGAAGTGATAACAGCCACCTTGCAAAATATGTAAGCCACTACAAAAGTGATCTTTGTTACTGTAGTATATTTATAGCACCAAATCGACAGTATCGATTTCTTATTTCAGACATGCATGTCGAAAACAAGAAATACGGGAATTTCGTCTCTATCTCGCTTAACTGGTAATGGGCAGCACAAAAATTAAAAACAGCTTTTTCAGTTCTAGGCTATGGGAATGTTTGCATCATATGGTCATATTAAGAAGCCAACAGAAATTACCGATCTTTTTTATGATTTTAGCCTGATTGTGCTTTAAGATATACAGAGCCTGTACATCCACAGGCTATGGTGAGACATAGAAATGAGAGATACAGAGCTCGTACATCCACAGGCTATGGTAAGACATAGAAATGAGAGATGGAGAGCCCGTACATCCACAGGCTATGGTGTCAAGAGTCTCGTCGGAATTAGCCTAGTTTCTCTATAGTGATAATTATGAGCTAGACTAGACTATAGTGTCCAATAACTAATAATTGATCATTTAAATACGTAGTTTACCATCTTCAGCAATTTGAAGTAATTTTCATCCAGACGAGGTCTTGAATCGCGTCAGTGATTCCAGACTAAATGTGGATGAACATCTCAGTGAAAGTTTGCACTAGCTCAGGATAATCAATTCCGACGTCATTATAATTTATAAAAATACTGATGCTGGTAGTGTTGTAGACCCTAGTCTAGTCCCTAGACTGTAATTCATGTAATCAACAATGCCTAGCCGCTAGACTAGGCCTAGATTAGGCCAGCCTAGAGTTCACTGTGTTTACACAATAATGTCCATAGACAAGAATAACTGGATCTAGACTCTATTATAAGTTCTACTTAAAACTGGACCAGAGCTGTCATGTGTGTTTATATAATAGTTATAACGTCTTGTAATCGTTGTGTAATCATTAGGCAGTTAAAACTCTAATAGGTCTTATGAATGACACGAAGTTCATATGAGGTTCCCATGAGTTGTAAAGAGCTGTGCCTGGGCTACTAGCAGAAAAAGAATGAGCCACGTTTGAACTTCGCGCTGCCTTTTAAACCTTTCTAGGCCTAGTACATTCTCCATATAAGTTACAGAATTTAACAAAAAGTTACAGAATGTTACAAAAAGTTACAGAATGTCACAGAATTTCTGTGGAATTCTGTGAAATATTCCCCACAATACATTACTTTTCTAGAAGGTAGAGACTATTAATTACACATAAAGTTTATAAAACATATTTCAATCATGAATATATATCTGGTAAAAGAAACATTAAAAGGATTATTGAGTACTATGTAGTCTAAGATTCGAGATTGAGAAAGTTAGTTGAAACTTAATCTGGCCGTGACCCTTGACCCTAGAACAGAGGCAAGCAGCTAAACCCCGCCCACATGGATGACTAACCCATGAAACATTAAAATGTGTGACTCCCCGATAAATATCAACACCACAAATTTCACGTGGTCTACTTCAATAGAATTACAGGAGAAAACATAACAATATCTCCATACGAAGCAAAGTCAAGTGAGCACTACTTTTGATAACAATTGTGTAATAGGGACTAGACAGTCGGCAGTGCCGAGAAGCTACTATTCCACTACGGAATGACGATGTCCATGTGCCCTCAGAAACATGGATTCTCCAGACAACTCTGGCAGGTGCAAAGCACCGTAACAAGAACAGTAGGCCTTATCTAAAAAAACACATTACCTCCCCATGGCGCTAGCACTACAATTGAAAGCTGGTGTTAAAGTATGGGTTGATGACAATGATGAGGCTAATAAGTCTGTCATTGAGATGGCGGAATTAAAGAATAATTCAAGCTTGAATGTTACGCGAAATGTCTCAGCTGCTCAACAAGCATTATCCCCCGTCTCTGTGACAACCAACACACCACCTATACCCAAAGTTAAAGCTACTCCAAAGAGGAAGAAATTAGTTGTGCCCAACATCAATCCTGCAAAGCCTATGGATAGTTCTACTCCATGTCATAAACCTGTAAGCGCAAAGCCATCACCACTTCTCTCACCTGTTGTAAACCACGACGTTGACAGCCAGCAAAGTGATGAACTGTCACAAATTAGTACATTGGAGTCTTCAGCTGGCAACACTACCGAGGATATGCCACACCAATCGCCTGTCAACACCTCTGGTAGAGTGAATAAGCTACAACATGTACAGTGTCTAGGTGATTCGTCGCTAGATTTGTTACATGCTGACAGTGTAACTACCAATGACACAGTGCAGGAATACAATAGTGACGCTTCTTCTCTTCGTGTGGCACCAAACTGTGAACACTGTAAAAATCTACAAGACTATATTACCATCTGCGAAGAGGCTGCAAACACACTACGCCAAGAAATAGCACAACTGAAACAATAAGCAAGTTCAACACGACCACCTGCCACACCGACACCACCACCTGCCACACAACCAAAAACAACAAAAGAGCGCATCAAGAAAACCCAGAAGCCTAAGATCTCATTCGTCGGTGATTCAAATGCCCGGAATCTATATAGACACTTGGATAGCACTAAAACAGACAATGCAGTGTGGGTTAACGCCGGCTGCAAAATAGAAGATGTGAACTCACGGGTGCATCATATGCTTAAAGACAATGACATTGGTGTTATACACCTTGGGACAAATGATGCCCTCAGCACCAAATCGGATAATGACTGTCTTGCCGACTGTAGTGACGCCATGGATTCCATTTTGGATTACTCAGTGCAGACACCTCTTATTGTTTGCTCCGTGCCACCAACACGCAACCAGAGAGGACAACGACGTGTCACAATGATTAACACCCTGCTCAAGTATAAATGTGACATGAACAATAGACTACTGTTTGTTGACACCGGATTAACCCTAAGTGATATTGGCAACGATGGGGTCCATCTGACTGACTCTGGTAAAGCAAAGCTCACCAGGCGTGTTCAATGTGAAAGCTTTGATTTTTACCGCAATGTAAGCAGCCGTCACATGTGAGTACAATTTTTAGTACAATTGCAGACATTAATCATTCTTTCGATAATCGAACTTCATGTAGTATTCAACGAGCAGCAAATTGCGACTCAATTTCAATAACATCTGAGAAAGATCTTTTCAAAATACCCAGTGTCTTAGTTAGTTCAACCAATTGTTTTCCATATTTCAAAAAAGGCTTACGAGTGGCTTGTCACAATATAAATAGATTATTGAACAAACTTGACCAACTAAAATTATTTTTAGTCAACGATAGTCCATCACTTGATGTATATTGTCTTAGTGAGACATTCTTAACGGAAACAATTAATGATTCATATCTCTGTATTGATGGTTACACGTTTGTTAGGAAAGATAGGTTAACAAAAGAGGAGGTGGTTTAATAATGTATGTCCGCGATGGCATCTCATACAAATGTAGAAAGGACTTAGTAGGGCCTATTGAAACTTTATGTATTGAAATCAAATATTCAAATAGATCTATTTTACTGACTTCAGTCTATCGCCCACCAAATAATGATAGTGATTCTATACAACATTGGTTATCTAATATGGAAGAATCTATGTATACAATTTATTCCGAAAATAAACCAACTATATTAATGGGTGATATTAACATTGATATCATGTCGGATAAAAAAGATAAACTTCAAGAATCTTGGATCAGCCTTACAACTAATATACAGTTAAACCAGATAATTAAAGAACCCACGAGAGTAACAAACACCAGTGAAACTCTTATAGACCACATTTACGTTTCTGATGATCTTCCCGCTTTATATAGCTCTCCTATTAAGTATAGTATTAGCGATCATTTCCCTGTATTTGCTGTTTTTAAAATGACGAATATTGATTATAACAAAAATGATGGTCGCCATAAAACCATAACGTATCGAAAATACATTAACTTTAATTCTGCAACATTCTTGTCGGACTTACAAAACGCCCCCCTGGTTAACTAACGGTGCTGAAAACATCTCAATGTATCAATATCTTCAAAGTTTTATTTCTACTTTTACTAAAATAATAGACAAACATTTACCACTAGTCACTAAACGTATAAAACGACCAAAACAACCAGAGTGGATATCAAATAACATCTTACTTGCTATTAATAAGCGAGAAAATGCAAAGAAAAACAAAGATGAACAAATTTATAAGTATTGGAGAAATGAAGCCACAAAGTTAATACGAGATGCAAAGAAAGAATATTATTCGGAATCAATTAAACTCTACAAAAACGACTCGAAAAAATTATGTAAGGTATTTAATGAACTTAACAACAAATCCAACTTTTCTAACAACATTAAAACAATAACTTATGAAAACAAAACATTCACAGATGATGCTGATATAGCAAATACTTTCAACAAGTACTTTACTAGTGTGTCTGAAAAATATCTAAATAAAGAAAAAAGTCTATCTCCAAATCTGAAGAAACTGGAAGCTTTTATTACAACGAAACTACCAAAAGAAAACATTTTAATATACCATACATAACAGAGGATTTTGTTTATAAATTTTTGACCAGCCTTGATAATAATAAAGCGACAGGAATCGATAATATATCATCAAAGATTGTTAAAATATCAGCCCCAGTAATTACGAAACACTTAACAGACATTTGTAATCACAGTATTCGTAACAGCTGATTTCCGTCGATCTGGAAAAAGGCAAGAGTTACACCACTTCACAAGAGAAACTCAACCGACGACCCAGAAAACTACAGACCTATATCTATTTTGCCCCTTTTGTCTAAAGTTCTTGAAAAACATGTACACAACTCATTGTACGAATTTTTCCTGGTGAATAATCTTTTATCCCCTCGACAATCAGGTTTTCGGACCAAACATTCTTGTGAAACAGCACTCACTGAAATGACTGATGATTGGCTTAGTGCCATGTACAACAATGAATATTGCGGAGTTCTTTTTCTAGATTTATGCAAAGCTTTCGATCTGGTAGATCACAATATTCTACTTAGAAAACTAAAATTATATCAACTTGGTGAACAATCCCTTTTTTGGTTTCAATCCTACTTTTCTGATAGAAAACAATCTGTTAAAATTAATGCGACATATTCAAGCGAAATATGCAACACACATGGCGTTCCACAAGGCTCTATATTGGGTCCCTTACTTTTCTTAGTTTATATTAACGACCTTCCATTAGAAAATTCATCTGGTAAAACATCATTATTTGCAGATGATTCAACAATTACTGTCCGTGGCAAAGAGATACACTTTGTCAAGGAACATTTATCTAATGAAGCAGTACGTACGAACAAATGGTGCTATGAAAATGGCATGGCTTTAAGTTTTGAAAAAACCAAAGCAATGTTAATCCTATCAAAAGCAAAAGAATCACGTTTAGCTGAAATCGAAATAGACATCAACATAAATATTAACGGCACACAAATAAAAAATACCAAACAAGAAAAACTCCTAGGTGTGCTTATCGATAATAACTTAACGTGGCATAGTCAAGTAAAGAAAGTTAAACAAACAATTGCTTTCAAGCTGTCTATTCTCAGAAAAATAAGACATTATTTACCTGCAAAGACCCGTATTTTGTATTATAACTACTATATTAAACCACACCTACAATATCGCTGTACTATATGGGGACAATGTAACAAAACTGACATATATTCAATGATAAAATTGCAAAAACAAGCCGCACGCCTTATTCTGGATGCAGATAAGTATTCCCCATCTAGTCCTCTGTTCGATCAACTTGAATGGGAAACGTTTGATAAAATTGTTCAGGAAAAACAGGCCACAATGGTATTCAAAGCTCTAAACAACCTTACCCCTGATTATATATCTAATTTATTTAAACCAACATGCACAAACACAAATCATTCATTAAGATCGAAGACAAGCAATAAACTCCATGTACCAGCAGCTCATCACAAAAGCCTTAGGTTTAATGGTCCAAAAATCTGGAATTCTCTATCCGATGAAGCACGCAAAGCAACAACATTAAAAGAATTCGTACGCGAATACAAAAACGGAAATAAAAAGTAGCTACTATATACATATATCAGATTTGTAATTATTGTGTTTAAAATAATATATATGTTGTCTGCAATTGTGCTTTAATTGTACTCTCAAGGTCTCACCACACAAATTCATTCGCGCATATCATTATAAAGTTTAAGGATAAGAAAGTTAGTCTCTTTTTAAAAAATGCGGCTCTTTGCAGCTGCTCCTGTGGTGATTATTACGGAAATATCATTTTGATACCAATTCAAATCGATTCTGTGATGTTTTGTTGTAGCAAAAGCATCGAAATGATAAAAGATAGATCTAACAGGAAGTCCTTGCGCTGGCCGTAACAAGGCTCTTCTAAAAAACGAGGTCAATTTTTTTCTAGGTCGCCCGGGGGAGAGTGGGGCAAGAGCTTATTCTAGGCTAAAATAGCAGGAAAGCAAGCAGATTCACATACCTTTTTTATTTTTTATTTTGAAAGAGAACAGCAGGATGGTTAAAATGATATATAGGGTTAGTTACATTTCCCCATTTTAGGAGTGCTGGGAGGCCTGAGCGTATGGGTCATAATACATGTAAGTCTATGAGACGGGTATTATGTGTGGTGAGACGTTAAGGCCATAGTTCCAGAAAACACATTTTCGCGCCTGATGGATGTTTTATTGCTACTAGACCATTAATTTTGCTCATTTATTATCACCAGGCAGCCAATTCAGCAAAAAAATATAATATAGACATGTTTTCTAGCGAATTTAACGAAACTAATTTGATAATGTTCAATTATGGCCCATATACCAAGCATTCGTCCATATAGCACTGAAACAGTTGTAAGTTCAACTTGGTTCTTCCGCTTCCCCGCATTGATTTTCTTGTCCTTTGGTATTTATACCTCTTTTGTTTGTGTGTATAATGTCCGTATATCACTATTCTGAAGAAATAAAATCATTCATTGCCCAATTTCAAGACGAGTCTCTGAAAAAATAGACAATTCCATACAGATGCTTCATGAAAATGGTAAATTATGTTGTAATATCGAAAAACGGGCCATTTCTCGAGATCTAGTAATAAACAGGGGAATTTCATTTTGCGTTTGTGTGCCTTCTGCTCATCGGAATTGGACAAGGTTTTCTTTTTCGATTTCAGAATAGAATGTATTTTCTAGCTCACTTGAAAAAAAATATTCCATAAACATGTTTATTTCCCTTAAGGTCTCACCACACAAATTCATTCGCGCATATCATTATAAAGTTTAAGGATAAGAAAGTTAGTCTTTTTTTAAAAAATGCGGCTCTTTGCAGCTGCTCCTGTGGTGATTATTACGGAAATATCATTTTGATACCAATTCAAATCGATTCTGTGATGTTTTGTTGTAGCAAAAGCATCGAAATGATAAAAGATAGATCTAACAGGAAGTCCTTGCGCTGGCTGTAACAAGGCTCTTCTAAAAAACGAGGTCAATTTTTTCTAGGTCGCCCGGGGGAGAGTGGGGCAGGAGCTTATTCTAGGCTAAAATAGCAGGAAAGCAAGCAGATTCACATACCTTTTTTATTTTTTATTTTGAAAGAGAACAGCAGGATGGTTAAAATGATATATAGGGTTATTTACATTTCCCCATTTTAGGAGTGCTGGGAGGCCTGAGCGTATGGGTCATAATACATGTAAGTCTATGGGACGGGTATTATGTGTGGTGAGACGTCAAATGTAATCTATGTATGTGTGTTTGTAGTTGTCAAGTTTACAATGTATAAACTGTATATATATATATATATATATATATGTGTGTGTGTATATATATGTATGTATAAACTGTATGTATAAACTGTATATGTATATATATATATATTATATCAATACCATACATTATTTTATAAGTTATGTAATATGAGGTTAGGTACTGAGTTATATAAATATACCTCAATATAAAAAATGTCCAAGTATATTTTATTTTATCAATTATTTCCATGTATACAAATCAATCATGTAAATTGTTTTACTTCAAAATGATCACTTCTTCTGTAGGTGTTTGTAAAATTATATGCTGCTGCCAAATAGATTGTTAGATTTACCATGTACACGAATATAAATATATGCTATTATAACTATTTTCTATTATATAAGTAAATGAATCATACGAGTTATGTATATATTATTATATTATTTAAATAGATGTATATATCGATGTATGTTTTTTAATGTTTATGTATGAGGGCCCCACGGCGGATGAGCTATGCTCAGTGGGTTGGTACATATATGTATGTATGTTTTTAATTTTTATTGATTTTGTACGTTCTTGTATATACCTGTACCCTCGCTAAATAAAGACTTTATTATTATTATTATTATTATAATATATTCAGTCGGAGGAGTATCCTGCAGATTCTTTGTCACGTTGTTGCGAGTTAAAATCGTTAGTTGAATTTGAAGTAGCAGTCTGTTACAAAGATCCCGGAGTTAACATAACATCCCGTGATACACCTGAACATATTACCAAAACAATATTGTCTGATGACAAATTAAAAACAGTAATGTGTAATGCCGAGAATATGATAAATAAAAAACCTATAACCAAGCTCAGGGACGATGTTGATGATAATGAAGTCTGTGTAATGAACACATCACAGCTAACCATTTACTACTATTGCATGGTAGCGCTGACTTGTCATGGGGTCATTTGCCAATCTGTGATGAAGCCTCACCTAGATAGTCCATAAGCTAGGTAGGGTCATCAGTACCACAAAAAGGTGCAAATGGCCATTCACCCCATCTTATTCTACATGCCGTAATAAAAATTATTTGGTATGATAGCGATCTCAATGTGGTAGCTTAAGGTCTCACACAGCTATTTATAGCTTATGCTCAACATAAACACAATAAATTATACACCACTGTTTAGGTAAACGGCTGACCATGCCAGTAATTGAATAAAAATGGGAGGTTAAACACTTGGATTTCTCATGAAATTCAAGATAATGCGTAGATAATTTTATTTGCTTCAGAACGACAGTTTGGCAACCTTATGAGCTCATTGTAGAGACAATGTGTGGTGAGATGTGTGCCATGTGAGAATGTTCCCAGCTTTCTTTTTCGATGCTTTCCTGGACACAATGTATTGTTGACATCAATAATTAGACGATATTCGGTTTGGTTGCGAACCCTAATAACCATCAAACATCTAATGGATGTGACGTTACAGAGAAAATGCACCATGTTGAGAATATAAAATGTAATCAAATAATGTAATCAGGATAGAAATATTTTGTCAGGATAAAACATATAAATGTGTTATGATTGCCCCTCACGTTTAACAGTGATCTGGTATATTAAGGCTACGGAGAGGTAGCATATAAGCAAGTAAAAACAACTGTTTATTAATTTTTGACATATTTCAAGTTATAAACAATTAAAATTTGATTACCTCCTTTTGATCACTTGACCACTGAAGATCACTCAAAGTCAAATGTAAATATGCAATTGTATGCCAATATACCACAAAGTCACATTTCTACACAACTGTCTAAAAGTGTCAGATGAAACTGAACGTTTCATCTGACACTTAATGCAAAGTTGTTTTTCTATAGTGTTTCCTTGGTGTTTTCCATTCAATGGGCAGTTCCTTGAGTATTATAAGGGAACACTTTTAGTATGCAGGTTTTTTTAGATATGTAAACTTATAGGGATCCATATCTACCTATCTGTTATCACACAGATCAGACTGGCAGACAGGGTCGTGAGTCTGTATATGAAAGAAGTATTTGCTTTTTTAGATGAGCTGAAATCATCAGATCATCTAAAAAAGCAAATACTTCTTTCATATTCAACTCTCCCATGCACCGCTCAACCAGTCTCTGGAACATGCTTGGGGCATTACATAGAGCAAACGGAAGTACAATAAATTCATCAAAACCCAGAGGGACGGCAGTGAAAGCAGTCCTCGGCTTATCGTGCTCTTCCAGCTGAACTTGGGTAATAACCGCTCCGCATATCTAGAGTAGAAAAATAACGGCATCCGGACAAATTGTCCAACAATTCATCGATGCGAGGCAATGTATATATTAATCTCTGACAGTCTTGGCATTCAGCTCCCTGAAATCAACACAGAAACGAACCTTACCGTTCTTTTTGCGTACCAGGACCACGGTAGATGCATAAGGACTACTGGACTGTCGTATGACTTCAGAGTGAAGCAGTTGCTGTAAGTGGTCCTTCACCTCTTGGTACAAAGCAGGTGGTATACGGCTGAAAAGGAATGGCATCTTTAAGCAAAATATTGTGCTTCGTGAGGCTGGTCCGTCCTATGTCCATGTCCCCTGTAGAGAATACATCCTGAAATTCAAGTAAAAGTTCTTGTGCATTAGTTTTCTCTTCCTCCGTTAGGATATCTAGTGGTAACTGAAATTGTGAGAGAAAATCATTATCGGTTCAGTAGATGACGTGTCTGATGACGTGGATTTTTTACCGTTTCATTTTTAGCAATATATATGGGAATTGCACATTTCACTTTGGCCAGGCATCCTTCTCTGCGCGTCAACTCCTTTTGTTGTAGAGAAATACACTGAAAAGCAAGTTTCCAAGCTGGAACAATGTCCGATTTATGCTTGCTAGCAATCTCTTTCTGGCAACGTGTTCGCATCAGCTTCGGGACATTAGTACCTAAAAGAACAGGAACGTTAGTATTGTAAGGTGTATTGGAAACAACAAGCAATAATATGTTTTCAGTTTCACCTTCACATCCTGGTACGTCGACTGCTACTTCAATATACCCAAGGTATAGTAGGAGTTTTCCGTCAGCACATTCGATGCGCAGCACATCCTCAATAGGGTATAGTACCTGCTGGTCTAAAAAATCAAAACCGTCCTGAGAAATGGTGAAAACAGTTGAACATGTGTCAAGCAATGCAGGAAACATTTTCCCGCCAACACTTACCATCGCCTCATTAGGCTCTCCCAGGAGTCCAGTACCAATGCCTGTATCACGCTTACCACTGGTTGACTTGTCTGGCGCCACAGTAGTGATACGCAGACACAAATAAATTTTTTGTTATAATATTCTTATTTTCCCCCCAATTTATTACTGGTGCATTTTTTGCACACAAAAAAAAATTAAAAAAATACCAACAGTTAGGTTTAAATCTTTTTGGTAATGTTTTTTACCCAAATATTTTTTTTGTTATAATATTCTTATTTACCACCAATTTATTACTAGTGCATTTTATAACACCTAATATTTATTAAAAACACCCATTGATGAGCTGTATTTACATTTTACTTATATTGAATGCATAAATGAATTTAAAAAAGAAGGAGACACAATAAATATGTTATTTTGTAGAAGGTAAGTAAATAAAAGTCTAATTCAATAACGTTTTTATTTATTTCAACCAAAAGTTCATGTACTTAGCATTGAGAATGTTAATATTCCTTTCCGATTCAATGGGGTTTACAATAATAATTCACGTCTCTGTGTGACCAGAACACATTAACGTATTATAGGGCTTGTCACCAAAATATATTGACCTTTGACAACTAACGGTGCGGTTATATCGCCGTACCACAAAAGCAACATACAACAAAGGTACCAGTTATCTCTTATAGATAGATAGATTTATTCAGCATTCACATAAAATAGGGTTAACAATCAGTATGATAAATACATTAAGTATTCAAAATACAATGTGACCACCATTCTGGAACACCAGGGATAAAAACACTGAAAAGTATCCTGGTGCAGGTCACTTATTTCCGCAGTGGTCCCTATATGCTGTTCCAGAGTGGCGGCGACAAGAGCAAGTTATTTTATACTTTCAATAAATACATTAGCTATATCATTGATTCTGTAGTTAGCTACACGTCAATGGTTATATCACAGATAAACTGGTGACTAGGAAAGTCATAGCATTTTCACAAAAAAAATACAGGCAGAAACTGCCTCGACTAGATGAAATATGAAAAGATTATGAAAGTTTATAAATAGTGCATATGATGAAATATATTTTATCGATGATAATATACACAAATGGAACCCTTATTATTTACAAGGGTTTCTGGAGCAATTTCCAGACTCTGCTTGTTATAAATTAATTAAAAACATTGTAAAAAACGAGCTGAATAAAATGGCCTTATAATCTCTTAGAGCACATGAAACTGCAAACATACCTGCCTATATTTATAAGGCTGTATGATTGTAAATGTGATTAGTAGAAATGAAAATCACTCCGAGCTTCAGTAATTAGCTCTTCTCTGAGATGCTTATTGACTCCTTTCTTAAAGGAAAGTAAGTCTTCAGCTGATCTCAGAGAAACTGGGAGCGCATTCCATATCTTACCGGCTGAGAATCTAAAAGTCTTTTTCCCCGATGATTTTACGTGGGGTAGAACAACTGATAGAAAACTATTTCTGGTGAAAAAAGAATGTTGATCATTGACCATGGAAATGTCCCGCTTTAAATATTGAGGGGCATTTCCATGGACAATTCGGTACATATTGTTTAGCTTGATTTGTTTAACCCTTTGACAAACTGGGATCCAGTGCAACAAAGTAAACTCTTCTATGCCAATGTGAGACCTAGGGGGGTAGCCTAGAACAAATCTCATAGTTTTGTTTTGCAAAATTTGTAGTTTCTTTTGTAAGTTGACCTGGAGACCCTCAAACCATGCGGAGCAGGCATAATCAAAATGACATAAAATTAAAGATGTAGCCAAAAGTTTCCTAGAATTTCTATTCAAATATTTAGCCTGTCTCCATAGAAATTTGAGTCTAGAGTTTCCCTTTTTTAAAATACTTTCAGCTATATATTTCCCTCCCAGTGACTGGTCTAGGCTAACTCCCAGGTATTTCACATTATCTTTGGCAGTAACTTCATTGTCTCCACATATAATTTTCATGGTGGAATGTTTGCGTATTTTCTTATGTGAACCAAAAAGAATACTTTCGGTCTTTCCCAAGTGAATGGATAGCTTATTATCCACTAGCCATTCACTTAGGAAAGTCAGTTCATGTCCAAGAGTTTCCTCTATGACAGAAACCGATGTACCTGAGACCAATAATGCTGAATCATCAGCATAAAGAATTAATCTGCATGATACAGCTGCCTCCATATCGTTTACGTAAATTAAGAATAGTAATGGTCCCAAGATGGATCCCTGCGGTACTCCGCAGGGAACCACCATGGGATCTGAAAAAATACCATCAACTTCAGTCTTCTGAAATCTATTTTTTAAATATGATGAGAACCAAGATGTTGAAAGATCATCCAAACCAATAGCTTTCAGTTTATTTAACAATATTTCATGATCGACAGTATCAAAAGCTTTTTGAAGGTCGATCATGACCATGCCAGTATAGTTTCCTTTATCCATATCAAATCTGATTTGGTCTGTCAGTTGTGTTAAGCAAGAATCGGTGGAATAAGAATTCCTAAAACCTGATTGATAATCATACAGTAGTTTTTCAGATCTTAAATAATTTTCTAACTGTTTATGTACAGTTTTTTCTAGAATTTTTGACATGACAGTTAAAATAGAAACAGGCCTGTAATTCCCAGGTTCTGACTTTGAATTTTTCTTATAAAGAGGAACAACCCTTGCTGTTTTCATATCATCGGGTATATGGCCTGAATATAAAGATAAATTTATAATATGTGCTATTGCACTAGATATTTGATTTGCCCCATCCTTGAGAAACCTAGCTGACAGCCCATCCAGACCAGTAGCTTTACTAACATTCAAGCTAAGCAAAGATTTTAGAATGTCTTCCTCTCCGACAGGAGAAAATTTAAAAGAGTTTTGTTTAGCACCTTTATCCTGGTAATATTTATAGACAAAATTTCCAGCATAACCACCAGTTATGTTTGGTAGTTTGCCAACGAGACTAGCTGCCACAGTAGTAAAAAATGTGTTGAAAATATTTGCAACAGTCTTTTTATCAAAAGTGAGTTTGTCTTCAGATAATAAACCTATACATTTTGCACTGCTCTTTAATTTAGTAAAACCTAGAGATTTCACAGCTTTCCATATGTCTGTAGATGAATTCTTGCAATCTGAAATTTTGTTGTAAAAATAGTCTCTTTTAACCTTCTTTATGTTGTACTGGACCCTGTTTCTCAAGTTACAAAAATATTTTGTGTGCTTCAATAGCCGTCTGCACACAATGGGAGCAGCTGGCTGACGAAAAACACACATACAGCTGTACAGTTACATTGAAACACATATGTCATCTCAGAGTACATAGCCACATTTAGACCAATGCTATTTGTTATAAACAAAAATGTACGACACATTTTGTATTAACATAAGTGAACAGACTTGTTAACACAGTGGTTAGTGGTTAAAACCATGGCAATTCTGAGATAGATGACCCCCACTTATATATATCTTGATGCATTATGACATATTTATTAAAATCGCTGCCTATATGCAGCTGTTGTAGGGAGGGTTTGTGGCGCAGGGGGGTGTGGTTTGAAATTATTTAAATTATTAATGTGGCCCCATTGAAACACATGTAAACTACCGCAACTCCACAGGCCGATTTCAAGATTTTTCACACTCTTAACCATATAGTGTGACACATCAGAATAAAGCTTGGCATGAACTGGTTCCAACACAGGGGCGTTCTGGATATGCTGATCAGACACATTTTGAGTAACGCACCCTGCCCTAGCGTGTCAAAATGACACAGCAGTTCAAACGGGTGTCAAATCCGTGACGATTCTCACAGACAAGTGCCACAGGTGTGTGCTGACTGAGACGCGGTACATAAAAGAGACATAGTTAACAGTTATATATATAACCAATGAGCGTCATATGAACCACACATGCGTAGCAAACATTGGGCCGTCATTAGGTCTATATATATATATATAATATACATGTAACGTGTGGCATTGAAAACAACCTTGATCAGTTACAATCATTGCTCGTCACTACGTCTACGCTTCAGTTACAAGACTATTACTTAACAAAAACACAAACCATTTGTATAGCGTTTGTACAACGTAGGCTCAGCGTCTTTGTTGTGTTGTTAACCTTTTCACTACCATACATGACGGAAATTTCCGTCGTCATTCGTGAATGAACGTAACCATAAAATGACACAAATTTTCGTCAAATATATACTACATTTATGTATTTTTCGTCATTTGAAAAATAGAACGCGTAAACCAGTATATCTGGATCCTGGCATGCACCCCGGCCTGGAAGTCAAAGGGTTAATGTATGCAAATGTGTTTAAGTTATTGTGTTTTGTAAAACTAAAAAGTGACTACATTATTAGATAGGCATATGTTTTGTTGATCATTTGTTATATCTATAATCCTACATGTATAAACCGTGGGGAAGTTATCAGCAAATATGTAATCAGTCAGATTCAAAAAAAAATATTTTTTGCCAACAATTTTTTATCATTTTAATTCATCCATTACAAAGAACATATTTTGATTTCATTGTGATCGAATTAGTCAGTCAGCCAGTCAAACGAAAATGGCTTAGTTTTTGATAAGGTATACACTGAAAGCTAGATAATTTCTGATGATGCCAGGTGTTAGGGACAAGCCTGGGGGTCACCACCAGGGGGGATGTAGAGTTTGAAAGTGGTGCGATTTTTTGTAATTCAAGATGGCGTTCAAGATGGCCGCCAACTTATAGTAGCATTTAAGAAATAGTGTAAAGTGGCCAAATTTAGCTCAATTTTCTTTTGTAATACACCATGTCAATTAGTTTAGAGTTACTGAATGCAGATAGGCTACTTTCAGACAATTCTGATTACTCGTTATTTTTAACCCTTTCAGCCATAAAGGTTTTTTATCGAACACCCTGGTGATGTCAATTAGGACAAAATTGTTATCTATAATTATTATATCATTATTAATGGTGGAGGATTGGTATCAATACAGTGACTATGGTAATAACAATTAGTTAATCAAATTAATTATAATTTATAATAATTAATTCATTATTAGTATTAATAGTGTATGGTATTATTAGTGTAGCTACAAATACGGCAATGTCAATTGTGCAAGCTTCTCAATGTTAGCTAATTTTTCTTTTGAAATTCTCTATTTCAACTTCTTTGGTATCCACTGAATCTATCTAGATCACTCCCAAATAATTAAACAAAATATTTAACCCCTTTAGCACAAGAGGTTATTTTAGCAAGAACAAAAGCCACAATATCCTCTGTAATGTCAACATACTATACTGCAAATACCATACTGCAATTATGTTATGACCAGAGATTAAAGTGGGGTGACCATCATAACACTTTTCTTTGCCAATAACCATTACAATTCCTATTGTTACTCTGGGGACTATCCGACCCGAGGATAGCGGAGCTGCGCGAAATGCCATGGAGTTTCAGCATTAAATTTCACAGCAAAACCCAAGTCTCCGGCCGTTTGTGCCCAGCCTAGACATGCCTAGAACCCCTTATCGGGCGAACGAAAGTAAACGCTCTCAATAACCCACCATGCCCTATCACCCCCACCCTCACATCATCATCTGTACATCGTTCATCTCATCAATTGACTACAACCTTTTTATCGTATTACAATGTCTCTTAAAAGGTATTTTGTGCCGAATAGTGACGGAAAGCAATGATTTATTACTACTACTAACCATTACAATAATAGCTCCTGCTCATTCGCGATATGATGTGCTGACTTGAGTAAAACGCAAAAAAGCCACTACTGACCAACTTTAAAACAAATTTGTTGGACCTGTTACAACATTCACAATCGTTTTTGTTAAATGCAATAATTATTTAAAGCTTATTTATACCGTTCTTTGACTGTCAAGCAAAATAATTTTACATAGATTTATATATCATTAAAATTTAATTACTGACATTTTTTTTTGTCAATATGACTGAACGTATTTCTTTATGCCAACAGATAGGATATTCACACAAGCATATACTGTATATCTCTCTAAAGCGAAAATTCAGGCAGAACATGTGACTATCAGTTGCCAATAAAAATGTGCCTGGTTAGCCTGGTTTTTATTCAGTATCTCGTCAGCTTTATGCTAACCAACAAGAGCATAGCCTACAGATGTGATGTTCATTAATGTGGATCAGGTCACCAGCGAGAAGGATGTATCGTTTGCAGTACCAGCTGCTACTATACCTATTTACATTTGATATTGTACTCCTCGCACCTTCCAAAGTATTACATTTCTAAAATCATCTATGCAATCTATAACTGGTCAAGTAGGTCAGGTTAGAAACCTGACAGATATAATTGCAAGTAATTCCTCCTAGCCGACCCTGGAAAGCAAACACCATAAACATAATGTAGATATAAAAATATCTACAGACACAACTTTTCATAACCTAAATCAAAAATAGTATTGAAATCATTAGAATTGATATATTATAATACCCAAGGACATAAAAAACACAAATCTGAAAAAGGACAACGATATCACAAATGATAGGTTACCATTACTGAATAGACCTTTGAACAAAATTAAATAAATATTTATTGATGATATTCTCAATTTGGTGGTGCGTTCTGTGATGATGTCTAATCAGATTCTTCCATGGCTCAGAGTCCCCTATTTTTTCGATTTTATCAGGCCTTCCCAAAGACCAAACCAAGTGTAATATATATGAAACAACCTCCCATTAGATGAACCTCCCATTATATGACGGGTAAATTAAATTACAGCCTGGTATTATTAATAGAAATAATTTATTTTGAACTTGCTCGCAATCAAACTGTTCTTTTGTGTCATGTTCAAGAAAAATGAGATATGGATAATGAAATATGTTGAATGCAATGATTGCGATAAGACCCCCCCCCCTCCTGAAACTTCCTACAGAGCCCTGTAGAACTGCACAGGCAATGTTGAAGAGATATCTTGAAAACTGGTTGTGGCATTGAGAATACCTTTTCTTTCACGCTGAGACAGATATTATATCACCACCTTTCGAAATGAAATGAAATGAATCGAGCTTTAGGCCACCTTTGTGCACATATGGGCTAAACTGGGCCAGGAGAACCTCTTGAGGATGGTGAGATGATTGAGATGACACTGTCCTCCAGACACAGGATTCGAAATTCGAGCCCTGGCGGTCTGAGGCCGAGCACGCTACCTCTCGGTCACGGAGGCTCCCCACAATACTAACTTGGGGAAGAAACAATTTTGTTTCTTTCAAATCGCTGAGACCGGGAACCGAACCCCGGACTCTGGCGTGAAAGGCAGCGGTGCTAACCACTACCCTAGGGCCCCCGCTCCACCACCTTTCGAGCAATTTGTTGATATATTCATTCAAGCTAGATGTGTCTTTTAATGAATTTTGTCATCCAGTATGACTAATGTGACCTATCTGCACGTGATCAGTCGCACAGCTTATTTTGTTACAAATTGCAGAAATATCAAAAACTATACATACATGATAACACTAAAAAACAGTTTTATTAAATAAATGTATTAATAATAATACTATCTATATATAGCAGATACATAAATTATTTTAAAAATCAACCATTTGAGTGGTTTATTTAACTTTATTGAACGTTATTTTAAATGATAAAAATATAAAATGGGGTTTTGAACAATTGGTTTTAAAATGTTTAAAAAACAATATTGTTGGTTACAATAAAAATAATCACTGATGGTTTGAACTAAATATAACCCAATTGTTCTATTTCACAATATCACATTATCTCACTCTCTGACAAATAATAATGCGCGATGCGGCTGTTCAGATGGGTTACATAATTATGGTGTCAGATATCATCACTAGATGAGACACAGTAAATAAATGATTCAGTAACAAATCCGCACCTCCTCGACTATGGGTTAGCAATGACGTTTCACATACAATGTCTTCAAAATGTATTATTTCCCTAGCCTTTCCTAAGCCAACGCTCATGTCTGCAGTCCACCAATATGATACAACGTTTTAGACAGTTTGGCTAGTACGGTATACTTACACTCCACCAGTAGTCCTCAGAAAAAAATATCATCAATATTAAAATGCTATTTTAATAATTATACATTACAAAGATACTAGGGTATGCTCATCGTGATAGGCTCTATCACTGAAGTTAAGCAACGTCGCGCCCGGTTCATAATTGGATGGGTGACCGCCTGGTGACTGCCAGGTGCTGTATACACTCGTGGGGCTCAGAGAACCACGTAAATCCGATGGCTCGTCTGACTGACCTAGAGTTGGACGTAAAAGAACCTCAATGGACGTAGGCGCAGTTTCCATCCAGCGAGACCCCAGAAAATCGACGATGTGTGAGTACTTGGCACATAAGGCTAATTTGCTTGGAATAAAAATAGCTTAATGCGCCTCAATGGCAGCTCAGCTGTATATCTCCCAGGAGACTGAGCTGGAATTTGAATGATAACAGGTCTTGCTAAGTTACTCTGTATGTCTGAAAAGCCTCCGGCTGGATACATGCGCTATATAAGATTTCATTCATTCATTCATTCATTCAAAAATAACACTTAAATGATTCAACAAGTACATTTAGGTGGGGGGGGGGGTGTTGGGGGGGGGGGTAATTGTGTATAGTATTTTGTTGGAGAGGGCTCTTGTTTTGACGAGGGACATAAAAGTTCATACTTTTCCTTAGGGGCTTCGCGTTAAAAGGGTTAAATATTGTTCAAATTGTCTTCAAGTGATCTAGATTGACTCACGACTACCTAAGTAGGCTAGTTACATGGATTATTACAGATTAAAACTGGACTAAACATATGTCAATTTACACACTTTTTCCCAAATTTTACCAAGTGCTGATGGCCGCCATCTTGGACGCCATTTTAAATAACTGAAACCAATAAGTGTGATATTGCCTTAGATTTTGTAGTGATACAACTCCGTTACCGTTAATAATGAATAATTTGTTATAAATAATCATTTTGTCCCTATTGACATTCTAAAAGTCTTCAGTACAAAAGCTCCCCGGAGCTGAAAGGGGTAAATGTTTAAAATAAATATAATAATAAATTCGATTGTTTAAAATAACATTTTATGGGGTGATCTAGAACAATTTATTGACTACTAAACTAGTTGAAATGGTGTATTACAAAAGAAAATTCATTTGGAATTGCACTGTTTACGCAAATTCCTAGGTCTGACTATACGTCGGCAGCCATCTTGGACGACATCTTATTTTATAATTAATTAGATTAACTAATTGTCATCACCATAGTCACTGTATTGATACCAATCCTTCACCATTAATATGGAATAATTATTATAGATAACAATGTTGTCCTAATTGACATCACTAAGGTGTATGATAACATTTGGGGCAGAAAGGGTTAAAAATAATTATTCAGAATTGTCTGAGAGTGGCCTAGCTGCATTCAGTAACTCTAAACTAGTTGAAATGGTGTATTACAACAGTAAATCGAGCTAAACTTGCCCAATTTACACTATTTCTTAAGTATGACTATTTGTCGGACGCCATTTTGGATTACAAAAAATTGCACCACTTTCAAACTCTACACCCCCCTGGTGAAGACCCCCATGCATGTCCCTAACACCTGGTATCATCAGAAATTATCTAGCTTTCAGTGTATACCTGAGTGTTATTTTTGGGCACTGGCTGACTGACTAAATAAGAATAATCCGAGATGAAGTGCGATTGTAAATTATTTTCAGGCTAAACCCATTGTCTAAATATTCTCATTTATTCCACCATTTTTTTATCTTGTTCTATTACACAAATATTATTTTTAAACACAGTTGTTGTAAATTTTTTGGTATCATTTGAGGTCCTTAAAATGACCATTTTGATCTGTGTGTGACATCATCTATGACTTAAATATCTTCGTGATCTGCAGTAAGTTGAGGTCTACCCGTGTCGATATTAGCTAAATCAGAACACCAGTCACTACTATCATCAATGAAGACGACTGATTCAGTAAGGTTGCGAAAAAGCTCGCTATTTTCTGCCTTGATGTCAGACACTTTTGCCGGCGATATTTCATACATGATTGGTATCACCTTGCACTCACACCCATTCCTAGTTCTCATTATGGCTTGTGCAATGTGGACATCTAATTTCATGATATCAAAATCTTCCACATTTGTGAATAGAACCAATTCACTCTTTGCATCTTTTATTGCAGCCATCATCCATCTCATATTATTCTCACCAGGAAGGCTGTACTGAATCTGTTGTAGCAGTCCCAAGAATCGTCATATTCTTTCATTGTTTGGACTAACCTTTTCAACAGTATACGTCCGGACTTACAATAATTTAGTTTTGGATTGTATACCAAGGTGAATTCTGATGACTAGACATATTTTGTAGGCTATATATTAGACTTCAATTTTTACATAAGATTATATACGAAACGTACTCCACAATGGGAAGCACAAGTGTATTTTATACATTTGAATTAGGAAATGATCTATAGTCAGCCAGCCAAGGGCTGCTAAAGTGATGAAAAAATGACTAGATGACATTTTTTTGTTACAAGCAATCTGACACATCAGGCATGTTCAGTATGGTCCTGGGTACCCCGCCCGGGCGGATAACAAACTCTTACTGCGCTGAAAAGTATATTATGACGTCATTCAAAATGGCCGCCAAAGAAACAGTAGGAAAATCTAAATTGTGTATAGTTTTAGCGATACTTGACCGAATTTCACAATCTTTTTTTTATTTTATACATTTGAGAGGTCACTGATTCCGGATTTGTAAAGGAAATTAGCAAAAAGCCATTGTAATGTTGTCAAAAGACCATAATATATATTTTTTCATAAATTTTATAATGCATTGGGCCATTAAACGAGAAGACCTGTACATCGAACAGTGTAGCTAAAGATTTATCTACAAAGGATAACAGTGAAGTATCAGGTTAATATGGTCTATGTATATGAATATGAGCACAGAATGTCCTATTATGTTGGTAGACTGATTCATTAGATTACTCACTGATTCAACAGTGCGGATGCAGACGGTCATACAGATCACACACTAATATGTGAAGGAGCACACAGCGCTAGGCCTTGCACGAAATCAACGTGGATAAACCAGCTGATCTCAACCATTAGTGTGATCTTCTAGTCACATTGAGAGTGGAGAAACAATGCTATTTCCCTGATAGACCCAAGTAGGATTAGCTGGTTTCGAAAATGAATGGCAAGGCAGTCAAGCGCTCTACCAATTCGTCACGCCCCATCTCTTGCACACTGAGACTGACCAATCACGGAACAGACTATTATTATTATTATTATTATTATTATTATTATTATTATTATTATTATTATTATTATTATTATCATTATTATTATTATTATTATTATTATTATTATTATTATTATTATTATTATTATTATTATTATTATTATTATTATTATTATTATTATTATTATTATTATTATTATTATTATTATTATTATTATTATTATTATTATTATTATTATTATTAGATATGTCGTGAGTTTTGTGGTCTCTAAGCATGTAAATATAAATCTATCTATATATTTCGTTTTTCGTTGATTAACAGTGTTTATCACTTAACATAACCAGCGGGTTTTGTATCGACTGGAGTGGTTTAAATACTTATAATAGGGTTGATTGTGTTGGACCACAGGAAAAACAGTGCCTTCAACTTCCACCCAGAGGAGGTTGGAAGGGAGGTCACATGACCACATTTTCGGATCATATTATCGCAGTTAGGAAATGTTAACCCCATATGTCGTAGTAGCCTGGATAGTAGCCTGGCGGCGGTGGTAAGTTCGAGCTCCTATTTTCCATCATTTAAATAATCATTTTTGCCCTGAATCATTGTATTAACATTCCAAATCATCTATGAGTATACATAGATTCATAATAAAATGCTTTTTGAATGTTTTTTCTCACAAAACTCAAACTATTTGAGCAATAAAAGTGACTGCCTCTGGCCATGCTATTTTTATATTAACTCATATATCGTGAATAAGCATCTTTCTCATTTATAACATAGCAACCACTCTCATGACTTTGTAGATTATGTAATAGCGTGAATTATGTTTTATATCGGTCACTTTTATTGAATAAAATAATTTTGAGGTGTAGGCTATATTTTTAAGGAAATATGAACATTAAAAAAAACTTTTTGAAAACTTTGTAATTTCCCACTTCTTGGATCATACAGGCTGTTGTGTACCCCATTCAATTCTTAAGAGCCTCGCGTTATTTCACTACGAGGAAGATTTTTTTAAATTCCAATTTAAATACGAGCAGATTCTACATCATCTGGACTACCACCCCACAGAGTTTCATAGCCATAGGAGTTTTTATAGGCGTGTATAAAAATGTTGAAACTTGGTCATTTCCCACATCTTGGATCATACAGTCAGTCCCAGGCTGTTGTGAAACCAATTCAATTCTTAAGAGCCTCGCTTTTTTTCACTATGAAGAATATTTTTTTTTAATTCAATCTAAATATGAGCATAGTCTACATGCTCTGGACTACCACCCCACAGAGTTTCATAGCCCTGCGATTTTCATAGGGGTCTATAAAAATCTGGAAAACTTTGTCATTTCTCACGTCTTGGATCATACAGGCTGTTGTCAACCCGGTTAAATTCTTAAGAGCCTCGCTTAATTTCACTATCAAAAATATTTTTTTTAAATCCAATTTAAATACGAGCAGATTTTACATGATCTGGACTACCACCCCACAGAGTTTCATAGTCCTACGATTTTCATAGGGGTCTATAAAAATCTGGAAAACTTTGTCATTTCTCACGTCTTGGATCATACAGGCTGTTGTCAACCAGGTTAAATTCTTAAGAGCCTCGCTCAATTTCACTATCACGAATATTTTTTTTAAATCCAATTTAAAAACGAGCAGATTTTACATGATCTGGACTGCCACCCCACAGAGTTTCATAGCCCTACGATTTTTCTAGGCGTCTATAAAAATCTTGAAAACTTTGTCATTACTCATGTCTCGGATCATACAGGCTGTTGTCAAAATAAATTCTTAAGAGCCTCGCTTAATTTCACTATCAAGAATATTTTTTTTTAATCCAATTTAAATACGAGCAGATTCTACATGCACTTGACTACCACCCCACAGAGTGTCATAGCCCTACGATTTTTATAGGCGTCTATAAAAATCTTGAAAACTTTGTCATTTCTCACGTCTTGTATCATACAGGCTGTTGTCAACCCGGTTAAATTCTTGAGAGCCTCGCTTAATTTCACTATCAATAATATTTTTTTTTTAAATCCAGTTCAAATACGAGCAGATTCCACATGATCTTGACTACCACCCCACAGAGTTTCATAGCCCTACGATTTTTATAGGCGTCTATAAAAATCTTGAAAACTTTGTCATTTCTCACGTCTTGGATCATACAGGCTATTGTCAACCCGGTTAATTTCTTAAGAGCCTCGCTTAATTTCACTATCAAGAATATTTTAAAAAAATCCAATTTAAATACGAGCAGACACTACATGATCTGGACTACCACCCCACAAAGTTTCAAAGCCCTTCGATGTTAATAGGCGTCTATAAAAATCTGAAAAACTTGGTCATTTCCCACGTCTTGGATCATACAGGCTGTTGTCAACCCGGTTAAATTCTTAAGAGCCTCGCTTAATTTCACTATCAAGAATATTTTTTTCAAATCCAATTTAAAAACGAGCAGATTCGACATGATCTGGACTACCACCCCACAGAGTTTCATAGTCCTACGATTTTCATAGGGGTCTATAAATATCTGGAAATTTTTGTCATTTCTCACGTCTTGGATCATACAGGCTGTTGTCAACCCGGTTAAATTCTTAAGAGCCTCGCTTAATTTCACTATCAAGAATATTTTTTTTAAATCCAATTCAAATCCGAGCAAATTTTTCATGATCTGGACTGCCACCCCACAGAGTTTCATAGCCTTACGATTTTCATAGGCGTCTATAAAAATCTGGAAAACTTTGTCATTTCTCACGTCTTGGATCATACAGGCTATTGTCAACCCGGATAAATTCCTAAGAGCCTCGCTGAATTTCACTATCAAGAATATTAAAAAAAAATCCAATTTAAATACGAGCAGACACTACATGATCTGGACTACCACCCCACAGAGTTTCATAGCCCTTCGACTTTAATAGGCGTCTATAAAAATCTGGAAAACTTGGTCATTTCCCACGTCTTGGATCATACAGGCTGTTGTCAAGCCGGTTAAATTCTTAAGAGCCTCGCTTAATTTCACTATCAAGAATATTTTTTTTAAATCCAATTCAAATACGAGCAAACTTTTCATGATCTGGACTACCACCCCACAGAGCTTCATAGCCCTACGATTTATATAGGGGTCTATAAAAATATTGAAAACTTTGTCATTTCTCACGTCTTGGATCATACAGGCTTTTGTCAACCCGGTTAAATTCTTAAGAGCCTTGCTTAATTTCACTATCAAGAATATTTTTTTTTAAATCCAATGTAAATACGAGCAGATTCTACATGATCTGGACTACCAACCCACAGAGTTTCATAGCCCTTCGATTTTAATAGGCGTCTATAAAAATCTGGAAAACTTGGTCATTTCTCACGTCTTGTATCATACAGGCTGTTGTCAACCCGGTTAAATTCTTGAGAGCCTCGCTTAATTTCACTATCAAGAATATTTTTGTTTAAATCCAATTCAAATACGAGCAGATGCTACATGATCTGGACTACCACCCCACAGAGTTTCATAGCCCTGCGATTTTTATAGGCGTCTATAAAAATCTTAAAAACTTTGTCATTTCTTACGTCTTGTATCATACAGGCTGTTTTCAACCCGGTTAAATTCTTAAGAGCCTCGCTTAATTTCACTATCAAGAATATTTTTTTTAAATCCAATTCAAATACGAGCAAACTTTTCATGATCTGGACTACCACCCCACAGAGTTTCATAGCCCTACGATTTATATAGGGGTCTATAAAATTATTGAAAACTTTGTCATTTCTCACGTCTTGGATCATACAGGCTTTTGTCAACCCGGTTAAACTCTTAAAAGCCTTGCTTGATTTTACTATCAAGAATATTTTTTTTAAATCCAATGTAAATACGAGCAGATTCTACATGATCTGGACTACCAACCCACAGAGTTTCATAGCCCTTCGATTTTAATAGGCGTCTATACAAATCTGGAAAACTTGGTCATTTCCCACGTCTTGGATCATACAGGCTGTTGTCAACCCGGTTAAATTCTTAAGAGCCTCGCTTAATTTCACTATCAAGAATATTTTTTTCAAATCCAATTTAAATACGAGCATATGCGACATGATCTGGACTACCACCCCACAGAGTTTCATAGTCCTACGATTTTCATAGGGGTCTATAAAAATCTTGAAAACTTTGTCATTTCTCACGTCTTGTATCATACAGGCTTTTGTCAACCCGGTTAAATTCTTGAGAGCCTCGCTTAATTTCACTATCAGGAATATTTTTTTTTAAATCCAATTCAAATACCAGCAGATTCTACATGATCTGGACTACCACCCCACAGAGTTTCATAGCCCTACGATTTTTATAGGCGTCTATAAAAATCTTGAAAACTTTGTCATTTCTTACGTCTTGTATCATACAGGCTGTTGTCAACCCGGTTAAATTCTTAAGAACCTCGCTTAATTTCACTATCAAGAATATTTTTTTTAAATCCAATGTAAATACGAGCAGATTCTACATGATCTGGACTACCACCCCACAGAGTTTCATAGTCCTACGATTTTCATAGGGGTCTATAAAAATCTGGAAAACTTTGTCATTTCTCACGTCTTGGATCATACAGGTTGTTGCCTTGCTTAATTTCACTATCAAGAATATTTTTTTTCAATCCAATGTGAATACGAGCAAATTCTACATGATCTGGACTACCAACCCACAGAGTTTCATACTCCTACGATTTTCATAGGGGTCTATAAAAATCTGGAAAACTTGGTCATTTCCCACGTCTTGGATCATACAGGCTGTTGTCAACCCGGTTAAATTCTTAAGAGCCTCGCTTAATTTCACTATCAAGAGTATTTTTTTCAAATCCAATTTAAATACGAGCAGATTATACATGCACTGGACTACCACCCCACAGAGTTTCATAGCCCTACGATTTTCATAGGCGTCTATAAAAATTTGGAAAACATGGTCATTTCCCACGTCTTGGATCATACAGGCTGTTGTCAACCCGGTTAAATTCTTAAGAGCCTCGCTTAATTTCACTATCAAGAATATTTTTTTCAAATCCAATTTAAATACGAGCAGATTATACATGCACTGGACTACCACCCCACAGAGTTTCATAGCCCTACGTTTTTATAGGCGTCTATAAAAATTTGGAAAACATGGTCATTTCCCACGTCTTGGATCATACATTCTGTTGTCAACCCGGTTAAATTCTTAAGAGCCTTGCTTAATCTCACTATCAAGAATATTTTAAAAAAATCCAATTTAAATACGAGCAGACACTACATGATCTGGACTACCACCCCACAGAGTTTCATAGCCCTTCGACTTTAATAGGCGTCTATAAAAATATTGGAAACTTTGTCTTTTCTCACGTCTTGGATCATACAGGCTTTTGTCAACCCGGTTAAATTCTTAAGAGCCGTGCTTAATTTCACAATCAAGAATATTTTTTTTAAATCCAATTTAAATACGAGCAGAATCTACATGATCTGGACTACCACCCCAGAGAGTTTCATAGCCCTACGATTTTCATAGGGGTCTATAAAAATCTGGAAAACTTGGTCATTTCCCACGTCTTGGATCATACAGGCTGTTGTCAACCCGGTTAAATTCTTAAGAGCCTCGCTTAATTTCACTATCAAGAATATTTTTTTCAAATCCAATTTAAATACGAGCAGATTATACATGCACTGGACTACCACCCCACAGAGTTTCATAGCCCTACGATTTTTATAGGCGTCTATAAAAATTTGGAAAACATGGTCATTTCCCACGTCTTGGATCATACAGGCTGTTGTCAACCCGGTTAAATTCTTAAGAGCCTTGCTTAATTTCACTATCAAGAATATTTTAAAAAAATCCAATTTAAATACGAGCAGAATCTACATGATCTGGACTACCACCCCAGAGAGTTTCATAGCCCTACGATTTTCATAGGGGTCTATAAAAATCTGGAAAACTTGGTCATTTCCCACGTCTTGGATCATACAGGCTGTTGTCAACCCGGTTAAATTCTTAAGAGCCTCGCTTAATTTCGCTATCAAGAATATTTTTTTCAAATCCAATTTAAATACGAGCAGATTCAACATGATCTGGACTACCACCCCACAGAGTTTCATAGTCCTACGATTTTCATAGGGGTCTATAAATATCTGGAAATCTTTGTCATTTCTCACGTCTTGGATCATACAGGCTGTTGTCAACCCGGTTAAATTCTTAAGAGCCTCGCTTAATCTCACTATCAAGAATATTTTTTTTAAATCCAATTCAAATCCGAGCAAATTTTTCATGATCTGGACTACCACCCCACGGAGTTTCATAGCCTTACGATTTTCATAGGCGTCTATAAAAATCTGGAAAACTTTGTCATTTCTCACGTCTTGGATCATACAGGCTATTGTCAACCCGGTTAAATTCTTAAGAGCCTCGCTGAATTTCACTATCAAGAATATTTAAAAAAAAATCCAATTTAAATACGAGCAGACACTACATGATCTGGACTACCACCCCACAGAGTTTCATAGCCCTTCGACTTTAATAGGCGTCTATAAAAATCTGGAAAACTTGGTCATTTCCCACGTCTTGGATCATACAGGCTGTTGTCAACCCGGCTAAATTCTTAAGAGCCTCGCTTAATTTCACTATTAGAAATATTTTTAAAAAATCCAATTTAAATACGAACAGATTCTACATGATCTGGACTACCACCCCACAGAGATTCATAGTCCTACGATTTTCATAGGGGTCTATAAAAATCTTGAAAACTTTGTCATTTCTTACGTCTTGTATCATACAGGCTGTTGTCAACCTGGTTAAATTCTTGAGAGCCTCGCTTAATTTCACTATCAAGAATATTTTTTTTAAAATCCAATTCAAATACGAGCAGATTCTACATGATCTGGACTACCACCCCACAGAGTTTCATAGCCCTACGATTTTTATAGGCGTCTATAAAAATCTTGAAAACTTTGTCATTTCTCACGTCTTGGATCATACAGGCTATTCTCAACCCGGTTAAATTCTTAAGAGCCTTGCTTAATTTCACTATCAAGAATATTTTTTAAAAATCCAATTTAAATACGAGCAGACACTACATGATCTGGACTACCACCCCACAGAGTTTCATAGCCCTACGATTTTTATAGGCGTCTATAAAAATTTGGAAAACATGGTCATTTCCCACGTCTTGGATCATACAGGCTGTTGTCAACCCGGTTAAATTCTTAAGAGCCTTGCTTAATCTCACTATCAAGAATATTTTTAAAAAATCCAATTTAAATACGAGCAGACACTACATGATCTGGACTACCACCCCACAGAGTTTCATAGCCCTTCGACTTTAATAGGCGTCTATAAAAATCTGGAAAACTTGGTCATTTCCCACGTCTTGGATCATACAGGCTGTTGTCAACCCGGTTAAATTCTTAAGAGCCTCGCTTAATTTCACTATTAGAAATATTTTTAAAAAATCCAATTTAAATACGAGCAGATTCTACATGATCTGGACTACCACCCCACAGAGATTCATAGTCCTACGATTTTCATAGGGGTCTATAAAAATCTTGAAAACTTTGTCATTTCTCACGTCTTGTATCATACAGGCTGTTGTCAACCCGGTTAAATTCTTGAGAGCCTCGCTTAATTTCACTATCAAGAATATTTTTTTTTAAATCCAATTCAAATACGAGGAGATTCTACATGATCTGGACTACCACCCCACAGAGTTTCATAGCCCTACGATTTTTATAGGCGTCTATAAAAATCTTGAAAACTTTGTCATTTCTCACGTCTTGGATCATACAGGCTATTGTCAACCCGGTTAATTTCTTAAGAGCCTCGCTTAATTTCACTATCAAGAATATTTAAAAAAAAATCCAATTTAAATACGAGCAGACACTACATGATCTGGACTACCACCCCACAGAGTTTCATAGCCCTTCGATGTTAATAGGCGTCTATAAAAATCTGGAAAACTTAGTCATTTCCCACGTCTTGAATCATACAGGCTGTTGTCAACCCTGTTAAATTCTTAAGAGCCTCGCTTAATTTCACTATCAAGAATATTTTTTTCAAATCCAATTTAAATACGAGCAGATTCGACATGATCTGGACTACCACCCCACAGAGTTTCATAGTCCTACGATTTTCATAGGGGTCTATAAAAATCTGGAAAACTTTGTCATTTCTCACGTCTTGGATCATACAGGCTGTTGTCAACCCGGTTAAATTCTTAAGAGCCTCGCTTAATTTCACTATTAGAAATATTTTTTTTAAATCCACTTTAAATACGAGCAGATTCTACATGATCTGGACTACCACCCCACAGAGTTTCATAGCCCTACGATTTATATAGGGGTCTATACAAATATTGGAAACTTTGTCATTTCTCACGTCTTGGATCATACAGGCTTTTGTCAACCCGGTTAAATTCTTAAGAGCCGTGCTTAATTTCACAATCAAGAATATTTTTTTTAAATCCAATGTAAATACGAGCAGATTCTACATGATCTGGACTACCACCCCACAGAGTTTCACAGTCCTACGATTTTCATAGGGGTCTATAAAAATCTGGAAAACTTTGTCATTTCTCACGTCTTGGATCATACAGGTTGTTGCCTTGCTTAATTTCACTATCAAGAATATTTTTTTTAAATCCAATGTGAATACGAGCACATTCTACATGATCTGGACTACCAACCCACAGAGTTTCATACTCCTACGATTTTCATAGGGGTCTATAAAAATCTGGAAAACTTGGTCATTTTCCACGTCTTGGATCATACAGGCTGTTGTCAACCCGGTTAAATTCTTAAGAGCCTTGCTTAATTTCACTATTAAGAATATTTTTTAAAAATCCAATTTAAATACGAGCAGAATCTACATGATCTGGACTACCACCCCAGAGAGTTTCATAGCCCTACGATTTTCATAGGGGTCTATAAAAATCTGGAAAACTTGGTCATTTCCCACGTCTTGGATCATACAGGCTGTTGTCAACCCGGTTAAATTCTTAAGAGCCTCGCTTAATTTCACTATCAAGAATATTTTTTTCAAATCCAATTTAAATACGAGCAGATTATACATGCACTGGACTACCACCCCACAGAGTTTCATAGCCCTACGATTTTTATAGGCGTCTATAAAAATTTGGAAAACATGGTCATTTCCCACGTCTTGGATCATACAGGCTGTTGTCAACCCGGTTAAATTCTTAAGAGCCTTGCTTAATTTCACTATCAAGAATATTTTAAAAAAATCCAATTTAAATACGAGCAGAATCTACATGATCTGGACTACCACCCCAGAGAGTTTCATAGCCCTACGATTTTCATAGGGGTCTATAAAAATCTGGAAAACTTGGTCATTTCCCACGTCTTGGATCATACAGGCTGTTGTCAACCCGGTTAAATTCTTAAGAGCCTCGCTTAATTTCGCTATCAAGAATATTTTTTTCAAATCCAATTTAAATACGAGCAGATTCGACATGATCTGGACTACCACCCCACAGAGTTTCATAGTCCTACGATTTTCATAGGGGTCTATAAATATCTGGAAATCTTTGTCATTTCTCACGTCTTGGATCATACAGGCTGTTGTCAACCCGGTTAAATTCTTAAGAGCCTCGCTTAATCTCACTATCAATAATATTTTTTTTAAATCCAATTCAAATCCGAGCAAATTTTTCATGATCTGGACTACCACCCCACGGAGTTTCATAGCCTTACGATTTTCATAGGCGTCTATAAAAATCTGGAAAACTTGGTCATTTCTCACGTCTTGGATCATACAGGCTATTGTCAACCCGGTTAAATTCTTAAGAGCCTCGCTGAATTTCACTATCAAGAATATTTAAAAAAAAATCCAATTTAAATACGAGCAGACACTACATGATCTGGACTACCACCCCACAGAGTTTCATAGCCCTTCGACTTTAATAGGCGTCTATAAAAATCTGGAAAACTTGGTCTTTTCCCACGTCTTGGATCATACAGGCTGTTGTCAACCCGGCTAAATTCTTAAGAGCCTCGCTTAATTTCACTATTAGAAATATTTTTAAAAAATCCAATTTAAATACGAACAGATTCTACATGATCTGGACTACCACCCCACAGAGATTCATAGTCCTACGATTTTCATAGGGGTCTATAAAAATCTGGAAAACTTTGTCATTTCTCACGTCTTGTATCATACAGGCTGTTGTCAACCTGGTTAAATTCTTGAGAGCCTCGCTTAATTTCACTATCAAGAATATTTTTTTTTAAATCCAATTCAAATACGAGCAGATTCTACATGATCTGGACTACCACCCCACAGAGTTTCATAGCCCTACGATTTTTATAGGCGTCTATAAAAATCTTGAAAACTTTGTCATTTCTCACGTCTTGGATCATACAGGCTATTGTCAACCCGGTTAAATTCTTAAGAGCCTTGCTAATTTCACTATCAAGAATATTTTTAAAAAATCCAATTTAAATACGAGCAGACACTACATGATCTGGACTACCACCCCACAGAGTTTCATAGCCCTACGATTTTTATAGGCGTCTATAAAAATTTGGAAAACATGGTCATTTCCCACGTCTTGGATCATACAGGCTGTTGTCAACCCGGTTAAATTCTTAAGAGCCTTGCTTAATCTCACTATCAAGAATATTTTTTAAAAATCCAATTTAAATACGAGCAGACACTACATGATCTGGACTACCACCCCACAGAGTTTCATAGCCCTTCGACTTTAATAGGCGTCTATAAAAATCTGGAAAACTTGGTCATTTCCCACGTCTTGGATCATACAGGCTGTTGTCAACCCGGTTAACTTCTTAAGAGCCTTGCTTAATTTCACTATCAAGAATGTTTTTAAAAAATCCAATTTAAATACGAGCAGACACTACATGATCTGGACTACCACCCCACAGAGTTTCATAGCCCTTCGACTTTAATAGGCGTCTATAAAAATCTGGAAAACTTGGTCATTTCCCACGTCTTGGATCATACAGGCTGTTGTCAACCCGGTTAAATTCTTAAGAGCCTCGCTTAATTTCACTATTAGAAATATTTTAAAAAAATCCAATTTAAATACGAGCAGATTCTACATGATCTGGACTACCACCCCACAGAGATTCATAGTCCTACGATTTTCATAGGGGTCTTTAAAAATCTTGAAAACTTTGTCATTTCTCACGTCTTGTATCATACAGGCTGTTGTCAACCCGGTTAAATTCTTGAGAGCCTCGCTTAATTTCACTATCAAGAATATTTTTTTTTAAATCCAATTCAAATACGAGGAGATTCTACATGATCTGGACTACCACCCCACAGAGTTTCATAGCCCTACGATTTTTATAGGCGTCTATAAAAATTTGGAAAACATGGTCATTTCCCACGTCTTGGATCATACAGGCTGTTGTCAACCCGGTTAAATTCTTAAGAGCCTTGCTTAATCTCACTATCAAGAATATTTTTTAAAAATCCAATTTAAATACGAGCAGACACTACATGATCTGGACTACCACCCCACAGAGTTTCATAGCCCTTCGACTTTAATAGGCGTCTATAAAAATCTGGAAAACTTGGTCATTTCCCACGTCTTGGATCATACAGGCTGTTGTCAACCCGGTTAAATTCTTAAGAGCCTCGCTTAATTTCACTATTAGAAATATTTTAAAAAAATCCAATTTAAATACGAGCAGATTCTACATGATCTGGACTACCACCCCACAGAGATTCATAGTCCTACGATTTTCATAGGGGTCTTTAAAAATCTTGAAAACTTTGTCATTTCTCACGTCTTGTATCATACAGGCTGTTGTCAACCCGGTTAAATTCTTGAGAGCCTCGCTTAATTTCACTATCAAGAATATTTTTTTTTAAATCCAATTCAAATACGAGGAGATTCTACATGATCTGGACTACCACCCCACAGAGTTTCATAGCCCTACGATTTTTATAGGCGTCTATAAAAATCTTGAAAACTTTGTCATTTCTCACGTCTTGGATCATACAGGCTATTGTCAACCCGGTTAATTTCTTAAGAGCCTCGCTTAATTTCACTATCAAGAATATTTAAAAAAAAATCCAATTTAAATACGAGCAGACACTACATGATCTGGACTACCACCCCACAGAGTTTCATAGCCCTTCGATGTTAATAGGCGTCTATAAAAATCTGGAAAACTTAGTCATTTCCCACGTCTTGAATCATACAGGCTGTTGTCAACCCTGTTAAATTCTTAAGAGCCTCGCTTAATTTCACTATCAAGAATATTTTTTTCAAATCCAATTTAAATACGAGCAGATTCGACATGATCTGGACTACCACCCCACAGAGTTTCATAGTCCTACGATTTTCATAGGGGTCTATAAAAATCTGGAAAACTTTGTCATTTCTCACGTCTTGGATCATACAGGCTGTTGTCAACCCGGTTAAATTCTTAAGAGCCTCGCTTAATTTCACTATTAATAATATTTTTTTTAAATCCACTTTAAATACGAGCAGATTCTACATGATCTGGACTACCACCCCACAGAGTTTCATAGTCCTACGATTTTCATAGGGGTCTATAAAAATCTTGAAAACTTTGTCATTTCTCACGTCTTGGATCATACAGGTTGTTGTCAACCCGGTTAAATTCTAAAGAGCCTTGCTTAATTTCACTATCAATAATATTTTTTTTAAATCCAATGTAAATACGAGCAGATTCTACATGATCTGGACTACCAACCCACAGAGTTTCATAGCCCTCCGATTTATATAGGCGTCTATACAAATCTGGAAAACTTGGTCATTTCCCACGTCTTGGATCATACAGGCTGTGGTCAACCCGGTTAAATTCTTAAGAGCCTCGCTTAATTTCACTATCAAGAATATTTTTAAAAAAATCCAATTTAAATACGAGCAGACACTACATGATCTGGACTACCACCCCACAGAGTTTCATAGCCCTTCGACTTTAATAGGCGTCTATAAAAATCTTGAAAACTTAGTCATTTCCCACGTCTTGGATCATACAGGCTGTTGTCAACCCGGTTAAATTCTTAAGAGCCTCGCTTAATTTCACTATTAGAAATATTTAAAAAAAATCCAATTCAAATACGAGGAGATTCTACATGATCTGGACTACCACCCCACAGAGTTTCATAGCCCTACGATTTTTATAGGCGTCTATAAAAATCTTGAAAACTTTGTCATTTCTCACGTCTTGGATCATACAGGCTATTGTCAACCCGGTTAATTTCTTAAGAGCCTCGCTTAATTTCACTATCAAGAATATTTTTTTTTAAATCCAATTCAAATACGAGGAGATTCTACATGATCTGGACTACCACCCCACAGAGTTTTATAGCCCTACGATTTTTATAGGCGTCTATAAAAATCTTGAAAACTTTGTCATTTCTCACGTCTTGGATCATACAGGCTATTGTCAACCCGGTTAATTTCTTAAGAGCCTCGCTTAATTTCACTATCAAGAATATTTAAAAAAAAATCCAATTTAAATACGAGCAGACACCACATGATCTGGACTACCACCCCACAGAGTTTCATAGCCCTTCGATGTTAATAGGCGTCTATAAAAATCTGGAAAACTTAGTCATTTCCCACGTCTTGAATCATACAGGCTGTTGTCAACCCTGTTAAATTCTTAAGAGCCTCGCTTAATTTCACTATCAAGAATATTTTTTTCAAATCCAATTTAAATACGAGCAGATTCGACATGATCTGGACTACCACCCCACAGAGTTTCATAGTCCTACGATTTTCATAGGGGTCTATAAAAATCTGGAAAACTTTGTCATTTCTCACGTCTTGGATCATACAGGCTGTTGTCAACCCGGTTAAATTCTTAAGAGCCTCGCTTAATTTCACTATTAAAAATATTTTTTTTAAATCCACTTTAAATACGAGCAGATTCTACATGATCTGGACTACCACCCCACAGAGTTTCATAGTCCTACGATTTTCATAGGGGTCTATAAAAATCTTGAAAACTTTGTCATTTCTCACGTCTTGGATCATACAGGTTGTTGTCAACCCGGTTAAATTCTAAAGAGCCTTGCTTAATTTCACTATCAATAATATTTTTTTTAAATCCAATGTAAATACGAGCAGATTCTACATGATCTGGACTACCAACCCACAGAGTTTCATAGCCCTCCGATTTATATAGGCGTCTATACAAATCTGGAAAACTTGGTCATTTCCCACGTCTTGGATCATACAGGCTGTGGTCAACCCGGTTAAATTCTTAAGAGCCTCGCTTAATTTCACTATCAAGAATATTTTTAAAAAAATCCAATTTAAATACGAGCAGACACTACATGATCTGGACTACCACCCCACAGAGTTTCATAGCCCTTCGACTTTAATAGGCGTCTATAAAAATCTTGAAAACTTAGTCATTTCCCACGTCTTGGATCATACAGGCTGTTGTCAACCCGGTTAAATTCTTAAGAGCCTCGCTTAATTTCACTATTAGAAATATTTTAAAAAAATCCAATTCAAATACGAGGAGATTCTACATGATCTGGACTACCACCCCACAGAGTTTCATAGCCCTACGATTTTTATAGGCGTCTATAAAAATCTTGAAAACTTTGTCATTTCTCACGTCTTGGATCATACAGGCTATTGTCAACCCGGTTAATTTCTTAAGAGCCTCGCTTAATTTCACTATCAAGAATATTTAAAAAAAAATCCAATTTAAATACGAGCAGACACTACATGATCTGGACTACCACCCCACAGAGTTTCATAGCCCTTCGATGTTAATAGGCGTCTATAAAAATCTGGAAAACTTAGTCATTTCCCACGTCTTGAATCATACAGGCTGTTGTCAACCCTGTTAAATTCTTAAGAGCCTCGCTTAATTTCACTATCAAGAATATTTTTTTCAAATCCAATTTAAATACGAGCAGATTCGACATGATCTGGACTACCACCCCACAGAGTTTCATAGTCCTACGATTTTCATAGGGGTCTATAAAAATCTGGAAAACTTTGTCATTTCTCACGTCTTGGATCATACAGGCTGTTGTCAACCCGGTTAAATTCTTAAGAGCCTCGCTTAATTTCACTATTAGAAATATTTTTTTTAAATCCACTTTAAATACGAGCAGATTCTACATGATCTGGACTACCACCCCACAGAGTTTCATAGTCCTACGATTTTCATAGGGGTCTATAAAAATCTTGAAAACTTTGTCATTTCTCACGTCTTGGATCATACAGGTTGTTGTCAACCCGGTTAAATTCTAAAGAGCCTTGCTTAATTTCACTATCAATAATATTTTTTTTAAATCCAATGTAAATACGAGCAGATTCTACATGATCTGGACTACCAACCCACAGAGTTTCATAGCCCTCCGATTTATATAGGCGTCTATACAAATCTGGAAAACTTGGTCATTTCCCACGTCTTGGATCATACAGGCTGTGGTCAACCCGGTTAAATTCTTAAGAGCCTCGCTTAATTTCACTATCAAGAATATTTTTAAAAAAATCCAATTTAAATACGAGCAGACACTACATGATCTGGACTACCACCCCACAGAGTTTCATAGCCCTTCGACTTTAATAGGCGTCTATAAAAATCTTGAAAACTTAGTCATTTCCCACGTCTTGGATCATACAGGCTGTTGTCAACCCGGTTAAATTCTTAAGAGCCTCGCCTAATTTCACTATTAGAAATATTTTAAAAAAATCCAATTCAAATACGAGGAGATTCTACATGATCTGGACTACCACCCCACAGAGTTTCATAGCCCTACGATTTTTATAGGCGTCTATAAAAGTCTTGAAAACTTTGTCATTTCTCACGTCTTGGATCATACAGGCTATTGTCAACCCGGTTAATTTCTTAAGAGCCTCGCTTAATTTCACTATCAAGAATATTTAAAAAAAAATCCAATTTAAATACGAGCAGACACTACATGATCTGGACTACCACCCCACAGAGTTTCATAGCCCTTCGATGTTAATAGGCGTCTATAAAAATCTGGAAAACTTAGTCATTTCCCACGTCTTGAATCATACAGGCTGTTGTCAACCCTGTTAAATTCTTAAGAGCCTCGCTTAATTTCACTATCAAGAATATTTTTTTCAAATCCAATTTAAATACGAGCAGATTCGACATGATCTGGACTACCACCCCACAGAGTTTCATAGTCCTACGATTTTCATAGGGGTCTATAAAAATCTGGAAAACTTTGTCATTTCTCACGTCTTGGATCATACAGGCTGTTGTCAACCCGGTTAAATTCTTAAGAGCCTCGCTTAATTTCACTATTATAAATATTTTTTTTAAATCCACTTTAAATACGAGCAGATTCTACATGATCTGGACTACCACCCCACAGAGTTTCATAGTCCTACGATTTTCATAGGGGTCTATAAAAATCTTGAAAACTTTGTCATTTCTCACGTCTTGGATCATACAGGTTGTTGTCAACCCGGTTAAATTCTAAAGAGCCTTGCTTAATTTCACTATCAATAATATTTTTTTTAAATCCAATGTAAATACGAGCAGATTCTACACGATCTGGACTACCAACCCACAGAGTTTCATAGCCCTCCGATTTATATAGGCGTCTATACAAATCTGGAAAACTTGGTCATTTCCCACGTCTTGGATCATACAGGCTGTGGTCAACCCGGTTAAATTCTTAAGAGCCTCGCTTAATTTCACTATCAAGAATATTTTAAAAAAAATCCAATTTAAATACGAGCAGACACTACATGATCTGGACTACCACCCCAGAGAGTTTCATAGCCCTACGATTTTCATAGGGGTCTATAAAAATCTGGAAAACTTGGTCATTTCCCACGTCTTGGATCATACAGGCTGTTGTCAACCCGGTTAAATTCTTAAGAGCCTCGCTTAATTTCACTATCAAGAATATTTTTTTCAAATCCAATTTAAATACGAGCAGATTATACATGCACTGGACTACCACCCCACAGAGTTTCATAGCCCTACGATTTTTATAGGCGTCTATAAAAATTTGGAAAACATGGTCATTTCCCACGTCTTGGATCATACAGGCTGTTGTCAACCCGGTTAAATTCTTAAGAGGCTTGCTTAATTTCACTATCAAGAATATTTTTAAAAAATCCAATTTAAATACGAGCAGAATCTACATGATCTGGACTACCACCCCAGAGAGTTTCATAGCCCTACGATTTTCATAGGGGTCTATAAAAATCTGGAAAACTTGGTCATTTCCCACGTCTTGGATCATACAGGCTGTTGTCAACCCGGTTAAATTCTTAAGAGCCTCGCTTAATTTCGCTATCAAGAATATTTTTTTCAAATCCAATTTAAATACGAGCAGATTCGACATGATCTGGACTACCACCCCACAGAGTTTCATAGTCCTACGATTTTCATAGGGGTCTATAAATATCTGGATATCTTTGTCATTTCTCACGTCTTGGATCATACAGGCTGTTGTCAACCCGGTTAAATTCTTAAGAGCCTCGCTTAATCTCACTATCAAGAATATTTTTTTAAAATCCAATTCAAATCCGAGCAAATTTTTCATGATCTGGACTACCACCCCACGGAGTTTCATAGCCTTACGATTTTCATAGGCGTCTATAAAAATCTGGAAAACTTTGTCATTTCTCACGTCTTGGATCATACAGGCTATTGTCAACCCGGTTAAATTCTTAAGAGCCTCGCTGAATTTCACTATCAAGAATATTTAAAAAAAAATCCAATTTAAATACGAGCAGACACTACATGATCTGGACTACCACCCCACAGAGTTTCATAGCCCTTCGACTTTAATAGGCGTCTATAAAAATCTGGAAAACTTGGTCATTTCCCACGTCTTGGATCATACAGGCTGTTGTCAACCCGGCTAAATTCTTAAGAGCCTCGCTTAATTTCACTATTAGAAATATTTTTAAAAAATCCAATTTAAATACGAACAGATTCTACATGATCTGGACTACCACCCCACAGAGATTCATAGTCCTACGATTTTCATAGGGGTCTATAAAAATCTTGAAAACTTTGTCATTTCTCACGTCTTGTATCATACAGGCTGTTGTCAACCTGGTTAAATTCTTGAGAGCCTCGCTTAATTTCACTATCAAGAATATTTTTTTAAAAATCCAATTCAAATACGAGCAGATTCTACATGATCTGGACTACCACCCCACAGAGTTTCATAGCCCTACGATTTTTATAGGCGTCTATAAAAATCTTGAAAACTTTGTCATTTCTCACGTCTTGGATCATACAGGCTATTGTCAACCCGGTTAAATTCTTAAGAGCCTTGCTTAATTTCACTATCAAGAATATTTTTTAAAAATCCAATTTAAATACGAGCAGACACTACATGATCTGGACTACCACCCCACAGAGTTTCATAGCCCTACGATTTTTATAGGCGTCTATAAAAATTTGGAAAACATGGTCATTTCCCACGTCTTGGATCATACAGGCTGTTGTCAACCCGGTTAAATTCTTAAGAGCCTTGCTTAATCTCACTATCAAGAATATTTTTAAAAAATCCAATTTAAATACGAGCAGACACTACATGATCTGGACTACCACCCCACAGAGTTTCATAGCCCTTCGACTTTAATAGGCGTCTATAAAAATCTGGAAAACTTGGTCATTTCCCACGTCTTGGATCATACAGGCTGTTGTCAACCCGGTTAAATTCTTAAGAGCCTCGCTTAATTTCACTATTAGAAATATTTTAAAAAAATCCAATTTAAATACGAGCAGATTCTACATGATCTGGACTACCACCCCACAGAGATTCATAGTCCTACGATTTTCATAGGGGTCTATAAAAATCTTGAAAACTTTGTCATTTCTCACGTCTTGTATCATACAGGCTATTGTCAACCCGGTTAATTTCTTAAGAGCCTCGCTTAATTTCACTATCAAGAATATTTAAAAAAAAATCCAATTTAAATACGAGCAGACACTACATGATCTGGACTACCACCCCACAGAGTTTCATAGCCCTTCGATGTTAATAGGCGTCTATAAAAATCTGGAAAACTTAGTCATTTCCCACGTCTTGAATCATACAGGCTGTTGTCAACCCTGTTAAATTCTTAAGAGCCTCGCTTAATTTCACTATCAAGAATATTTTTTTCAAATCCAATTTAAATACGAGCAGATTCGACATGATCTGGACTACCACCCCACAGAGTTTCATAGTCCTACGATTTTGATAGGCGTCTATAAAAATCTTGAAAACTTTGTCATTTCTCACGTCTTGGATCATACAGGCTGTTGTCAACCCGGTTAAATTCTTAAGAGCCTCGCTTAATTTCACTATTAGAAATATTTTTTTTAAATCCACTTTAAATACGAGCAGATTCTACATGATCTGGACTACCACCCCACAGAGTTTCATAGTCCTACGATTTTCATAGGGGTCTACAAAAATCTTGAAAACTTTGTCATTTCTCACGTCTTGGATCATACAGGTTGTTGTCAACCCGGTTAAATTCTAAAGAGCCTTGCTTAATTTCACTATCAATAATATTTTTTTTAAATCCAATGTAAATACGAGCAGATTCTACATGATCTGGACTACCAACCCACAGAGTTTCATAGCCCTCCGATTTATATAGGCGTCTATACAAATCTGGAAAACTTGGTCATTTCCCACGTCTTGGATCATACAGGCTGTTGTCAACCCGGTTAAATTCTTAAGAGCCTCGCTTAATTTCACTATCAAGAATATTTTTAAAAAAATCCAATTTAAATACGAGCAGACACTACATGATCTGGACTACCACCCCACAGAGTTTCATAGCCCTTCGACTTTAATAGGCGTCTATAAAAATCTTGAAAACTTAGTCATTTCCCACGTCTTGGATCATACAGGCTGTTGTCAACCCGGTTAAATTCTTAAGAGCCTCGCCTAATTTCACTATCAAGAATATTTTTTTTAAATCCAATTTAAATACGAGCAGACACTACATGATCTGGACTACTAATTTCACTATCAAGAATATTTTTTTTTAATCCAATTTAAATACGAGCAGATTCTACATGCACTGGACTACCGCCATACAGAGTTTCATAGCCCTACAATTTTCATAGGCGTCTATAAAAATCTTGAAACCTTTGTCATTTCTCACGTCTTGTATCATACAGGCTGTTGTCAACCCGGTTAAATTCTTAAGAGCCTCGCTTAATTTCACAATCAAGAATATTTGTTTTAAATCCAATTCAAATACGAGCAGATTCTACATAATCTGGACTACCACCCCACAGAGTTTCATAGCCCTATGATTTTTATAGGGGTCTATAAAAATCTGGAAAACTTGGTCATTTCTCACGTCTTGGATCATACAGGCTGTTGTCAACCCGGTTAAATTCTTAAGAGCCTCGCTCAATTTCACTATCAAGAATATTTTTTTTAAATCCAATTTAAATACGAGCAGATTATACATGATCTGGACTGCCATCCCACAGAGTTTCATAGCCCTACGATTTTGATAGGCGTCTATAAAAATCTTGAAAACTTTGTCATTTCCCACGTCTTGGATCATACAGGCTGTTGTCAACCCGGTTAAATTCTTAAGAGCCTCGCTTAATTTCACTATCAAGAATATTTTTAAAAAAATCCAATTTAAATACGAGCAGACACTACATGATCTGGACTACCACCCCACAGAGTTTCATAGCCCTTCGACTTTAATAGGCGTCTATAAAAATCTTGAAAACTTAGTCATTTCCCACGTCTTGGATCATACAGGCTGTTGTCAACCCGGTTAAATTCTTAAGAGCCTCGCTCAATTTCACTATTAAGAATATTTTTTTTAATACAATGTAAATACGAGCACATTCTACATGATCTGGACTACCGCCATACAGAGTTTCATAGCCCTACAATTTTCATAGGCGTCTATAAAAATCTTGAAAACTTTGTCATTTCTCACGTCTTGTATCATACAGGCTGTTGTCAACCCGGTTAAATTCTTAAGAGCCTCGCTTAATTTCACTATCAAGAATATTTTTTTTAAATCCAATTCAAATACGAGCGGATTCTACATAATCTGGACTACCACCCCACAGAGTTTCATAGCCCTATGATTTTAATAGGGGTCTATAAAAATCTTGAAAACTTTGTCATTACTCATGTCTCGGATCATACAGGCTGTTGTAAACCCGGTTAAATTCTTAAGAGCCTCGCTCAATTTCACTATTAAGAATATTTTTTTTTAATCTAATTTAAATACGAGCAGATTCTACATGCCCTGGACTACCAGCCCACAGAGTTTCATAGCCCTTCGATTTTAATAGGTGTCTATAAAAATCTTGAAAACTTTGTCATTACTCATGTCTCGGATCATACAGGCTGTTGTAAACCCGGTTAAATTCTTAAGAGCCTCGCTTAATTTCACTATCAAGAATATTTTTTTTTAATCTAATTTAAATACGAGCAGATTCTACATGCCCTGGACTACCGCCATACAGAGTTTCATAGCCCTACAATTTTCATAGGCGTCTATAAAAATCTTGAAACCTTTGTCATTTCTCACGTCTTGTATCATACAGGCTGTTGTCAACCCGGTTAAATTCTTAAGAGCCTCGCTTAATTTTACTATCAAGAATATTTTTTTTAAATCCAATTCAAATACGAGCAGATTCTACATGATCTGGACTACCACCCCACAGAGTTTCATAGCCCTATGATTTTAATAGGGGTCTATAAAAATCTTGAAAACTTTGTCATTTCTCACGTCTTGGATCATACAGGCTTTTGTCAACCCGGTTAAATTCTTAAGAGCCTCGCTTAATTTCACTATCAAGAATATTTTTTTTTAATCCAATTTAAATACGAGCAGATTCTACATGCACTGGACTACCGCCATACAGAGTTTCATAGCCCTACAATTTTCATAGGCGTCTATAAAAATCTTGAAAACTTTGTCATTTCTCACGTCTTGTATCATACAGGCTGTTGTCAACCCGGTTAAATTCTTAAGAGCCTCGCTTAATTTCACAATCAAGAATATTTTTTTTAAATCCAATTCAAATACGAGCGGATTCTACATAATCTGGACTACCACCCCACAGAGTTTCATAGCCCTATGATTTTAATAGGGGTCTATAAAAATCTTGAAAACTTTGTCATTACTCATGTCTCGGATCATACAGGCTGTTGTAAACCCGGTTAAATTCTTAAGAGCCTCGCTCAATTTCACTATTAAGAATATTTTTTTTTAATCCAATGTAAATACGAGCACATTCTACATGATCTGGACTACCAGCCCACAGAGTTTCATAGCCCTTTGATTTTAATAGGTGTCTATAAAAATCTTGAAAACTTTGTCATTACTCATGTCTCGGATCATACAGGCTGTTGTAAACCCGGTTAAATTCTTAAGAGCCTCGCTTAATTTCACTATCAAGAATATTTTTTTTTAATCCAATTTAAATACGAGCAGATTCTACATGCACTGGACTACCGCCATACAGAGTTTCATAGCCCTACAATTTTCATAGGCGTCTATAAAAATCTTGAAAACTTTGTCATTTCTCACGTCTTGTATCATACAGGCTGTTGTCAACCCGGTTAAATTCTTAAGAGCCTCGCTTAATTTCACTATCAAGAATATTTTTTTTAAATCCAATTCAAATACGAGCGGATTCTACATAATCTGGACTACCACCCCACAGAGTTTCATAGCCCTATGATTTTTATAGGGGTCTATAAAAATCTTGAAAACTTTGTCATTACTCATGTCTCGGATCATACAGGCTGTTGTAAACCCGGTTAAATTCTTAAGAGCCTCGCTCAATTTCACTATTAAGAATATTTTTTTTTAATCCAATGTAAATACGAGCACATTCTACATGATCTGGACTACCAGCCCACAGAGTTTCATAGCCCTTCGATTTTAATAGGTGTCTATAAAAATCTTGAAAACTTTGTCATTACTCATGTCTCGGATCATACAGGCTGTTGTAAACCCGGTTAAATTCTTAAGAGCCTCGCCTAATTTCACTATCAAGAATATTTTTTTTTAATCCAATTTAAATACGAGCAGATTCTACATGCACTGGACTACCGCCATACAGAGTTTCATAGCCCTACAATTTTCATAGGCGTCTATAAAAATCTTGAAACCTTTGTCATTTCTCACGTCTTGTATCATACATGCTGTTGTCAACCCGGTTAAATTCTTAAGAGCCTCGCTTAATTTCACTATCAAGAATATTTTTTTTAAATCCAATTCAAATACGAGCAGATTCTACATAATCTGGACTACCACCCCACAGAGTTTCATAGCCCTATGATTTGTATAGGGGTCTATAAAAATCTGGAAAACTTGGTCATTTCTCACGTCTTGGATCATACAGGCTGTTGTCAACCCGGTTAAATTCTTAAGAGCCTCGCTCAATTTCACTATCAAGAATATTTTTTTTAAATCCAATTTAAATACGAGCAGATTATACATGATCTGGACTGCCATCCCACAGAGTTTCATAGCCCTACGATTTTGATAGGCGTCTATAAAAATCTTGAAAACTTTGTCATTACTCATGTCTCGGATCATACAGGCTGTTGTAAACCCGGTTAAATTCTTCAGAGCCTCGCTTAATTTCACTATTAGGAATATTTTTCTAAAATCCAATGTAAATACGAGCAGATTCTACATGATCTGGACTACCAACCCACAGAGTTTCATAGCCCTACGATTTTGATAGGCGTCTATAAAAATCTGGAAAACTTGGTCATTTCCCACGTCTTGGATCTTACAGGCTGTTGTCAACCCGGTTAAATTCTTAAGAGCCTCGCTTAATTTCACTATCAAGAATATTTTTAAAAAAATCCATTTAAATACGAGCAAATTTTTGATGATCTGGACTACCACCCCACAGAGTTTCATAGCCCTACGGTTTTCATAGGCGTCTATAAAAATCTTGAAAACTTTGTCATTTCTCACGTCTTGGATCATACAGGCTGTTGTCAACATGGTTAAATTCTTAAGGGCCTCGCTCAATTTCACTATCAAGAATATTTTTTTTTAATCCAATGTAAATACGAGCACATTCTACATGATCTGGACTACCAACCCACAGAGTTTCATAGCCCTTCGATTTTAATAGGCGTCTATAAAAATCTTGAAAACTTTGTCATTACTCATGTCTCGGATCATACAGGCTGTTGTAAACCCGGTTAAATTCTTAAGAGCCTCGCTTAATTTCACTATCAAGAATATTTTTTTTTAATCCAATTTAAATACGAGCAGATTCTACATGCACTGGACTACCGCCATACAGAGTTTCATAGCCCTACAATTTTCATAGGCGTCTATAAAAATCTTGAAAACTTTGTCATTTCTCACGTCTTGTATCATACAGGCTGTTGTCAACCCGGTTAAATTCTTAAGAGCCTCGCTTAATTTCACTATCAAGAATATTTTTTTTAAATCCAATTCAAATACGAGCAGATTCTACATAATCTGGACTACCACCCCACAGAGCTTCATAGCCCTATGATTTTCATAGGCGTCTATAAAAATCTTGAAAACTTTGTCATTTCTCACGTCTTGGATCATACAGGTTGTTGTCAACCCGGTTAAATTTTTAAGAGCCTCGCTTAATTTCACTATCAAGAATATTTTTTTTTAAATCCATTTCAAATACGAGCAGATTCTACATGATCTGGACTACCGCCCCACAGAGTTTCATAGCCCTACAATTTTAATAGGCGTCTATAAAAATCTTGAAAACTTTGTCATTTCTCAAGTCTTGTATCATACAGGCTGTTGTCAACCCGGTTAAATTCTTAAGAGCCTCGCTTAATTTCACTATCAAGAATATTTTTAAAAAATCCATTTTAAAAACGTGCAGATTCTACATGATCTGGACTACCACCCCACAGAGTTTCATACCCCTACAATTTTCATAGGCGTCTATAAAAATCTTGAAAACTTTGTCATTTCTCACGTCTTGTATCATACAGGCTGTTGTCAACCCGGTTAAATTCTTAAGAGCCTCGCTTAATTTCTCTATCGAGAATATTTTTTAAAAATCCATTTAAATACGAGCAAATTTTTCATGATCTGGACTACCACCCCACAGAGTTTCATAGCCCTACGGTTTTCATAGGCATCTATAAAAATCTTGAAAACTTTGTCATTTCTCACGTCTTGGATCATACAGGCTGTTGTCAACATGGTTAAATTCTTAAGAGCCTCGCTCAATTTCACTATCAAGAATATTTTTTTTAATCCAATGTAAATACGAGCACATTCTACATGATCTGGACTACCAACCCACAGAGTTTCATAGCCCTTCGATTTTAATAGGCGTCTATAAAAATCTTGAAAACTTTGTCATTTCTCAAGTCTTGTATCATACAGGCTGTTGTCAACCCGGTTAAATTCTTAAGAGCCTCGCTTAATTTCACTATCAAGAATATTTTTTTAAAATCCAATTCAAATACGAGCAGATTCTACATAATCTGGACTACCACCCCACAGAGTTTCATAGCCCTATGATTTTTATAGGGGTCTATAAAAATCTTGAAAACTTTGTCATTTCTCACGTCTTGGATCATACAGGTTGTTGTCAACCCGGTTAAATTTTTAAGAGCCTCGCTTAATTTCACTATTAGGAATATTTTTCTAAAATCCAATGTAAATACGAGCAGATTCTACATGATCTGAACTACCAGCCCACAGAGTTTCATAGCCCTACGATTTTGATAGGCGTCTATAAAAATCTGGAAAACTTGGTCATTTCCCACGTCTTGGATCTTACAGGCTGTTGTCAACCCGGTTAAATTCTTAAGAGCCTCGCTTAATTTCACTATCAAGAATATTTTTTAAAAATCCATTTAAATACGAGCAAATTTTTGATGATCTGGACTACCACCCCACAGAGTTTCATAGCCCTACGGTTTTCATAGGCGTCTATAAAAATCTTGAAAACTTTGTCATTTCTCACGTCTTGGATCATACAGGCTGTTGTCAACATGGTTAAATTCTTAAGAGCCTCGCTCAATTTCACTATCAAGAATATTTTTTTTTAATCCAATGTAAATACGAGCACATTCTACATGATCTGGACTACCGCCATACAGAGTTTCATAGCCCTACAATTTTCATAGGCGTCTATAAAAATCTTGAAAACTTTGTCATTTCTCACGTCTTGTATCATACAGGCTGTTGTCAACCCGGTTAAATTCTTAAGAGCCTCGCTTAATTTCACTATCAAGAATATTTTTTTTAAATCCAATTCAAATACGAGCAGATTCTACATAATCTGGACTACCACCCCACAGAGCTTCATAGCCCTATGATTTTCATAGGCGTCTATAAAAATCTTGAAAACTTTGTCATTTCTCACGTCTTGGATCATACAGGTTGTTGTCAACCCGGTTAAATTTTTAAGAGCCTCGCTTAATTTCACTATCAAGAATATTTTTTTTTAAATCCATTTCAAATACGAGCAGATTCTACATGATCTGGACTACCGCCCCACAGAGTTTCATAGCCCTACAATTTTTATAGGCGTCTATAAAAATCTTGAAAACTTTGTCATTTCTCAAGTCTTGTATCATACAGGCTGTTGTCAACCCGGTTAAATTCTTAAGAGCCTCGCTTAATTTCACTATCAAGAATATTTTTAAAAAATCCATTTTAAAAACGTGCAGATTCTACATGATCTGGACTACCACCCCACAGAGTTTCATAGCCCTACAATTTTCATAGGCGTCTATAAAAATCTTGAAAACTTTGTCATTTCTCACGTCTTGTATCATACAGGCTGTTGTCAACCCGGTTAAATTCTTAAGAGCCTCGCTTAATTTCTCTATCAAGAATATTTTTTAAAAATCCATTTAAATACGAGCAAATTTTTCATGATCTGGACTACCACCCCACAGAGTTTCATAGCCCTACGGTTTTCATAGGCGTCTATAAAAATCTTGAAAACTTTGTCATTTCTCACGTCTTGGATCATACAGGCTGTTGTCAACATGGTTAAATTCTTAAGAGCCTCGCTTAATTTCACTATCAAGAATATTTTTTGAAAATCTAATTCAAATACGAGCAGATTCTACATAATCTGGACTACCACCCCACAGAGTTTCATAGCCCTACGATTTTGATAGGCGTCTATAAAAATCTGGAAAACTTGGTCATTTCCCACGTCTTGGATCTTACAGGCTGTTGTCAACCCGGTTAAATTCTTAAGAGCCTCGCTTAATTTCACTATCAAGAATATTTTTTAAAAATCCATTTAAATACGAGCAAATTTTTGATGATCTGGACTACCACCCCACAGAGTTTCATAGCCCTACGGTTTTCATAGGCGTCTATAAAAATCTTGAAAACTTTGTCATTTCTCACGTCTTGGATCATACAGGCTGTTGTCAACATGGTTAAATTCTTAAGAGCCTCGCTCAATTTCACTATCAAGAATATTTTTTTTTAATCCAATGTAAATACGAGCACATTCTACATGATCTGGACTACCAACCCACAGAGTTTCATAGCCCTTCGATTTTAATAGGCGTCTATAAAAATCTTGAAAACTTTGTCATTACTCATGTCTCGGATCATACAGGCTGTTGTAAACCCGGTTAAATTCTTAAGAGCCTCGCTTAATTTCACTATCAAGAATATTTTTTTTTAATCCAATTTAAATACGAGCAGATTCTACATGCACTGGACTACCGCCATACAGAGTTTCATAGCCCTACAATTTTCATAGGCGTCTATAAAAATCTTGAAAACTTTGTCATTTCTCACGTCTTGTATCATACAGGCTGTTGTCAACCCGGTTAAATTCTTAAGAGCCTCGCTTAATTTCACTATCAAGAATATTTTTTTTAAATCCAATTCAAATACGAGCAGATTCTACATAATCTGGACTACCACCCCACAGAGTTTCATAGCCCTATGATTTTTATAGGCGTCTATAAAAATCTTGAAAACTTTGTCATTTCTCACGTCTTGGATCATACAGGCTGTTGTCAACCCGGTTAAATTCTTAAGAGCCTCGCTTAATTTCACTATCAAGAATATTTTTTTTAAATCCAATTCAAATACGAGCAGATTCTACATAATCTGGACTACCACCCCACAGAGCTTCATAGCCCTATGATTTTCATAGGCGTCTATAAAAATCTTTAAAACTTTGTCATTTCTCACGTCTTGGATCATACAGGTTGTTGTCAACCCGGTTAAATTTTTAAGAGCCTCGCTTAATTTCACTATCAAGAATATTTTTTTTTAAATCCATTTCAAATACGAGCAGATTCTACATGATCTGGACTACCGCCCCACAGAGTTTCATAGCCCTACAATTTTTATAGGCGTCTATAAAAATCTTGAAAACTTTGTCATTTCTCAAGTCTTGTATCATACAGGCTGTTGTCAACCCGGTTAAATTCTTAAGAGCCTCGCTTAATTTCACTATCAAGAATATTTTTAAAAAATCCATTTTAAAAACGTGCAGATTCTACATGATCTGGACTACCACCCCACAGAGTTTCATAGCCCTACAATTTTCATAGGCGTCTATAAAAATCTTGAAAACTTTGTCATTTCTCACGTCTTGTATCATACAGGCTGTTGTCAACCCGGTTAAATTCTTAAGAGCCTCGCTTAATTTCTCTATCAAGAATATTTTTTAAAAATCCATTTAAATACGAGCAAATTTTTCATGATCTGGACTACCACCCCACAGAGTTTCATAGCCCTACGGTTTTCATAGGCGTCTATAAAAATCTTGAAAACTTTGTCATTTCTCACGTCTTGGATCATACAGGCTGTTGTCAACATGGTTAAATTCTTAAGAGCCTCGCTCAATTTCACTATCAAGAATATTTTTTTTTAATCCAATGTAAATACGAGCACATTCTACATGATCTGGACTACCAACCCACAGAGTTTCATAGCCCTTCGATTTTAATAGGCGTCTATAAAAATCTTGAAAACTTTGTCATTTCTCAAGTCTTGTATCATACAGGCTGTTGTCAACCCGGTTAAATTCTTAAGAGCCTCGCTTAATTTCACTATCAAGAATATTTTTTGAAAATCTAATTCAAATACGAGCAGATTCTACATAATCTGGACTACCACCCCACAGAGTTTCATAGCCCTACGATTTTGATAGGCGTCTATAAAAATCTGGAAAACTTGGTCATTTCCCACGTCTTGGATCTTACAGGCTGTTGTCAACCCGGTTAAATTCTTAAGAGCCTCGCTTAATTTCACTATCAAGAATATTTTTTAAAAATCCATTTAAATACGAGCAAATTTTTGATGATCTGGACTACCACCCCACAGAGTTTCATAGCCCTACGGTTTTCATAGGCGTCTATAAAAATCTTGAAAACTTTGTCATTTCTCACGTCTTGGATCATACAGGCTGTTGTCAACATGGTTAAATTCTTAAGAGCCTCGCTCAATTTCACTATCAAGAATATTTTTTTTTAATCCAATGTAAATACGAGCACATTCTACATGATCTGGACTACCAACCCACAGAGTTTCATAGCCCTTCGATTTTAATAGGCGTCTATAAAAATCTTGAAAACTTTGTCATTACTCATGTCTCGGATCATACAGGCTGTTGTAAACCCGGTTAAATTCTTAAGAGCCTCGCTTAATTTCACTATCAAGAATATTTTTTTTTAATCCAATTTAAATACGAGCAGATTCTACATGCACTGGACTACCGCCATACAGAGTTTCATAGCCCTACAATTTTCATAGGCGTCTATAAAAATCTTGAAAACTTTGTCATTTCTCACGTCTTGTATCATACAGGCTGTTGTCAACCCGGTTAAATTCTTAAGAGCCTCGCTTAATTTCACTATCAAGAATATTTTTTTTAAATCCAATTCAAATACGAGCAGATTCTACATAATCTGGACTACCACCCCACAGAGTTTCATAGCCCTATGATTTTTATAGGCGTCTATAAAAATCTTGAAAACTTTGTCATTTCTCACGTCTTGGATCATACAGGTTGTTGTCAACCCGGTTAAATTTTTAAGAGCCTCGCTTAATTTCACTATCAAGAATATTTTTTTTTAAATCCATTTCAAATACGAGCAGATTCTACATGATCTGGACTACCGCCCCACAGAGTTTCATAGCCCTACAATTTTCATAGGCGTCTATAAAAATCTTGAAAACTTTGTCATTTCTCAAGTCTTGTATCATACAGGCTGTTGTCAACCCGGTTAAATTCTTAAGAGCCTCGCTTAATTTCACTATCAAAAATATTTTTAAAAAATCCATTTTAAAAACGTGCAGATTCTACATGATCTGGACTACCACCCCACAGAGTTTCATAGCCCTACAATTTTCATAGGCGTCTATAAAAATCTTGAAAACTTTGTCATTTCTCACGTCTTGTATCATACAGGCTGTTGTCAACCCGGTTAAATTCTTAAGAGCCTCGCTTAATTTCACTATCAAGAATATTTTTTTTAAATCCAATTCAAATACGAGCAGATTCTACATGATCTGGACTACCACCCCACAGAGTTTCATAGCCCTATGATTTTCATAGGGGTCTATAAAAATCTTGAAAACTTTGTCATTTCTCACGTCTTGGATCATACAGGCTTTTGTCAACCCGGTTAAATTCTTAAGAGCCTCGCTTAATTTCTCTATCAAGAATATTTTTTAAAAATCCATTTAAATACGAGCAAATTTTTCATGATCTGGACTACCACCCCACAGAGTTTCATAGCCCTACGGTTTTCATAGGCGTCTATAAAAATCTTGAAAACTTTGTCATTTCTCACGTCTTGGATCATACAGGCTGTTGTTAACATGGTTAAATTCTTAAGAGCCTCGCTCAATTTCACTATCAAGAATATTTTTTTTTAATCCAATGTAAATACGAGCACATTCTACATGATCTGGACTACCAACCCACAGAGTTTCATAGCCCTTCGATTTTAATAGGCGTCTATAAAAATCTTGAAAACTTTGTCATTTCTCAAGTCTTGTATCATACAGGCTGTTGTCAACCCGGTTAAATTCTTAAGAGCCTCGCTTAATTTCACTATCAAGAATATTTTTTTTAAATCCAATTCAAATACGAGCAGATTCTACATAATCTGGACTACCACCCCACAGAGTTTCATAGCCCTATGATTTTTATAGGGGTCTATAAAAATCTTGAAAACTTTGTCATTTCTCACGTCTTGGATCATACAGGTTGTTGTCAACCCGGTTAAATTTTTAAGAGCCTCGCTTAATTTCACTATCAAGAATATTTTTTTTTAAATCAATTTCAAATACGAGCAGACTCTACATGATCTGGACTACCGCCCCACAGAGATTCATAGCCCTACAATTTTAATAGGCGTCTATAAAAATCTTGAAAACTTTGTCATTTCTCAAGTCTTGTATCATACAGGCTGTTGTCAACCCGGTTAAATTCTTAAGAGCCTCGCTTAATTTCACTATCAAGAATATTTTTTTTAAATCTAATTTAAATACGAGCAGATTCGACATGATCTGGACTACCACCCCACAGAGTTTCATAGTCCTACGATTTTCATAGGGGTCTATAAAAATCTGGAAAACTTTGTCATTTCTCACGTCTTGGATCATACAAGCTGTTGTCAACCCGGTTAAATTCTTAAGAGCCTCGCTCAATTTCTCTATCAAGAATATTTTTTTTTAAATCCATTTCAAATACGAGCAGATTCTACATGATCTGGACTACCGCCCCACAGAGTTTCATAGCCCTACAATTTTCATAGGCGTCTAAAAAATCTTTAAAACTTTGTCATTTCTCAAGTCTTGTATCATACAGGCTGTTGTCAACCCGGTTAAATTCTTAAGAGCCTCGCTTAATTTCACTATGAAGAATATTTTTTTAAAATCTAATTTAAATACGAGCAGATTCGACATGATCTGGACTACCACCCCACAGAGTTTCATAGTCCTACGATTTTCATAGGGGTCTATAAAAATCTGGAAAACTTGGTCATTTCTCACGTCTTGGATCATACAGGCTGTTGTCAACCCGGTTAAATTCTTAAGAGCCTCGCTCAATTTCACTATTAAGAATATTTTTTTAAAATCCAATTTAAATACGAGCAGATTATACATGATCTGGACTGCCATCCCACGGAGTTTCATAGCCCTACGATTTTGATAGGCGTCTATAAAAATCTTGAAAACTTTGTCATTTCTCAAGTCTTGTATCATACAGGCTGTTGTCAACCCGGTTAAATTCTTAAGAGCCTCGCTTAATTTCACTATCGAGAATATTTTTTAAAAATCCATTTTAAAACGTGCAGATTCTACATGATCTGGACTACCACCCCACAGAGTTTCATAGCCCTACAATTTTCATAGGCGTCTATAAAAATCTGGAAAACTTGGTCATTTCCCACGTCTTGGATCTTACAGGCTGTTGTCAACCCGGTTAAATTCTTAAGAGCCTCGCTTAATTTCACTATCAAGAATATTTTTTAAAAATCCATTTAAATACGAGCAAATTTTTGATGATCTGGACTACCACCCCACAGAGTTTCATAGCCCTACGGTTTTCATAGGCGTCTATAAAAATCTTGAAAACTTTGTCATTTCTCACGTCTTGGATCATACAGGCTGTTGTCAACATGGTTAAATTCTTAAGAGCCTCGCTCAATTTCACTATCAAGAATATTTTTTTTTAATCCAATGTAAATACGAGCACATTCTACATGATCTGGACTACCAACCCACAGAGTTTCATAGCCCTTCGATTTTCATAGGCGTCTATAAAAATCTTGAAAACTTTGTCATTTCTCACGTCTTGTATCATACAGGCTGTTGTCAACCCGGTTAAATTCTTAAGAGCCTCGCTTAATTTCACTATCAAGAATATTTTTTTTAAATCCAATTCAAATACGAGCAGATTCTACATAATCTGGACTACCACCCCACAGAGTTTCATAGCCCTATGATTTTTATAGGCGTCTATAAAAATCTTGAAAACTTTGTCATTTCTCACGTCTTGGATCATACAGGTTGTTGTCAACCCGGTTAAATTTTTAAGAGCCTCGCTTAATTTCACTATCAAGAATATTTTTTTTTAAATCCATTTCAAATACGAGCAGATTCTACATGATCTGGACTACCGCCCCACAGAGTTTCATAGCCCTACAATTTTCATAGGCGTCTATAAAAATCTTGAAAACTTTGTCATTTCTCAAGTCTTGTATCATACAGGCTGTTGTCAACCCGGTTAAATTCTTAAGAGCCTCGCTTAATTTCACTATCAAGAATATTTTTAAAAAATCCATTTTAAAAACGTGCAGATTCTACATGATCTGGACTACCACCCCACAGAGTTTCATAGCCCTACAATTTTGATAGGCGTCTATAAAAATCTTGAAAACTTTGTCATTTCTCACGTCTTGTATCATACAGGCTGTTGTCAACCCGGTTAAATTCTTAAGAGCCTCGCTTAATTTCACTATCAAGAATATTTTTTTTAAATCCAATTCAAATACGAGCAGATTCTACATGATCTGGACTACCACCCCACAGAGTTTCATAGCCCTATGATTTTCATAGGGGTCTATAAAAATCTTGAAAACTTTGTCATTTCTCACGTCTTGGATCATACAGGCTTTTGTCAACCCGGTTAAATTCTTAAGAGCCTCGCTTAATTTCTCTCTCAAGAATATTTTTTAAAAATCCATTTAAATACGAGCAAATTTTTCATGATCTGGACTACCACCCCACAGAGTTTCATAGCCCTACGGTTTTCATAGGCGTCTATAAAAATCTTGAAAACTTTGTCATTTCTCACGTCTTGGATCATACAGGCTGTTGTTAACATGGTTAAATTCTTAAGAGCCTCGCTCAATTTCACTATCAAGAATATTTTTTTTTAATCCAATGTAAATACGAGCACATTCTACATGATCTGGACTACCAACCCACAGAGTTTCATAGCCCTTCGATTTTAATAGGCGTCTATAAAAATCTTGAAAACTTTGTCATTTCTCAAGTCTTGTATCATACAGGCTGTTGTCAACCCGGTTAAATTCTTAAGAGCCTCGCTTAATTTCACTATCAAGAATATTTTTTTTAAATCCAATTCAAATACGAGCAGATTCTACATAATCTGGACTACCACCCCACAGAGTTTCATAGCCCTATGATTTTTATAGGGGTCTATAAAAATCTTGAAAACTTTGTCATTTCTCACGTCTTGGATCATACAGGTTGTTGTCAACCCGGTTAAATTTTTAAGAGCCTCGCTTAATTTCACTATCAAGAATATTTTTTTTTAAATCAATTTCAAATACGAGCAGACTCTACATGATCTGGACTACCGCCCCACAGAGATTCATAGCCCTACAATTTTAATAGGCGTCTATAAAAATCTTGAAAACTTTGTCATTTCTCAAGTCTTGTATCATACAGGCTGTTGTCAACCCGGTTAAATTCTTAAGAGCCTCGCTTAATTTCACTATCAAGAATATTTTTTTTAAATCTAATTTAAATACGAGCAGATTCGACATGATCTGGACTACCACCCCACAGAGTTTCATAGTCCTACGATTTTCATAGGGGTCTATAAAAATCTGGAAAACTTTGTCATTTCTCACGTCTTGGATCATACAAGCTGTTGTCAACCCGGTTAAATTCTTAAGAGCCTCGCTCAATTTCTCTATCAAGAATATTTTTTTTTAAATCCATTTCAAATACGAGCAGATTCTACATGATCTGGACTACCGCCCCACAGAGTTTCATAGCCCTACAATTTTCATAGGCGTCTAAAAAATCTTTAAAACTTTGTCATTTCTCAAGTCTTGTATCATACAGGCTGTTGTCAACCCGGTTAAATTCTTAAGAGCCTCGCTTAATTTCACTATGAAGAATATTTTTTTTAAATCTAATTTAAATACGAGCAGATTCGACATGATCTGGACTACCACCCCACAGAGTTTCATAGTCCTACGATTTTCATAGGGGTCTATAAAAATCTGGAAAACTTGGTCATTTCTCACGTCTTGGATCATACAGGCTGTTGTCAACCCGGTTAAATTCTTAAGAGCCTCGCTCAATTTCACTATCAAGAATATTTTTTTAAAATCCAATTTAAATACGAGCAGATTATACATGATCTGGACTGCCATCCCACGGAGTTTCATAGCCCTACGATTTTGATAGGCGTCTATAAAAATCTTGAAAACTTTGTCATTTCTCAAGTCTTGTATCATACAGGCTGTTGTCAACCCGGTTAAATTCTTAAGAGCCTCGCTTAATTTCACTATCAAGAATATTTTTAAAAAATCCATTTTAAAAACGTGCAGATTCTACATGATCTGGACTACCACCCCACAGAGTTTCATAGCCCTACAATTTTCATAGGCGTCTATAAAAATCTTGAAAACTTTGTCATTTCTCACGTCTTGTATCATACAGGCTGTTGTCAACCCGGTTAAATTCTTAAGAGCCTCGCTTAATTTCACTATCAAGAATATTTTTTTTAAGTCCAATTCAAATACGAGCAGATTCTACATGATCTGGACTACCACCCCACAGAGTTTCATAGCCCTATGATTTTTATAGGGGTCTATAAAAATCTTGAAAACTTTGTCATTTCTCACGTCTTGGATCATACAGGCTTTTGTCAACCCGGTTAAATTCTTAAGAGCCTCGCTTAATTTCACTATCGAGAATATTTTTAAAAAATCCATTTTAAAAACGTGCAGATTCTACATGATCTGGACTACCACCCCACAGAGTTTCATAGCCCTACAATTTTCATAGGCGTCTATAAAAATCTGGAAAACTTGGTCATTTCCCACGTCTTGGATCTTACAGGCTGTTGTCAACCCGGTTAAATTCTTAAGAGCCTCGCTTAATTTCACTATCAAGAATATTTTTTAAAAATCCATTTAAATACGAGCAAATTTTTGATGATCTGGACTACCACCCCACAGAGTTTCATAGCCCTACGGTTTTCATAGGCGTCTATAAAAATCTTGAAAACTTTGTCATTTCTCACGTCTTGGATCATACAGGCTGTTGTCAACATGGTTAAATTCTTAAGAGCCTCGCTCAATTTCACTATCAAGAATATTTTTTTTTAATCCAATGTAAATACGAGCACATTCTACATGATCTGGACTACCAACCCACAGAGTTTCATAGCCCTTCGATTTTCATAGGCGTCTATAAAAATCTTGAAAACTTTGTCATTTCTCACGTCTTGTATCATACAGGCTGTTGTCAACCCGGTTAAATTCTTAAGAGCCTCGCTTAATTTCACTATCAAGAATATTTTTTTTAAATCCAATTCAAATACGAGCAGATTCTACATAATCTGGACTACCACCCCACAGAGTTTCATAGCCCTATGATTTTTATAGGCGTCTATAAAAATCTTGAAAACTTTGTCATTTCTCACGTCTTGGATCATACAGGTTGTTGTCAACCCGGTTAAATTTTTAAGAGCCTCGCTTAATTTCACTATCAAGAATATTTTTTTTTAAATCCATTTCAAATACGAGCAGATTCTACATGATCTGGACTACCGCCCCACAGAGTTTCATAGCCCTACAATTTTCATAGGCGTCTATAAAAATCTTGAAAACTTTGTCATTTCTCAAGTCTTGTATCATACAGGCTGTTGTCAACCCGGTTAAATTCTTAAGAGCCTCGCTTAATTTCACTATCAAGAATATTTTTAAAAAATCCATTTTAAAAACGTGCAGATTCTACATGATCTGGACTACCACCCCACAGAGTTTCATAGCCCTACAATTTTCATAGGCGTCTATAAAAATCTTGAAAACTTTGTCATTTCTCACGTCTTGTATCATACAGGCTGTTGTCAACCCGGTTAAATTCTTAAGAGCCTCGCTTAATTTCACTATCAAGAATATTTTTTTTAAATCCAATTCAAATACGAGCAGATTCTACATGATCTGGACTACCACCCCACAGAGTTTCATAGCCCTATGATTTTCATAGGGGTCTATAAAAATCTTGAAAACTTTGTCATTTCTCACGTCTTGGATCATACAGGCTTTTGTCAACCCGGTTAAATTCTTAAGAGCCTCGCTTAATTTCTCTCTCAAGAATATTTTTTAAAAATCCATTTAAATACGAGCAAATTTTTCATGATCTGGACTACCACCCCACAGAGTTTCATAGCCCTACGGTTTTCATAGGCGTCTATAAAAATCTTGAAAACTTTGTCATTTCTCACGTCTTGGATCATACAGGCTGTTGTTAACATGGTTAAATTCTTAAGAGCCTCGCTCAATTTCACTATCAAGAATATTTTTTTTTAATCCAATGTAAATACGAGCACATTCTACATGATCTGGACTACCAACCCACAGAGTTTCATAGCCCTTCGATTTTAATAGGCGTCTATAAAAATCTTGAAAACTTTGTCATTTCTCAAGTCTTGTATCATACAGGCTGTTGTCAACCCGGTTAAATTCTTAAGAGCCTCGCTTAATTTCACTATCAAGAATATTTTTTTAAAATCCAATTCAAATACGAGCAGATTCTACATAATCTGGACTACCACCCCACAGAGTTTCATAGCCCTATGATTTTCATAGGGGTCTATAAAAATCTTGAAAACTTTGTCATTTCTCACGTCTTGGATCATACAGGTTGTTGTCAACCCGGTTAAATTTTTAAGAGCCTCGCTTAATTTCACTATCAAGAATATTTTTTTTTAAATCAATTTCAAATACGAGCAGACTCTACATGATCTGGACTACCGCCCCACAGAGTTTCATAGCCCTACAATTTTAATAGGCGTCTATAAAAATCTTGAAAACTTTGTCATTTCTCAAGTCTTGTATCATACAGGCTGTTGTCAACCCGGTTAAATTCTTAAGAGCCTCGCTTAATTTCACTATCAAGAATATTTTTTTAAAATCCAATTCAAATACGAGCAGATTCGACATGATCTGGACTACCACCCCACAGAGTTTCATAGTCCTACAATTTTCATAGGGGTCTATAAAAATCTGGAAAACTTTGTCATTTCTCACGTCTTGGATCATACAAGCTGTTGTCAACCCGGTTAAATTCTTAAGAGCCTCGCTCAATTTCTCTATCAAGAATATTTTTTTTTAAATCCATTTCAAATACGAGCAGATTCTACATGATCTGGACTACCGCCCCACAGAGTTTCATAGCCCTACAATTTTCATAGGCGTCTAAAAAATCTTTAAAACTTTGTCATTTCTCAAGTCTTGTATCATACAGGCTGTTGTCAACCCGGTTAAATTCTTAAGAGCCTCGCTTAATTTCACTATGAAGAATATTTTTTTTAAATCTAATTTAAATACGAGCAGATTCGACATGATCTGGACTACCACCCCACAGAGTTTCATAGTCCTACGATTTTCATAGGGGTCTATAAAAATCTGGAAAACTTGGTCATTTCTCACGTCTTGGATCATACAGGCTGTTGTCAACCCGGTTAAATTCTTAAGAGCCTCGCTCAATTTCACTATCAAGAATATTTTTTTTAAATCCAATTTAAATACGAGCAGATTATACATGATCTGGACTGCCATCCCACGGAGTTTCATAGCCCTACGATTTTGATAGGCGTCTATAAAAATCTTGAAAACTTTGTCATTACTCATGTCTCGGATCATACAGGCTGTTGTAAACCCGGTTAAATTCTTAAGAGCCTCGCTTAATTTCACTATTAGGAATATTTTTCTAAAATCCAATGTAAATACGAGCAGATTCTACATGATCTGGACTACCAACCCACAGAGTTTCATAGCCCTACGATTTTGATAGGCGTCTATAAAAATCTGGAAAACTTGGTCATTTCCCACGTCTTGGATCTTACAGGCTGTTGTCAACCCGGTTAAATTCTTAAGAGCCTCGCTTAATTTCACTATCAAGAATATTTTTTAAAAATCCATTTAAATACGAGCAAATTTTTGATGATCTGGACTACCACCCCACAGAGTTTCATAGCCCTACGGTTTTCATAGGCGTCTATAAAAATCTTGAAAACTTTGTCATTTCTCACGTCTTGGATCATACAGGCTGTTGTCAACATGGTTAAATTCTTAAGAGCCTCGCTCAATTTCACTATCAAGAATATTTTTTTTTAATCCAATGTAAATACGAGCACATTCTGCATGATCTGGACTACCAACCCACAGAGTTTCATAGCCCTTCGATTTTAATAGGCGTCTATAAAAATCTTGAAAACTTTGTCATTACTCATGTCTCGGATCATACAGGCTGTTGTAAACCCGGTTAAATTCTTAAGAGCCTCGCTTAATTTCACTATCAAGAATATTTTTTTTTAATCCAATTTAAATACGAGCAGATTCTACATGCACTGGACTACCGCCATACAGAGTTTCATAGCCCTACAATTTTCATAGGCGTCTATAAAAATCTTGAAAACTTTGTCATTTCTCACGTCTTGTATCATACAGGTTGTTGTCAACCCGGTTAAATTCTTAAGAGCCTCGCTTAATTTCACTATCAAGAATATTTTTTTTAAATCCAATTCAAATACGAGCAGATTCTACATAATCTGGACTACCACCCCACAGAGTTTCATAGCCCTATGATTTTTATAGGCGTCTATAAAAATCTTGAAAACTTTGTCATTTCTCACGTCTTGGATCATACAGGTTGTTGTCAACCCGGTTAAATTTTTAAGAGCCTCGCTTAATTTCACTATCAAGAATATTTTTTTTTAAATCCATTTCAAATACGAGCAGATTCTACATGATCTGGACTACCGCCCCACAGAGTTTCATAGCCCTACAATTTTTATAGGCGTCTATAAAAATCTTGAAAACTTTGTCATTTCTCAAGTCTTGTATCATACAGGCTGTTGTCAACCCGGTTAAATTCTTAAGAGCCTCGCTTAATTTCACTATCAAGAATATTTTTAAAAAATCCATTTTAAAAACGTGCAGATTCTACATGATCTGGACTACCACCCCACAGAGTTTCATAGCCCTACAATTTTCATAGGCGTCTATAAAAATCTTGAAAACTTTGTCATTTCTCACGTCTTGTATCATACAGGCTGTTGTCAACCCGGTTAAATTCTTAAGAGCCTCGCTTAATTTCACTATCAAGAATATTTTTTTTAAATCCAATTCAAATACGAGCAGATTCTACATGATCTGGACTACCACCCCACAGAGTTTCATAGCCCTATGATTTTTATAGGGGTCTATAAAAATCTTGAAAACTTTGTCATTTCTCACGTCTTGGATCATACAGGCTTTTGTCAACCCGGTTAAATTCTTAAGAGCCTCGCTTAATTTCTCTATCAAGAATATTTTTTAAAAATCCATTTAAATACGAGCAAATTTTTCATGATCTGGACTACCGCCATACAGAGTTTCATAGCCCTACAATTTTCATAGGCGTCTATAAAAATCTTGAAAACTTTGTCATTTCTCACGTCTTGTATCATACAGGTTGTTGTCAACCCGGTTAAATTCTTAAGAGCCTCGCTTAATTTCACTATCAAGAATATTTTTTTTAAATCCAATTCAAATACGAGCAGATTCTACATAATCTGGACTACCACCCCACAGAGTTTCATAGCCCTATGATTTTTATAGGCGTCTATAAAAATCTTGAAAACTTTGTCATTTCTCAAGTCTTGTATCATACAGGCTGTTGTCAACCCGGTTAAATTTTTAAGAGCCTCGCTTAATTTCACTATCAAGAATATTTTTTTTTAAATCCATTTCAAATACGAGCAGATTCTACATGATCTGGACTACCGCCCCACAGAGTTTCATAGCCCTACAATTTTTATAGGCGTCTATAAAAATCTTGAAAACTTTGTCATTTCTCAAGTCTTGTATCATACAGGCTGTTGTCAACCCGGTTAAATTCTTAAGAGCCTCGCTTAATTTCACTATCAAGAATATTTTTAAAAAATCCATTTTAAAAACGTGCAGATTCTACATGATCTGGACTACCACCCCACAGAGTTTCATAGCCCTACAATTTTCATAGGCGTCTATAAAAATCTTGAAAACTTTGTCATTTCTCACGTCTTGTATCATACAGGCTGTTGTCAACCCGGTTAAATTCTTAAGAGCCTCGCTTAATTTCACTATCAAGAATATTTTTTTAAAATCCAATTCAAATACGAGCAGATTCGACATGATCTGGACTACCACCCCACAGAGTTTCATAGTCCTACAATTTTCATAGGGGTCTATAAAAATCTGGAAAACTTTGTCATTTCTCACGTCTTGGATCATACAAGCTGTTGTCAACCCGGTTAAATTCTTAAGAGCCTCGCTCAATTTCTCTATCAAGAATATTTTTTTTAAAATCCATTTCAAATACGAGCAGATTCTACATGATCTGGACTACCGCCCCACAGAGTTTCATAGCCCTACAATTTTCATAGGCGTCTAAAAAATCTTTAAAACTTTGTCATTTCTCAAGTCTTGTATCATACAGGCTGTTGTCAACCCGGTTAAATTCTTAAGAGCCTCGCTTAATTTCACTATGAAGAATATTTTTTTTAAATCTAATTTAAATACGAGCAGATTCGACATGATCTGGACTACCACCCCACAGAGTTTCATAGTCCTACGATTTTCATAGGGGTCTATAAAAATCTGGAAAACTTGGTCATTTCTCACGTCTTGGATCATACAGGCTGTTGTCAACCCGGTTAAATTCTTAAGAGCCTCGCTCAATTTCACTATCAAGAATATTTTTTTTAAATCCAATTTAAATACGAGCAGATTATACATGATCTGGACTGCCATCCCACGGAGTTTCATAGCCCTACGATTTTGATAGGCGTCTATAAAAATCTTGAAAACTTTGTCATTACTCATGTCTCGGATCATACAGGCTGTTGTAAACCCGGTTAAATTCTTAAGAGCCTCGCTTAATTTCACTATTAGGAATATTTTTCTAAAATCCAATGTAAATACGAGCAGATTCTACATGATCTGGACTACCAACCCACAGAGTTTCATAGCCCTACGATTTTGATAGGCGTCTATAAAAATCTGGAAAACTTGGTCATTTCCCACGTCTTGGATCTTACAGGCTGTTGTCAACCCGGTTAAATTCTTAAGAGCCTCGCTTAATTTCACTATCAAGAATATTTTTTAAAAATCCATTTAAATACGAGCAAATTTTTGATGATCTGGACTACCACCCCACAGAGTTTCATAGCCCTACGGTTTTCATAGGCGTCTATAAAAATCTTGAAAACTTTGTCATTTCTCACGTCTTGGATCATACAGGCTGTTGTCAACATGGTTAAATTCTTAAGAGCCTCGCTCAATTTCACTATCAAGAATATTTTTTTTTAATCCAATGTAAATACGAGCACATTCTGCATGATCTGGACTACCAACCCACAGAGTTTCATAGCCCTTCGATTTTAATAGGCGTCTATAAAAATCTTGAAAACTTTGTCATTACTCATGTCTCGGATCATACAGGCTGTTGTAAACCCGGTTAAATTCTTAAGAGCCTCGCTTAATTTCACTATCAAGAATATTTTTTTTTAATCCAATTTAAATACGAGCAGATTCTACATGCACTGGACTACCGCCATACAGAGTTTCATAGCCCTACAATTTCCATAGGCGTCTATAAAAATCTTGAAAACTTTGTCATTTCTCACGTCTTGTATCATACAGGTTGTTGTCAACCCGGTTAAATTCTTAAGAGCCTCGCTTAATTTCACTATCAAGAATATTTTTTTTAAATCCAATTCAAATACGAGCAGATTCTACATAATCTGGACTACCACCCCACAGAGTTTCATAGCCCTATGATTTTTATAGGCGTCTATAAAAATCTTGAAAACTTTGTCATTTCTCACGTCTTGGATCATACAGGTTGTTGTCAACCCGGTTAAATTTTTAAGAGCCTCGCTTAATTTCACTATCAAGAATATTTTTTTTTAAATCCATTTCAAATACGAGCAGATTCTACATGATCTGGACTACCGCCCCACAGAGTTTCATAGCCCTACAATTTTTATAGGCGTCTATAAAAATCTTGAAAACTTTGTCATTTCTCAAGTCTTGTATCATACAGGCTGTTGTCAACCCGGTTAAATTCTTAAGAGCCTCGCTTAATTTCACTATCAAGAATATTTTTAAAAAATCCATTTTAAAAACGTGCAGATTCTACATGATCTGGACTACCACCCCACAGAGTTTCATAGCCCTACAATTTTCATAGGCGTCTATAAAAATCTTGAAAACTTTGTCATTTCTCACGTCTTGTATCATACAGGCTGTTGTCAACCCGGTTAAATTCTTAAGAGCCTCGCTTAATTTTACTATCAAGAATATTTTTTTTAAATCCAATTCAAATACGAGCAGATTCTACATGATCTGGACTACCACCCCACAGAGTTTCATAGCCCTATGATTTTTATAGGGGTCTATAAAAATCTTGAAAACTTTGTCATTTCTCACGTCTTGGATCATACAGGCTTTTGTCAACCCGGTTAAATTCTTAAGAGCCTCGCTTAATTTCTCTATCAAGAATATTTTTTAAAAATCCATTTAAATACGAGCAAATTTTTGATGATCTGGACTACCACCCCACAGAGTTTCATAGCCCTACGGTTTTCATAGGCGTCTATAAAAATCTTGAAAACTTTGTCATTTCTCACGTCTTGGATCATACAGGCTGTTGTCAACATGGTTAAATTCTTAAGAGCCTCGCTCAATTTCACTATCAAGAAGTCTTGTATCATACAGGCTGTTGTCAACCCGGTTAAATTTTTAAGAGCCTCGCTTAATTTCACTATCAAGAATATTTTTTTTTAAATCCATTTCAAATACGAGCAGATTCTACATGATCTGGACTACCGCCCCACAGAGTTTCATAGCCCTACAATTTTGATAGGCGTCTATAAAAATCTTGAAAACTTTGTCATTTCTCAAGTCTTGTATCATACAGGCTGTTGTCAACCCGGTTAAATTCTTAAGAGCCTCGCTTAATTTCACTATCAAGAATATTTTTTTTAAATCCAATTCAAATACGAGCAGATTCTACATGATCTGGACTACCACCCCACAGAGTTTCATAGCCCTATGATTTTTATAGGGGTCTATAAAAATCTTGAAAACTTTGTCATTACTCATGTCTCGGATCATACAGGCTGTTGTAAACCCGGTTAAATTCTTAAGAGCCTCGCTTAATTTCACTATCAAGAATATTTTTTTTTAATCCATTTAAATACGAGCAAATTTTTCATGATCTGGACTACCGCCATACAGAGTTTCATAGCCCTACAATTTTCATAGGCGTCTATAAAAATCTTGAAAACTTTGTCATTTCTCACGTCTTGTATCATACAGGCTGTTGTCAACCCGGTTAAATTCTTAAGAGCCTCGCTTAATTTCACTATCAAGAATATTTTTTTTTAATCCAATGTAAATACGAGCACATTCTACATGATCTGGACTACCAACCCACAGTGTTTCATAGCCCTTTGATTTTAATAGGCGTCTATAAAAATCTTGAAAACTTTGTCATTTCTCAAGTCTTGTATCATACAGGCTGTTGTCAACCCGGTTAAATTCTTAAGAGCCTCGCTTAATTTCTCTATCAAGAATATTTTTTTTTAAATCCATTTCAAATACGAGCAGATTCTACATGATCTGGACTACCGCCCCACAGAGTTTCATAGCCCTACAATTTTTATAGGCGTCTATAAAAATCTTGAAAACTTTGTCATTTCTCAAGTCTTGTATCATACAGGCTGTTGTCAACCCGGTTAAATTCTTAAGAGCCTCGCTTAATTTCACTATCAAGAATATTTTTAAAAAATCCATTTTAAAAACGTGCAGATTCTACATGATCTGGACTACCACCCCACAGAGTTTCATAGCCCTACAATTTTCATAGGCGTCTATAAAAATCTTGAAAACTTTGTCATTTCTCACGTCTTGTATCATACAGGCTGTTGTCAACCCGGTTAAATTCTTAAGAGCCTCGCTTAATTTTACTATCAAGAATATTTTTTTTAAATCCAATTCAAATACGAGCAGATTCTACATGATCTGGACTACCACCCCACAGAGTTTCATAGCCCTATGATTTTTATAGGGGTCTATAAAAATCTTGAAAACTTTGTCATTTCTCACGTCTTGGATCATACAGGCTTTTGTCAACCCGGTTAAATTCTTAAGAGCCTCGCTTAATTTCTCTATCAAGAATATTTTTTAAAAATCCATTTAAATACGAGCAAATTTTTCATGATCTGGACTACCGCCATACAGAGTTTCATAGCCCTACAATTTTCATAGGCGTCTATAAAAATCTTGAAAACTTTGTCATTTCTCACGTCTTGTATCATACAGGTTGTTGTCAACCCGGTTAAATTCTTAAGAGCCTCGCTTAATTTCACTATCAAGAATATTTTTTTTAAATCCAATTCAAATACGAGCAGATTCTACATAATCTGGACTACCACCCCACAGAGTTTCATAGCCCTATGATTTTTATAGGCGTCTATAAAAATCTTGAAAACTTTGTCATTTCTCAAGTCTTGTATCATACAGGCTGTTGTCAACCCGGTTAAATTTTTAAGAGCCTCGCTTAATTTCACTATCAAGAATATTTTTTTTTAAATCCATTTCAAATACGAGCAGATTCTACATGATCTGGACTACCGCCCCACAGAGTTTCATAGCCCTACAATTTTGATAGGCGTCTATAAAAATCTTGAAAACTTTGTCATTTCTCAAGTCTTGTATCATACAGGCTGTTGTCAACCCGGTTAAATTCTTAAGAGCCTCGCTTAATTTCACTATCAAGAATATTTTTTTTAAATCCAATTCAAATACGAGCAGATTCTACATGATCTGGACTACCACCCCACAGAGTTTCATAGCCCTATGATTTTTATAGGGGTCTATAAAAATCTTGAAAACTTTGTCATTTCTCACGTCTTGGATCATACAGGCTTTTGTCAACCCGGTTAAATTCTTAAGAGCCTCGCTTAATTTCTCTATCAAGAATATTTTTTAAAAATCCATTTAAATACGAGCAAATTTTTCATGATCTGGACTACCGCCATACAGAGTTTCATAGCCCTACAATTTTCATAGGCGTCTATAAAAATCTTGAAAACTTTGTCATTTCTCACGTCTTGTATCATACAGGCTGTTGTCAACCCGGTTAAATTCTTAAGAGCCTCGCTTAATTTCACTATCAAGAATATTTTTTTTTAATCCAATGTAAATACGAGCACATTCTACATGATCTGGACTACCAACCCACAGTGTTTCATAGCCCTTTGATTTTAATAGGCGTCTATAAAAATCTTGAAAACTTTGTCATTTCTCAAGTCTTGTATCATACAGGCTGTTGTCAACCCGGTTAAATTCTTAAGAGCCTCGCTTAATTTCTCTATCAAGAATATTTTTTTAAAATCCAATTCAAATACGAGCAGATTCTACATAATCTGGACTACCACCCCACAGAGTTTCATAGCCCTATGATTTTTATAGGGGTCTATAAAAATCTTGAAAACTTTGTCATTTCTCACGTCTTGGATCATACAGGTTGTTGTCAACCCGGTTAAATTTTTAAGAGCCTCGCTTAATTTCACTATCAAGAATATTTTTTTTTAAATCCATTTCAAATACGAGCAGACTCTACATGATCTGGACTACCGCCCCACAGAGTTTCATAGCCCTACAATTTTAATAGGCGTCTATAAAAATCTTGAAAACTTTGTCATTTCTCAAGTCTTGTATCATACAGGCTGTTGTCAACCCGGTTAAATTCTTAAGAGCCTCGCTTAATTTCACTATCAAGAATATTTTTTTTTAATCTAATTTAAATACGAGCAGATTCGACATGATCTGGACTACCACCCCACAGAGTTTCATAGTCCTACGATTTTCATAGGGGTCTATAAAAATCTGGAAAACTTTGTCATTTCTCACGTCTTGGATCATACAGGCTGTTGTCAACCCGGTTAAATTCTTAAGAGCCTCGCTCAATTTCTCTATCATGAATATTTTTTTTTAAATCCATTTCAAATACGAGCAGATTCTACATGATCTGGACTACCGCCCCACAGAGTTTCATAGCCCTACAATTTTCATAGGCGTTTAAAAAATCTTTAAAACTTTGTCATTTCTCAAGTCTTGTATCATACAGGCTGTTGTCAACCCGGTTAAATTCTTAAGAGCCTCGCTTAATTTCACTATGAAGAATATTTTTTTTAAATCTAATTTAAATACGAGCAGATTCGACATGATCTGGACTACCACCCCACAGAGTTTCAGAGTCCTACGTTTTTCATAGGGGTCTATAAAAATCTGGAAAACTTGGTCATTTCTCACGTCTTGGATCATACAGGCTGTTGTCAACCCGGTTAAATTCTTAAGAGCCTCGCTCAATTTCACTATCAAGAATATTTTTTTTAAATCCAATTTAAATACGGGCAGATTATACATGATCTGGACTGCCATCCCACAGAGTTTCATAGCCCTACGATTTTGATAGGCGTCTATAAAAATCTTGAAAACTTTGTCATTACTCATGTCTCGGATCATACAGGCTGTTGTAAACCCGGTTAAATTCTTAAGAGCCTCGCTTAATTTCACTATTAGGAATATTTTTCTAAAATCCAATGTAAATACGAGCAGATTCTACATGATCTGGACTACCAACCCACAGAGTTTCATAGCCCTACGATTTTGATAGGCGTCTATAAAAATCTGGAAAACTTGGTCATTTCCCACGTCTTGGATCTTACAGGCTGTTGTCAACCCGGTTAAATTCTTAAGAGCCTCGCTTAATTTCACTATCAAGAATATTTTTTAAAAATCCATTTAAATACGAGCAAATTTTTGATGATCTGGACTACCACCCCACAGAGTTTCATAGCCCTACGGTTTTCATAGGCGTCTATAAAAATCTTGAAAACTTTGTCATTTCTCACGTCTTGGATCATACAGGCTGTTGTCAACATGGTTAAATTCTTAAGAGCCTCGCTCGATTTCACTATCAAGAATATTTTTTTTTAATCCAATGTAAATACGAGCACATTCTACATGATCTGGACTACCAACCCACAGAGTTTCATAGCCCTTCGATTTTAATAGGCGTCTATAAAAATCTTGAAAACTTTGTCATTACTCATGTCTCGGATCATACAGGCTGTTGTAAACCCGGTTAAATTCTTAAGAGCCTCGCTTAATTTCACTATCAAGAATATTTTTTAAAAATCCATTTAAATACGAGCAAATTTTTTCATGATCTGGACTACCACCCCACAGAGTTTCATAGCCCTACGGTTCTCATAGGCGTCTATAAAAATCTTGAAAACTTTGTCATTTCTCACGTCTTGGATCATACAGGCTGTTGTCAACATGGTTAAATTCTTAAGAGCCTCGCTCAATTTCACTATCAAGAATATTTTTTTTTAATCCAATGTAAATACGAGCACATTCTACATGATCTGGACTACCAACCCACAGAGTTTCATAGCCCTTCGATTTTAATAGGCGTCTATAAAAATCTTGAAAACTTTGTCATTTCTCAAGTCTTGTATCATACAGGCTGTTGTCAACCCGGTTAAATTCTTAAGAGCCTCGCTTAATTTCACTATCAAGAATATTTTTTTTAAATCCAATTCAAATACGAGCAGATTCTACATAATCTGGACTACCACCCCACAGAGTTTCATAGCCCTATGATTTTTATAGGGGTCTATAAAAATCTTGAAAACTTTGTCATTTCTCACGTCTTGGATCATACAGGTTGTTGTCAACCCGGTTAAATTTTTAAGAGCCTCGCTTAATTTCACTATCAAGAATATTTTTTTTTAAATCCATTTCAAATACGAGCAGACTCTACATGATCTGGACTACCGCCCCACAGAGTTTCATAGCCCTACAATTTTAATAGGCGTCTATAAAAATCTTGAAAACTTTGTCATTTCTCAAGTCTTGTATCATACAGGCTGTTGTCAACCCGGTTAAATTCTTAAGAGCCTCGCTTAATTTCACTATCAAGAATATTTTTTTTTAAATCCATTTCAAATACGAGCAGACTCTACATGATCTGGACTACCGCCCCACAGAGTTTCATAGCCCTACAATTTTAATAGGCGTCTATAAAAATCTTGAAAACTTTGTCATTTCTCAAGTCTTGTATCATACAGGCTGTTGTCAACCCGGTTAAATTCTTAAGAGCCTCGCTTAATTTCACTATCAAGAATATTTTTTTTAAATCTAATTTAAATACGAGCAGATTCGACATGATCTGGACTACCACCCCACAGAGTTTCATAGTCCTACGATTTTCATAGGGGTCTATAAAAATCTGGAAAACTTTGTCATTTCTCACGTCTTGGATCATACAGGCTGTTGTCAACCCGGTTAAATTCTTAAGAGCCTCGCTCAATTTCTCTATCATGAATATTTTTTTTTAAATCCATTTCAAATACGAGCAGATTCTACATGATCTGGACTACCGCCCCACAGAGTTTCATAGCCCTACAATTTTCATAGGCGTCTAAAAAATCTTTAAAACTTTGTCATTTCTCAAGTCTTGTATCATACAGGCTGTTGTCAACCCGGTTAAATTCTTAAGAGCCTCGCTTAATTTCACTATGAAGAATATTTTTTTTAAATCTAATTTAAATACGAGCAGATTCGACATGATCTGGACTACCACCCCACAGAGTTTCAGAGTCCTACGTTTTTCATAGGGGTCTATAAAAATCTGGAAAACTTGGTCATTTCTCACGTCGCTCAATTTCTCTATCATGAATATTTTTTTTTAAATCCATTTCAAATACGAGCAGATTCTACATGATCTGGACTACCGCCCCACAGAGTTTCATAGCCCTACAATTTTCATAGGCGTCTAAAAAATCTTTAAAACTTTGTCATTTCTCAAGTCTTGTATCATACAGGCTGTTGTCAACCCGGTTAAATTCTTAAGAGCCTCGCTTAATTTCACTATGAAGAATATTTTTTTTAAATCTAATTTAAATACGAGCAGATTTGACATGATCTGGACTACCACCCCACAGAGTTTCAGAGTCCTACGTTTTTCATAGGGGTCTATAAAAATCTGGAAAACTTGGTCATTTCTCACGTCTTGGATCATACAGGCTGTTGTCAACCCGGTTAAATTCTTAAGAGCCTCGCTTAATTTCACTATCAAGAATATTTTTTTTAAATCCAATTCAAATACGAGCAGATTCTACATAATCTGGACTACCACCCCACAGAGTTTCATAGCCCTATGATTTTTATAGGGGTCTATAAAAATCTTGAAAACTTTGTCATTTCTCACGTCTTGGATCATACAGGTTGTTGTCAACCCGGTTAAATTTTTAAGAGCCTCGCTTAATTTCACTATCAAGAATATTTTTTTTTAAATCCATTTCAAATACGAGCAGACTCTACATGATCTGGACTACCGCCCCACAGAGTTTCATAGCCCTACAATTTTAATAGGCGTCTATAAAAATCTTGAAAACTTTGTCATTTCTCAAGTCTTGTATCATACAGGCTGTTGTCAACCCGGTTAAATTCTTAAGAGCCTCGCTTAATTTCACTATCAAGAATATTTTTTTTTAAATCCATTTCAAATACGAGCAGACTCTACATGATCTGGACTACCGCCCCACAGAGTTTCATAGCCCTACAATTTTAATAGGCGTCTATAAAAATCTTGAAAACTTTGTCATTTCTCAAGTCTTGTATCATACAGGCTGTTGTCAACCCGGTTAAATTCTTAAGAGCCTCGCTTAATTTCACTATCAAGAATATTTTTTTTAAATCTAATTTAAATACGAGCAGATTCGACATGATCTGGACTACCACCCCACAGAGTTTCATAGTCCTACAATTTTCATAGGGGTCTATAAAAATCTGGAAAACTTTGTCATTTCTCACGTCTTGGATCATACAGGCTGTTGTCAACCCGGTTAAATTCTTAAGAGCCTCGCTCAATTTCTCTATCATGAATATTTTTTTTTAAATCCATTTCAAATACGAGCAGATTCTACATGATCTGGACTACCGCCCCACAGAGTTTCATAGCCCTACAATTTTCATAGGCGTCTAAAAAATCTTTAAAACTTTGTCATTTCTCAAGTCTTGTATCATACAGGCTGTTGTCAACCCGGTTAAATTCTTAAGAGCCTCGCTTAATTTCACTATGAAGAATATTTTTTTTAAATCTAATTTAAATACGAGCAGATTCGACATGATCTGGACTACCACCCCACAGAGTTTCAGAGTCCTACGTTTTTCATAGGGGTCTATAAAAATCTGGAAAACTTGGTCATTTCTCACGTCTTGGATCATACAGGCTGTTGTCAACCCGGTTAAATTCTTAAGAGCCTCGCTCAATTTCACTATCAAGAATATTTTTTTTAAATCCAATTTAAATACGAGCAGATTATACATGATCTGGACTGCCATCCCACAGAGTTTCATAGCCCTACGATTTTGATAGGCGTCTATAAAAATCTTGAAAACTTTGTCATTACTCATGTCTCGGATCGTACAGGCTGTTGTAAACCCGGTTAAATTCTTAAGAGCCTCGCTTAATTTCACTATTAGGAATATTTTTCTAAAATCCAATGTAAATACGAGCAGATTCTACATGATCTGGACTACCAACCCACAGAGTTTCATAGCCCTACGATTTTGATAGGCGTCTATAAAAATCTGGAAAACTTGGTCATTTCCCACGTCTTGGATCTTACAGGCTGTTGTCAACCCGGTTAAATTCTTAAGAGCCTCGCTTAATTTCACTATCAAGAATATTTTTTAAAAATCCATTTAAATACGAGCAAATTTTTGATGATCTGGACTACCACCCCACAGAGTTTCATAGCCCTACGGTTTTCATAGGCGTCTATAAAAATCTTGAAAACTTTGTCATTTCTCACGTCTTGGATCATACAGGCTGTTGTCAACATGGTTAAATTCTTAAGAGCCTCGCTCGATTTCACTATCAAGAATATTTTTTTTTAATCCAATGTAAATACGAGCACATTCTACATGATCTGGACTACCAACCCACAGAGTTTCATAGCCCTTCGATTTTAATAGGCGTCTATAAAAATCTTGAAAACTTTGTCATTACTCATGTCTCGGATCATACAGGCTGTTGTAAACCCGGTTAAATTCTTAAGAGCCTCGCTTAATTTCACTATCAAGAATATTTTTTTTTAATCCAATTCAAATACGAGCAGATTCTACATGATCTGGACTACCACCCCACAGAGTTTCATAGCCCTATGATTTTTATAGGGGTCTATAAAAATCTTGAAAACTTTGTCATTTCTCACGTCTTGGATCATACAGGCTTTTGTCAACCCGGTTAAATTCTTAAGAGCCTCGCTTAATTTCTCTATCAAGAATATTTTTTAAAAATCCATTTAAATACGAGCAAATTTTTCATGATCTGGACTACCACCCCACAGAGTTTCATAGCCCTACGGTTCTCATAGGCGTCTATAAAAATCTTGAAAACTTTGTCATTTCTCACGTCTTGGATCATACAGGCTGTTGTCAACATGGTTAAATTCTTAAGAGCCTCGCTCAATTTCACTATCAAGAATATTTTTTTTTAATCCAATGTAAATACGAGCACATTCTACATGATCTGGACTACCAACCCACAGAGTTTCATAGCCCTTCGATTTTAATAGGCGTCTATAAAAATCTTGAAAACTTTGTCATTTCTCAAGTCTTGTATCATACAGGCTGTTGTCAACCCGGTTAAATTCTTAAGAGCCTCGCTTAATTTCACTATCAAGAATATTTTTTTTAAATCCAATTCAAATACGAGCAGATTCTACATAATCTGGACTACCACCCCACAGAGTTTCATAGCCCTATGATTTTTATAGGGGTCTATAAAAATCTTGAAAACTTTGTCATTTCTCACGTCTTGGATCATACAGGTTGTTGTCAACCCGGTTAAATTTTTAAGAGCCTCGCTTAATTTCACTATCAAGAATATTTTTTTTTAAATCCATTTCAAATACGAGCAGACTCTACATGATCTGGACTACCGCCCCACAGAGTTTCATAGCCCTACAATTTTAATAGGCGTCTATAAAAATCTTGAAAACTTTGTCATTTCTCAAGTCTTGTATCATACAGGCTGTTGTCAACCCGGTTAAATTCTTAAGAGCCTCGCTTAATTTCACTATCAAGAATATTTTTTTTAAATCTAATTCAAATACGAGCAGATTCGACATGATCTGGACTACCACCCCACAGAGTTTCATAGTCCTACGATTTTCATAGGGGTCTATAAAAATCTGGAAAACTTGGTCATTTCTCACGTCTTGGATCATACAGGCTGTTGTCAACCCGGTTAAATTCTTAAGAGCCTCGCTCAATTTCACTATCAAGAATATTTTTTTTAAATCCAATTTAAATACGAGCAGATTATACATGATCTGGACTGCCATCCCACAGAGTTTCATAGCCCTACGATTTTGATAGGCGTCTATAAAAATCTTGAAAACTTTGTCATTACTCATGTCTCGGATCATACAGGCTGTTGTAAACCCGGTTAAATTCTTAAGAGCCTCGCTTAATTTCACTATTAGGAATATTTTTCTAAAATCCAATGTAAATACGAGCAGATTCTACATGATCTGGACTACCAACCCACAGAGTTTCATAGCCCTACGATTTTGATAGGCGTCTATAAAAATCTGGAAAACTTGGTCATTTCCCACGTCTTGGATCTTACAGGCTGTTGTCAACCCGGTTAAATTCTTAAGAGCCTCGCTTAATTTCACTATCAAGAATATTTTTTAAAAATCCATTTAAATACGAGCAAATTTTTGATGATCTGGACTACCACCCCACAGAGTTTCATAGCCCTACGGTTTTCATAGGCGTCTATAAAAATCTTGAAAACTTTGTCATTTCTCACGTCTTGGATCATACAGGCTGTTGTCAACATGGTTAAATTCTTAAGAGCCTCGCTCGATTTCACTATCAAGAATATTTTTTTTTAATCCAATGTAAATACGAGCACATTCTACATGATCTGGACTACCAACCCACAGAGTTTCATAGCCCTTCGATTTTAATAGGCGTCTATAAAAATCTTGAAAACTTTGTCATTACTCATGTCTCGGATCATACAGGCTGTTGTAAACCCGGTTAAATTCTTAAGAGCCTCGCTTAATTTCACTATCAAGAATATTTTTTTTTAATCCAATTCAAATACGAGCAGATTCTACATAATCTGGACTACCACCCCACAGAGTTTCATAGCCCTATGATTTTTATAGGGGTCTATAAAAATCTTGAAAACTTTGTCATTTCTCACGTCTTGGATCATACAGGTTGTTGTCAACCCGGTTAAATTTTTAAGAGCCTCGCTTAATTTCACTATCAAGAATATTTTTTTTTAAATCCATTTCAAATACGAGCAGACTCTACATGATCTGGACTACCGCCCCACAGAGTTTCATAGCCCTACAATTTTAATAGGCGTCTATAAAAATCTTGAAAACTTTGTCATTTCTCAAGTCTTGTATCATACAGGCTGTTGTCAACCCGGTTAAATTCTTAAGAGCCTCGCTTAATTTCACTATCAAGAATATTTTTTTTAAATCTAATTCAAATACGAGCAGATTCGACATGATCTGGACTACCACCCCACAGAGTTTCATAGTCCTACGATTTTCATAGGGGTCTATAAAAATCTGGAAAACTTGGTCATTTCTCACGTCTTGGATCATACAGGCTGTTGTCAACCCGGTTAAATTCTTAAGAGCCTCGCTCAATTTCACTATCAAGAATATTTTTTTTAAATCCAATTTAAATACGAGCAGATTATACATGATCTGGACTGCCATCCCACAGAGTTTCATAGCCCTACGATTTTGATAGGCGTCTATAAAAATCTTGAAAACTTTGTCATTACTCATGTCTCGGATCATACAGGCTGTTGTAAACCCGGTTAAATTCTTAAGAGCCTCGCTTAATTTCACTATTAGGAATATTTTTCTAAAATCCAATGTAAATACGAGCAGATTCTACATGATCTGGACTACCAACCCACAGAGTTTCATAGCCCTACGATTTTGATAGGCGTCTATAAAAATCTGGAAAACTTGGTCATTTCCCACGTCTTGGATCTTACAGGCTGTTGTCAACCCGGTTAAATTCTTAAGAGCCTCGCTTAATTTCACTATCAAGAATATTTTTTAAAAATCCATTTAAATACGAGCAAATTTTTGATGATCTGGACTACCACCCCACAGAGTTTCATAGCCCTACGGTTTTCATAGGCGTCTATAAAAATCTTGAAAACTTTGTCATTTCTCACGTCTTGGATCATACAGGCTGTTGTCAACATGGTTAAATTCTTAAGAGCCTCGCTCGATTTCACTATCAAGAATATTTTTTTTTAATCCAATGTAAATACGAGCACATTCTACATGATCTGGACTACCAACCCACAGAGTTTCATAGCCCTTCGATTTTAATAGGCGTCTATAAAAATCTTGAAAACTTTGTCATTACTCATGTCTCGGATCATACAGGCTGTTGTAAACCCGGTTAAATTCTTAAGAGCCTCGCTTAATTTCACTATCAAGAATATTTTTTTTTAATCCAATTCAAATACGAGCAGATTCTACATGATCTGGACTACCACCCCACAGAGTTTCATAGCCCTATGATTTTTATAGGGGTCTATAAAAATCTTGAAAACTTTGTCATTTCTCACGTCTTGGATCATACAGGCTTTTGTCAACCCGGTTAAATTCTTAAGAGCCTCGCTTAATTTCTCTATCAAGAATATTTTTTAAAAATCCATTTAAATACGAGCAAATTTTTCATGATCTGGACTACCACCCCACAGAGTTTCATAGCCCTACGGTTCTCATAGGCGTCTATAAAAATCTTGAAAACTTTCTCATTTCTCACGTCTTGGATCATACAGGCTGTTGTCAACATGGTTAAATTCTTAAGAGCCTCGCTCAATTTCACTATCAAGAATATTTTTTTTTAATCCAATGTAAATACGAGCACATTCTACATGATCTGGACTACCAACCCACAGAGTTTCATAGCCCTTCGATTTTAATAGGCGTCTATAAAAATCTTGAAAACTTTGTCATTACTCATGTCTCGGATCATACAGGCTGTTGTAAACCCGGTTAAATTCTTAAGAGCCTCGCTTAATTTCACTATCAAGAATATTTTTTTTTGATCCAATTCAAATACGAGCAGATTCTACATGATCTGGACTACCACCCCACAGAGTTTCATAGCCCTATGATTTTTATAGGGGTCTATAAAAATCTTGAAAACTTTGTCATTTCTCACGTCTTGGATCATACAGGCTTTTGTCAACCCGGTTAAATTCTTAAGAGCCTCGCTTAATTTCTCTATCAAGAATATTTTTTAAAAATCCATTTAAATACGAGCAAATTTTTCATGATCTGGACTACCACCCCACAGAGTTTCATAGCCCTACGGTTCTCATAGGCGTCTATAAAAATCTTGAAAACTTTGTCATTTCTCACGTCTTGGATCATACAGGCTGTTGTCAACATGGTTAAATTCTTAAGAGCCTCGCTCAATTTCACTATCAAGAATATTTTTTTTTAATCCAATGTAAATACGAGCACATTCTACATGATCTGGACTACCAACCCACAGAGTTTCATAGCCCTTCGATTTTAATAGGCGTCTATAAAAATCTTGAAAACTTTGTCATTTCTCAAGTCTTGTATCATACAGGCTGTTGTCAACCCGGTTAAATTCTTAAGAGCCTCGCTTAATTTCACTATCAAGAATATTTTTTTAAAATCCAATTCAAATACGAGCAGATTCTACATAATCTGGACTACCACCCCACAGAGTTTCATAGCCCTATGATTTTTATAGGGGTCTATAAAAATCTTGAAAACTTTGTCATTTCTCACGTCTTGGATCATACAGGTTGTTGTCAACCCGGTTAAATTTTTAAGAGCCTCGCTTAATTTCACTATCAAGAATATTTTTTTTTAAATCCATTTCAAATACGAGCAGACTCTACATGATCTGGACTACCGCCCCACAGAGTTTCATAGCCCTACAATTTTAATAGGCGTCTATAAAAATCTTGAAAACTTTGTCATTTCTCAAGTCTTGTATCATACAGGCTGTTGTCAACCCGGTTAAATTCTTAAGAGCCTCGCTTAATTTCACTATCAAGAATATTTTTTTTAAATCTAATTTAAATACGAGCAGATTCGACATGATCTGGACTACCACCCCACAGAGTTTCATAGTCCTACGATTTTCATAGGGGTCTATAAAAATCTGGAAAACTTTGTCATTTCTCACGTCTTGGATCATACAGGCTGTTGTCAACCCGGTTAAATTCTTAAGAGCCTCGCTCAATTTCTCTATCATGAATATTTTTTTTTAAATCCATTTCAAATACGAGCAGATTCTACATGATCTGGACTACCGCCCCACAGAGTTTCATAGCCCTACAATTTTCATAGGCGTCTAAAAAATCTTTAAAACTTTGTCATTTCTCAAGTCTTGTATCATACAGGCTGTTGTCAACCCGGTTAAATTCTTAAGAGCCTCGCTTAATTTCACTATGAAGAATATTTTTTTTAAATCTAATTTAAATACGAGCAGATTCGACATGATCTGGACTACCACCCCACAGAGTTTCATAGTCCTACGATTTTCATAGGGGTCTATAAAAATCTGGAAAACTTGGTCATTTCTCACGTCTTGGATCATACAGGCTGTTGTCAACCCGGTTAAATTCTTAAGAGCCTCGCTCAATTTCACTATCAAGAATATTTTTTTTAAATCCAATTTAAATACGAGCAGATTATACATGATCTGGACTGCCATCCCACAGAGTTTCATAGCTCTACGATTTTGATAGGCGTCTATAAAAATCTTGAAAACTTTGTCATTACTCATGTCTCGGATCATACAGGCTGTTGTAAACCCGGTTAAATTCTTAAGAGCCTCGCTTAATTTCACTATTAGGAATATTTTTCTAAAATCCAATGTAAATACGAGCAGATTCTACATGATCTGGACTACCAACCCACAGGGTTTCATAGCCCTACGATTTTGATAGGCGTCTATAAAAATCTGGAAAACTTGGTCATTTCCCACGTCTTGGATCTTACAGGCTGTTGTCAACCCGGTTAAATTCTTAAGAGCCTCGCTTAATTTCACTATCAAGAATATTTTTTAAAAATCCATTTAAATACGAGCAAATTTTTGATGATCTGGACTACCACCCCACAGAGTTTCATAGCCCTACGGTTTTCATAGGCGTCTATAAAAATCTTGAAAACTTTGTCATTTCTCACGTCTTGGATCATACAGGCTGTTGTCAACATGGTTAAATTCTTAAGAGCCTCGCTCAATTTCACTATCAAGAATATTTTTTTTAAATCCAATTCAAATACGAGCAGATTCTACATGATCTGGACTACCACCCCACAGAGTTTCATAGCCCTATGATTTTTATAGGGGTCTATAAAAATCTTGAAAACTTTGTCATTTCTCACGTCTTGGATCATACAGGCTTTTGTCAACCCGGTTAAATTCTTAAGAGCCTCGCTTAATTTCTCTATCAAGAATATTTTTTAAAAATCCATTTAAATACGAGCAAATTTTTCATGATCTGGACTACCACCCCACAGAGTTTCATAGCCCTACGGTTCTCATAGGCGTCTATAAAAATCTTGAAAACTTTCTCATTTCTCACGTCTTGGATCATACAGGCTGTTGTCAACATGGTTAAATTCTTAAGAGCCTCGCTCAATTTCACTATCAAGAATATTTTTTTTTAATCCAATGTAAATACGAGCACATTCTACATGATCTGGACTACCAACCCACAGAGTTTCATAGCCCTTCGATTTTAATAGGCGTCTATAAAAATCTTGAAAACTTTGTCATTACTCATGTCTCGGATCATACAGGCTGTTGTAAACCCGGTTAAATTCTTAAGAGCCTCGCTTAATTTCACTATCAAGAATATTTTTTTTTGATCCAATTCAAATACGAGCAGATTCTACATGATCTGGACTACCACCCCACAGAGTTTCATAGCCCTATGATTTTTATAGGGGTCTATAAAAATCTTGAAAACTTTGTCATTTCTCACGTCTTGGATCATACAGGCTTTTGTCAACCCGGTTAAATTCTTAAGAGCCTCGCTTAATTTCTCTATCAAGAATATTTTTTAAAAATCCATTTAAATACGAGCAAATTTTTCATGATCTGGACTACCACCCCACAGAGTTTCATAGCCCTACGGTTCTCATAGGCGTCTATAAAAATCTTGAAAACTTTGTCATTTCTCACGTCTTGGATCATACAGGCTGTTGTCAACATGGTTAAATTCTTAAGAGCCTCGCTCAATTTCACTATCAAGAATATTTTTTTTTAATCCAATGTAAATACGAGCACATTCTACATGATCTGGACTACCAACCCACAGAGTTTCATAGCCCTTCGATTTTAATAGGCGTCTATAAAAATCTTGAAAACTTTGTCATTTCTCAAGTCTTGTATCATACAGGCTGTTGTCAACCCGGTTAAATTCTTAAGAGCCTCGCTTAATTTCACTATCAAGAATATTTTTTTAAAATCCAATTCAAATACGAGCAGATTCTACATAATCTGGACTACCACCCCACAGAGTTTCATAGCCCTATGATTTTTATAGGGGTCTATAAAAATCTTGAAAACTTTGTCATTTCTCACGTCTTGGATCATACAGGTTGTTGTCAACCCGGTTAAATTTTTAAGAGCCTCGCTTAATTTCACTATCAAGAATATTTTTTTTTAAATCCATTTCAAATACGAGCAGACTCTACATGATCTGGACTACCGCCCCACAGAGTTTCATAGCCCTACAATTTTAATAGGCGTCTATAAAAATCTTGAAAACTTTGTCATTTCTCAAGTCTTGTATCATACAGGCTGTTGTCAACCCGGTTAAATTCTTAAGAGCCTCGCTTAATTTCACTATCAAGAATATTTTTTTTAAATCTAATTTAAATACGAGCAGATTCGACATGATCTGGACTACCACCCCACAGAGTTTCATAGTCCTACGATTTTCATAGGGGTCTATAAAAATCTGGAAAACTTTGTCATTTCTCACGTCTTGGATCATACAGGCTGTTGTCAACCCGGTTAAATTCTTAAGAGCCTCGCTCAATTTCTCTATCATGAATATTTTTTTTTAAATCCATTTCAAATACGAGCAGATTCTACATGATCTGGACTACCGCCCCACAGAGTTTCATAGCCCTACAATTTTCATAGGCGTCTAAAAAATCTTTAAAACTTTGTCATTTCTCAAGTCTTGTATCATACAGGCTGTTGTCAACCCGGTTAAATTCTTAAGAGCCTCGCTTAATTTCACTATGAAGAATATTTTTTTTAAATCTAATTTAAATACGAGCAGATTCGACATGATCTGGACTACCACCCCACAGAGTTTCATAGTCCTACGATTTTCATAGGGGTCTATAAAAATCTGGAAAACTTGGTCATTTCTCACGTCTTGGATCATACAGGCTGTTGTCAACCCGGTTAAATTCTTAAGAGCCTCGCTCAATTTCACTATCAAGAATATTTTTTTTAAATCCAATTTAAATACGAGCAGATTATACATGATCTGGACTGCCATCCCACAGAGTTTCATAGCTCTACGATTTTGATAGGCGTCTATAAAAATCTTGAAAACTTTGTCATTACTCATGTCTCGGATCATACAGGCTGTTGTAAACCCGGTTAAATTCTTAAGAGCCTCGCTTAATTTCACTATTAGGAATATTTTTCTAAAATCCAATGTAAATACGAGCAGATTCTACATGATCTGGACTACCAACCCACAGGGTTTCATAGCCCTACGATTTTGATAGGCGTCTATAAAAATCTGGAAAACTTGGTCATTTCCCACGTCTTGGATCTTACAGGCTGTTGTCAACCCGGTTAAATTCTTAAGAGCCTCGCTTAATTTCACTATCAAGAATATTTTTTAAAAATCCATTTAAATACGAGCAAATTTTTGATGATCTGGACTACCACCCCACAGAGTTTCATAGCCCTACGGTTTTCATAGGCGTCTATAAAAATCTTGAAAACTTTGTCATTTCTCACGTCTTGGATCATACAGGCTGTTGTCAACATGGTTAAATTCTTAAGAGCCTCGCTCAATTTCACTATCAAGAATATTTTTTTTAAATCCAATTCAAATACGAGCAGATTCTACATGATCTGGACTACCACCCCACAGAGTTTCATAGCCCTATGATTTTTATAGGGGTCTATAAAAATCTTGAAAACTTTGTCATTTCTCACGTCTTGGATCATACAGGCTTTTGTCAACCCGGTTAAATTCTTAAGAGCCTCGCTTAATTTCTCAATCAAGAATATTTTTTAAAAATCCATTTAAATACGAGCAAATTTTTCATGATCTGGACTACCACCCCACAGAGTTTCATAGCCCTACGGTTTTCATAGGCGTCTATAAAAATCTTGAAAACTTTGTCATTTCTCACGTCTTGGATCATACAGGCTGTTGTCAACATGGTTAAATTCTTAAGAGCCTTGCTCAATTTCACTATCAAGAATATTTTTTTTTAATCCAATGTAAATACGAGCACATTCTACATGATCTGGACTACCAACCCACAGAGTTTCATAGCCCTTTGATTTTAATAGGCGTCTATAAAAATCTTGAAAACTTTGTCATTTCTCAAGTCTTGTATCATACAGGCTGTTGTCAACCCGGTTAAATTCTTAAGAGCCTCGCTTAATTTCTCTATCAAGAATATTTTTTTAAAATCCAATTCAAATACGAGCAGATTCTACATAATCTGGACTACCACCCCACAGAGTTTCATAGCCCTATGATTTTTATAGGGGTCTATAAAAATCTTGAAAACTTTGTCATTTCTCACGTCTTGGATCATACAGGTTGTTGTCAACCCGGTTAAATTTTTAAGAGCCTCGCTTAATTTCACTATCAAGAATATTTTTTTTTAAATCCATTTCAAATACGAGCAGACTCTACATGATCTGGACTACCGCCCCACAGAGTTTCATAGCCCTACAATTTTAATAGGCGTCTATAAAAATCTTGAAAACTTTGTCATTTCTCAAGTCTTGTATCATACAGGCTGTTGTCAACCCGGTTAAATTCTTAAGAGCCTCGCTTAATTTCACTATCAAGAATATTTTTTTTAAATCTAATTTAAATACGAGCAGATTCGACATGATCTGGACTACCACCCCACAGAGTTTCATAGTCCTACGATTTTCATAGGGGTCTATAAAAATCTGGAAAACTTTGTCATTTCTCACGTCTTGGATCATACAGGCTGTTGTCAACCCGGTTAAATTCTTAAGAGCCTCGCTCAATTTCTCTATCATGAATATTTTTTTTTAAATCCATTTCAAATACGAGCAGATTCGACATGATCTGGACTACCACCCCACAGAGTTTCATAGTCCTACGATTTTCATAGGGGTCTATAAAAATCTGGAAAACTTTGTCATTTCTCACGTCTTGGATCATACAGGCTGTTGTCAACCCGGTTAAATTCTTAAGAGCCTCGCTTAATTTCACTATGAAGAATATTTTTTTTAAATCTAATTTAAATACGAGCAGATTCGACATGATCTGGACTACCACCCCACAGAGTTTCATAGTCCTACGATTTTCATAGGGGTCTATAAAAATCTGGAAAACTTGGTCATTTCTCACGTCTTGGATCATACAGGCTGTTGTCAACCCGGTTAAATTCTTAAGAGCCTCGCTCAATTTCACTATCAAGAATATTTTTTTTAAATCCAATTTAAATACGAGCAGATTATACATGATCTGGACTGCCATCCCACAGAGTTTCATAGCCCTACGATTTTGATAGGCGTCTATAAAAATCTTGAAAACTTTGTCATTACTCATGTCTCGGATCATACAGGCTGTTGTAAACCCGGTTAAATTCTTAAGAGCCTCGCTTAATTTCACTATTAGGAATATTTTTCTAAAATCCAATGTAAATACGAGCAGATTCTACATGATCTGGACTACCAACCCACAGAGTTTCATAGCCCTACGATTTTGATAGGCGTCTATAAAAATCTGGAAAACTTGGTCATTTCCCACGTCTTGGATCTTACAGGCTGTTGTCAACCCGGTTAAATTCTTAAGAGCCTCGCTTAATTTCACTATCAAGAATATTTTTTAAAAATCCATTTAAATACGAGCAAATTTTTGATGATCTGGACTACCACCCCACAGAGTTTCATAGCCCTACGGTTTTCATAGGCGTCTATAAAAATCTTGAAAACTTTGTCATTTCTCACGTCTTGGATCATACAGGCTGTTGTCAACATGGTTAAATTCTTAAGAGCCTCGCTCGATTTCACTATCAAGAATATTTTTTTTTAATCCAATGTAAATACGAGCACATTCTACATGATCTGGACTACCAACCCACAGAGTTTCATAGCCCTTCGATTTTAATAGGCGTCTATAAAAATCTTGAAAACTTTGTCATTACTCATGTCTCGGATCATACAGGCTGTTGTAAACCCGGTTAAATTCTTAAGAGCCTCGCTTAATTTCACTATCAAGAATATTTTTTTTTAATCAAATTCAAATACGAGCAGATTCTACATGATCTGGACTACCACCCCACAGAGTTTCATAGCCCTATGATTTTTATAGGGGTCTATAAAAATCTTGAAAACTTTGTCATTTCTCACGTCTTGGATCATACAGGCTTTTGTCAACCCGGTTAAATTCTTAAGAGCCTCGCTTAATTTCTCTATCAAGAATATTTTTTAAAAATCCATTTAAATACGAGCAAATTTTTCATGATCTGGACTACCACCCCACAGAGTTTCATAGCCCTACGGTTCTCATAGGCGTCTATAAAAATCTTGAAAACTTTGTCATTTCTCACGTCTTGGATCATACAGGCTGTTGTCAACATGGTTAAATTCTTAAGAGCCTCGCTCAATTTCACTATCAAGAATATTTTTTTTTAATCCAATGTAAATACGAGCACATTCTACATGATCTGGACTACCAACCCACAGAGTTTCATAGCCCTTCGATTTTAATAGGCGTCTATAAAAATCTTGAAAACTTTGTCATTTCTCAAGTCTTGTATCATACAGGCTGTTGTCAACCCGGTTAAATTCTTAAGAGCCTCGCTTAATTTCACTATCAAGAATATTTTTTTTAAATCCAATTCAAATACGAGCAGATTCTACATAATCTGGACTACCACCCCACAGAGCTTCATAGCCCTATGATTTTTATAGGGGTCTATAAAAATCTTGAAAACTTTGTCATTTCTCACGTCTTGGATCATACAGGTTGTTGTCAACCCGGTTAAATTTTTAAGAGCCTCGCTTAATTTCACTATCAAGAATATTTTTTTTTAAATCCATTTCAAATACGAGCAGACTCTACATGATCTGGACTACCGCCCCACAGAGTTTCATAGCCCTACAATTTTAATAGGCGTCTATAAAAATCTTGAAAACTTTGTCATTTCTCAAGTCTTGTATCATACAGGCTGTTGTCAACCCGGTTAAATTCTTAAGAGCCTCGCTTAATTTCACTATCAAGAATATTTTTTTTAAATCTAATTTAAATACGAGCAGATTCGACATGATCTGGACTACCACCCCACAGAGTTTCATAGTCCTACGATTTTCATAGGGGTCTATAAAAATCTGGAAAACTTTGTCATTTCTCACGTCTTGGATCATACAGGCTGTTGTCAACCCGGTTAAATTCTTAAGAGCCTCGCTCAATTTCACTATCAAGAATATTTTTTTTAAATCCAATTTAAATACGAGCAGATTATACATGATCTGGACTGCCATCCCACAGAGTTTCATAGCCCTACGATTTTGATAGGCGTCTATAAAAATCTTGAAAACTTTGTCATTTCTCACGTCTTGGATCATACAGGCTGTTGTCAACCCGGTTAAATTCTTAAGAGCCTCGCTTAATTTCACTATGAAGAATATTTTTTTTAAATCTAATTTAAATACGAGCAGATTCGACATGATCTGGACTACCACCCCACAGAGTTTCATAGTCCTACGATTTTCATAGGGGTCTATAAAAATCTGGAAAACTTGGTCATTTCTCACGTCTTGGATCATACAGGCTGTTGTCAACCCGGTTAAATTCTTAAGAGCCTCGCTCAATTTCACTATCAAGAATATTTTTTTTAAATCCAATTTAAATACGAGCAGATTATACATGATCTGGACTGCCATCCCACAGAGTTTCATAGCCCTACGATTTTGATAGGCGTCTATAAAAATCTTGAAAACTTTGTCATTACTCATGTCTCGGATCATACAGGCTGTTGTAAACCCGGTTAAATTCTTAAGAGCCTCGCTTAATTTCACTATTAGGAATATTTTTCTAAAATCCAATGTAAATACGAGCAGATTCTACATGATCTGGACTACCAACCCACAGAGTTTCATAGCCCTACGATTTTGATAGGCGTCTATAAAAATCTGGAAAACTTGGTCATTTCCCACGTCTTGGATCTTACAGGCTGTTGTCAACCCGGTTAAATTCTTAAGAGCCTCGCTTAATTTCACTATCAAGAATATTTTTTAAAAATCCATTTAAATACGAGCAAATTTTTGATGATCTGGACTACCACCCCACAGAGTTTCATAGCCCTACGGTTTTCATAGGCGTCTATAAAAATCTTGAAAACTTTGTCATTTCTCACGTCTTGGATCATACAGGCTGTTGTCAACATGGTTAAATTCTTAAGAGCCTCGCTCGATTTCACTATCAAGAATATTTTTTTTTAATCCAATGTAAATACGAGCACATTCTACATGATCTGGACTACCAACCCACAGAGTTTCATAGCCCTTCGATTTTAATAGGCGTCTATAAAAATCTTGAAAACTTTGTCATTACTCATGTCTCGGATCATACAGGCTGTTGTAAACCCGGTTAAATTCTTAAGAGCCTCGCTTAATTTCACTATCAAGAATATTTTTTTTTAATCCAATTCAAATACGAGCAGATTCTACATGATCTGGACTACCACCCCACAGAGTTTCATAGCCCTATGATTTTTATAGGGGTCTATAAAAATCTTGAAAACTTTGTCATTTCTCACGTCTTGGATCATACAGGCTTTTGTCAACCCGGTTAAATTCTTAAGAGCCTCGCTTAATTTCTCTATCAAGAATATTTTTTAAAAATCCATTTAAATACGAGCAAATTTTTCATGATCTGGACTACCACCCCACAGAGTTTCATAGCCCTACGGTTCTCATAGGCGTCTATAAAAATCTTGAAAACTTTGTCATTTCTCACGTCTTGGATCATACAGGCTGTTGTCAACATGATTAAATTCTTAAGAGCCTCGCTCAATTTCACTATCAAGAATATTTTTTTTTAATCCAATGTAAATACGAGCACATTCTACATGATCTGGACTACCAACCCACAGAGTTTCATAGCCCTTCGATTTTAATAGGCGTCTATAAAAATCTTGAAAACTTTGTCATTTCTCAAGTCTTGTATCATACAGGCTGTTGTCAACCCGGTTAAATTCTTAAGAGCCTCGCTTAATTTCACTATCAAGAATATTTTTTTTAAATCCAATTCAAATACGAGCAGATTCTACATAATCTGGACTACCACCCCACAGAGTTTCATAGCCCTATGATTTTTATAGGGGTCTATAAAAATCTTGAAAACTTTGTCATTTCTCACGTCTTGGATCATACAGGTTGTTGTCAACCCGGTTAAATTTTTAAGAGCCTCGCTTAATTTCACTATCAAGAATATTTTTTTTTAAATCCATTTCAAATACGAGCAGACTCTACATGATCTGGACTACCGCCCCACAGAGTTTCATAGCCCTACAATTTTAATAGGCGTCTATAAAAATCTTGAAAACTTTGTCATTTCTCAAGTCTTGTATCATACAGGCTGTTGTCAACCCGGTTAAATTCTTAAGAGCCTCGCTTAATTTCACTATCAAGAATATTTTTTTTAAATCTAATTTAAATACGAGCAGATTCGACATGATCTGGACTACCACCCCACAGAGTTTCATAGTCCTACGATTTTCATAGGGGTCTATAAAAATCTGGAAAACTTTGTCATTTCTCACGTCTTGGATCATACAGGCTGTTGTCAACCCGGTTAAATTCTTAAGAGCCTCGCTTAATTTCACTATGAAGAATATTTGTTTTAAATCTAATTTAAATACGAGCAGATTCGACATGATCTGGACTACCACCCCACAGAGTTTCATAGTCCTACGATTTTCATAGGGGTCTATAAAAATCTGGAAAACTTGGTCATTTCTCACGTCTTGGATCATACAGGCTGTTGTCAACCCGGTTAAATTCTTAAGAGCCTCGCTCAATTTCACTATCAAGAATATTTTTTTTTAAATCCAATTTAAATACGAGCAGATTATACATGATCTGGACTGCCATCCCACAGAGTTTCATAGCCCTACGATTTTGATAGGCGTCTATAAAAATCTTGAAAACTTTGTCATTACTCATGTCTCGGATCATACAGGCTGTTGTAAACCCGGTTAAATTCTTAAGAGCCTCGCTTAATTTCACTATTAGGAATATTTTTCTAAAATCCAATGTAAATACGAGCAGATTCTACATGATCTGGACTACCAACCCACAGAGTTTCATAGCCCTACGATTTTGATAGGCGTCTATAAAAATCTGGAAAACTTGGTCATTTCCCACGTCTTGGATCTTACAGGCTGTTGTCAACCCGGTTAAATTCTTAAGAGCCTCGCTTAATTTCACTATCAAGAATATTTTTTAAAAATCCATTTAAATACGAGCAAATTTTTGATGATCTGGACTACCACCCCACAGAGTTTCATAGCCCTACGGTTTTCATAGGCGTCTATAAAAATCTTGAAAACTTTGTCATTTCTCACGTCTTGGATCATACAGGCTGTTGTCAACATGGTTAAATTCTTAAGAGCCTCGCTCGATTTCACTATCAAGAATATTTTTTTTTAATCCAATGTAAATACGAGCACATTCTACATGATCTGGACTACCAACCCACAGAGTTTCATAGCCCTTCGATTTTAATAGGCGTCTATAAAAATCTTGAAAACTTTGTCATTACTCATGTCTCGGATCATACAGGCTGTTGTAAACCCGGTTAAATTCTTAAGAGCCTCGCTTAATTTCACTATCAAGAATATTTTTTTTTAATCCAATTCAAATACGAGCAGATTCTACATGATCTGGACTACCACCCCACAGAGTTTCATAGCCCTATGATTTTTATAGGGGTCTATAAAAATCTTGAAAACTTTGTCATTTCTCACGTCTTGGATCATACAGGCTTTTGTCAACCCGGTTAAATTCTTAAGAGCCTCGCTTAATTTCTCTATCAAGAATATTTTTTAAAAATCCATTTAAATACGAGCAAATTTTTCATGATCTGGACTACCACCCCACAGAGTTTCATAGCCCTACGGTTCTCATAGGCGTCTATAAAAATCTTGAAAACTTTGTCATTTCTCACGTCTTGGATCATACAGGCTGTTGTCAACATGGTTAAATTCTTAAGAGCCTCGCTCAATTTCACTATCAAGAATATTTTTTTTTAATCCAATGTAAATACGAGCACATTCTACATGATCTGGACTACCAACCCACAGAGTTTCATAGCCCTTCGATTTTAATAGGCGTCTATAAAAATCTTGAAAACTTTGTCATTTCTCAAGTCTTGTATCATACAGGCTGTTGTCAACCCGGTTAAATTCTTAAGAGCCTCGCTTAATTTCACTATCAAGAATATTTTTTTTAAATCCAATTCAAATACGAGCAGATTCTACATAATCTGGACTACCACCCCACAGAGTTTCATAGCCCTATGATTTTTATAGGGGTCTATAAAAATCTTGAAAACTTTGTCATTTCTCACGTCTTGGATCATACAGGTTGTTGTCAACCCGGTTAAATTTTTAAGAGCCTCGCTTAATTTCACTATCAAGAATATTTTTTTTTAAATCCATTTCAAATACGAGCAGACTCTACATGATCTGGACTACCGCCCCACAGAGTTTCATAGCCCTACAATTTTAATAGGCGTCTATAAAAATCTTGAAAACTTTGTCATTTCTCAAGTCTTGTATCATACAGGCTGTTGTCAACCCGGTTAAATTCTTAAGAGCCTCGCTTAATTTCACTATCAAGAATATTTTTTTTAAATCTAATTTAAATACGAGCAGATTCGACATGATCTGGACTACCACCCCACAGAGTTTCATAGTCCTACGATTTTCATAGGGGTCTATAAAAATCTGGAAAACTTTGTCATTTCTCACGTCTTGGATCATACAGGCTGTTGTCAACCCGGTTAAATTCTTAAGAGCCTCGCTTAATTTCACTATGAAGAATATTTTTTTTAAATCTAATTTAAATACGAGCAGATTCGACATGATCTGGACTACCACCCCACAGAGTTTCATAGTCCTACGATTTTCATAGGGGTCTATAAAAATCTGGAAAACTTGGTCATTTCTCACGTCTTGGATCATACAGGCTGTTGTCAACCCGGTTAAATTCTTAAGAGCCTCGCTCAATTTCACTATCAAGAATATTTTTTTTAAATCCAATTTAAATACGAGCAGATTATACATGATCTGGACTGCCATCCCACAGAGTTTCATAGCCCTACGATTTTGATAGGCGTCTATAAAAATCTTGAAAACTTTGTCATTACTCATGTCTCGGATCATACAGGCTGTTGTAAACCCGGTTAAATTCTTAAGAGCCTCGCTTAATTTCACTATTAGGAATATTTTTCTAAAATCCAATGTAAATACGAGCAGATTCTACATGATCTGGACTACCAACCCACAGAGTTTCATAGCCCTACGATTTTGATAGGCGTCTATAAAAATCTGGAAAACTTGGTCATTTCCCACGTCTTGGATCTTACAGGCTGTTGTCAACCCGGTTAAATTCTTAAGAGCCTCGCTTAATTTCACTATCAAGAATATTTTTTAAAAATCCATTTAAATACGAGCAAATTTTTGATGATCTGGACTACCACCCCACAGAGTTTCATAGCCCTACGGTTTTCATAGGCGTCTATAAAAATCTTGAAAACTTTGTCATTTCTCACGTCTTGGATCATACAGGCTGTTGTCAACATGGTTAAATTCTTAAGAGCCTCGCTCGATTTCACTATCAAGAAGATTTTTTTTTTAATCCAATGTAAATACGAGCACATTCTACATGATCTGGACTACCAACCCACAGAGTTTCATAGCCCTTCGATTTTAATAGGCGTCTATAAAAATCTTGAAAACTTTGTCATTACTCATGTCTCGGATCATACAGGCTGTTGTAAACCCGGTTAAATTCTTAAGAGCCTCGCTTAATTTCACTATCAAGAATATTTTTTTTTAATCCAATTCAAATACGAGCAGATTCTACATGATCTGGACTACCACCCCACAGAGTTTCATAGCCCTATGATTTTTATAGGGGTCTATAAAAATCTTGAAAACTTTGTCATTTCTCACGTCTTGGATCATACAGGCTTTTGTCAACCCGGTTAAATTCTTAAGAGCCTCGCTTAATTTCTCTATCAAGAATATTTTTTAAAAATCCATTTAAATACGAGCAAATTTTTCATGATCTGGACTACCACCCCACAGAGTTTCATAGCCCTACGGTTCTCATAGGCGTCTATAAAAATCTTGAAAACTTTGTCATTTCTCACGTCTTGGATCATACAGGCTGTTGTCAACATGGTTAAATTCTTAAGAGCCTCGCTCAATTTCACTATCAAGAATATTTTTTTTTAATCCAATGTAAATACGAGCACATTCTACATGATCTGGACTACCAACCCACAGAGTTTCATAGCCCTTCGATTTTAATAGGCGTCTATAAAAATCTTGAAAACTTTGTCATTTCTCAAGTCTTGTATCATACAGGCTGTTGTCAACCCGGTTAAATTCTTAAGAGCCTCGCTTAATTTCACTATCAAGAATATTTGTTTAAAATCCAATTCAAATACGAGCAGATTCTACATAATCTGGACTACCACCCCACAGAGTTTCATAGCCCTATGATTTTTATAGGGGTCTATAAAAATCTTGAAAACTTTGTCATTTCTCACGTCTTGGATCATACAGGTTGTTGTCAACCTGGTTAAATTTTTAAGAGCCTCGCTTAATTTCACTATCAAGAATATTTTTTTTTAAATCCATTTCAAATACGAGCAGACTCTACATGATCTGGACTACCGCCCCACAGAGTTTCATAGCCCTACAATTTTCATAGGCGTCTAAAAAATCTTTAAAACTTTGTCATTTCTCAAGTCTTGTATCATACAGGCTGTTGTCAACCCGGTTAAATTCTTAAGAGCCTCGCTTAATTTCACTATGAAGAATATTTTTTTTAAATCTAATTTAAATACGAGCAGATTCGACATGATCTGGACTACCACCCCACAGAGTTTCATAGCCCTACGATTTTGATAGGCGTCTATAAAAATCTGGAAAACTTGGTCATTTCCCACGTCTTGGATCTTACAGGCTGTTGTCAACCCGGTTAAATTCTTAAGAGCCTCGCTTAATTTCACTATCAAGAATATTTTTTAAAAATCCATTTAAATACGAGCAAATTTTTGATGATCTGGACTACCACCCCACAGAGTTTCATAGCCCTACGGTTTTCATAGGCGTCTATAAAAATCTTGAAAACTTTGTCATTTCTCACGTCTTGGATCATACAGGTTGTTGTCAACCTGGTTAAATTTTTAAGAGCCTCGCTTAATTTCACTATCAAGAATATTTTTTTTTAAATCCATTTCAAATACGAGCAGACTCTACATGATCTGGACTACCGCCCCACAGAGTTTCATAGCCCTACAATTTTAATAGGCGTCTATAAAAATCTTGAAAACTTTGTCATTTCTCAAGTCTTGTATCATACAGGCTGTTGTCAACCCGGTTAAATTCTTAAGAGCCTCGCTTAATTTCACTATCAAGAATATTTTTTTTAAATCTAATTTAAATACGAGCAGATTCGACATGATCTGGACTACCACCCCACAGAGTTTCATAGTCCTACGATTTTCATAGGGGTCTATAAAAATCAGGAAAACTTTGTCATTTCTCACGTCTTGGATCATACAAGCTGTTGTCAACCCGGTTAAATTCTTAAGAGCCTCGCTCAATTTCTCTATCATGAATATTTTTTTTTAAATCCATTTCAAATACGAGCAGATTCTACATGATCTGGACTACCGCCCCACAGAGTTTCATAGCCCTACAATTTTCATAGGCGTCTAAAAAATCTTTAAAACTTTGTCATTTCTCAAGTCTTGTATCATACAGGCTGTTGTCAACCCGGTTAAATTCTTAAGAGCCTCGCTTAATTTCACTATGAAGAATATTTTTTTTAAATCTAATTTAAATACGAGCAGATTCGACATGATCTGGACTACCACCCCACAGAGTTTCATAGCCCTACGATTTTGATAGGCGTCTATAAAAATCTGGAAAACTTGGTCATTTCCCACGTCTTGGATCTTACAGGCTGTTGTCAACCCGGTTAAATTCTTAAGAGCCTCGCTTAATTTCACTATCAAGAATATTTTTTAAAAATCCATTTAAATACGAGCAAATTTTTGATGATCTGGACTACCACCCCACAGAGTTTCATAGCCCTACGGTTTTCATAGGCGTCTATAAAAATCTTGAAAACTTTGTCATTTCTCACGTCTTGGATCATACAGGCTGTTGTCAACATGGTTAAATTCTTAAGAGCCTCGCTCAATTTCACTATCAAGAATATTTTTTTTAATCCAATGTAAATACGAGCACATTCTACATGATCTGGACTACCAACCCACAGAGTTTCATAGCCCTACAATTTTTATAGGCGTCTAAAAAATCTTTAAAACTTTGTCATTTCTCAAGTCTCGTATCATACAGGCTGTTGTCAACCCGGTTAAATTCTTAAGAGCCTCGCTTAATTTCACTATCAAGAATATTTTTTTTAAATCTAATTTAAATACGAGCAGATTTGACATGATCTGGACTACCACCCCACAGAGTTTCATAGTCCCACGATTTTCATAGGGGTCTATAAAAATCTGGAAAACTTTGTCATTTCTCACGTCTTGGATCATACAGGCTGTTGTCAACCCGGTTAAATTCTTAAGAGCCTCGCTCAATTTCACTATCAAGAATATTTTTTTTAAATCCAATTTAAATACGAGCAGATTATACATGATCTGGACTGCCATCCCACAGAGTTTCATAGTCCTACGATTTTCATAGGGGTCTATAAAAATCTGGAAAACTTTGTCATTTCTCACGTCTTGGATCATACAGGCTGTTGTCAACCCGGTTAAATTCTTAAGAGCCTCGCTCAATTTCACTATCAAGAATATTTTTTTTAAATCCAATTTAAATACGAGCAGATTATACATGATCTGGACTGCCATCCCACAGAGTTTCATAGCCCTACGATTTTGATAGGCGTCTATAAAAATCTTGAAAACTTTGTCATTACTCATGTCTCGGATCATACAGGCTGTTGTAAACCCGGTTAAATTCTTAAGAGCCTCGCTTAATTTCACTATCAGGAATATTTTTCTAAAATCCAATGTAAATACGAGCACATTCTACATGATCTGGACTACCAACCCACACAGTTTCATAGCCCTTCGATTTTAATAGGCGTCTATAAAAATCTTGAAAACTTTGTCATTACTCATGTCTCGGATCATACAGGCTGCTGTAAACCCGGTTAAATTCTTAAGAGCCTCGCTTAATTTCACTATCAAGAATATTTTTTTTAATCCAATTTAAATACGAGCAGATTCTACATGCACTGGACTACCGCCATACAGAGTTTCATAGCCCTACAATTTTCATAGGCGTCTATAAAAATCTTAAAAACTTTGTCATTTCTCACGTCTTGTATCATACAGGCTGTTGTCAACCCGGTTAAATTCTTAAGAGCCTCGCTTAATTTCACTATCAAGAATATTTTTTTTTTAATCCATTTCAAATACGAGAAGATTCTACATGCACTGGACTACCACCCCACAAAGTTTCATAGCTCCACAATTTTCATAGGCGTCTATAAAAATCTTGAAAACTTTGTCATTTCTCACGTCTTGTATCATACAGGCTGTTGTCAACCCGGTTAAATTCTTAAGAGCCTCGCTTAATTTCACTATCAAGAATTTTTTTTTAAATTCATTTCAAATACGAGCAGATTCTACATAATCTGGACTACCACCCCAATGAGTTTCGTAGCCCTATGATTTTTATAGGGGTCTATAAAAATCTTGAAAACTTTGTCATTTCTCACGTCTTGGATCGTACAGGCTTTTGTCAACCCGTTTAAATTCTTAAGAGCCTCGCTTAATTTCACTATCAAGCATATTTTTAAAAAATCCATTTTAAATACGAGCACATTTTTCATGATCTGGACTACCACCCCACAGAGTTTTATAGCCTTACGGTTTTCATAGGCGTCTATAAAAATCTTGAAAACTTTGTCATTTCTCACGTCTTGTATCATACAGGCTGTTCCCAACCCGGTTAAATTCTTAAGAGCCTCGCTTAATTTCACTATCAAGAATATTTTTTTTTAAATCCATTTCAAATACGAGAAGATTCTACATGCACTGGACTACCACCCCACAAAGTTTCATAGCTCCACAATTTTCATAGGCGTCTATAAAAATCTGGAAAACTTGGTCATTTCCCACGTCTTGGATCTTACAGGCTGTTGTCAACCCGGTTAAATTCTTAAGAGCCTCGCTTAATTTCACTATCAAGAATATTTTTTTTAAATCTAATTTAAATACGAGCAGATTCGACATGATCTGGACTACCACCCCACAGAGTTTCATAGTCCTACGATTTTCATAGGGGTCTATAAAAATCTGAAAAACTTTGTCATTTCTCACGTCTTGGATCATACAGGCTGTTGTCAACATGGTTAAATTCTTAAGAGCCTCGCTCAATTTCACTATCAAGAATATTTTTTTTTAATCTAATGTAAATACGAGCACATTCTACATGATCTGGACTACCAACCCACAGAGTTTCATAGCCCTTCGATTTTAATCGGTGTCTATAAAAATCTTGAAAACTTTGTCATTACTCATGTCTCGAATCATACAGGCTGTTGTGAACCCGGTTAAATTCTTAAGAGCCTCGCTTAATTTCACTATCAAGAATATATTTTTTTAATCCAATTTAAATACGAGCAGATTCTACATGCACTGGACTACCGCCATACAGAGTTTCATAGCCCTACAATTTTTATAGGCGTCTATAAAAATCTTGAAAACTTTGTCATTTCTCACGTCTTGTATCATACAGGCTGTTTTCAACCCGGTTAAATTCTTAAGAGCCTCGCTTAATTTCACTATCAAGAATTTTTTTTTTAAAATCCATTTCAAATACGAGCGGATTCTACATGATCTAGACTACCACCCCACAGAGTTTCATAGCCCTATGATTTTAATAGGGGTCTATAAAAATCTTGAAAACTTTGTCATTTCTCACGTCTTGGATCATACAGGTTGTTGTCAACCTGGTTAAATTTTTAAGAGCCTCGCTTAATTTCACTATCAAGAATATTTTTTTTTAAATCCATTTCAAATACGAGCAGACTCTACATGATCTGGACTACCGCCCCACAGAGTTTCATAGCCCTACAATTTTAATAGGCGTCTATAAAAATCTTGAAAACTTTGTCATTTCTCAAGTCTTGTATCATACAGGCTGTTGTCAACCCGGTTAAATTCTTAAGAGCCTCGCTTAATTTCACTATCAAGAATATTTTTTTTAAATCTAATTTAAATACGAGCAGATTCGACATGATCTGGACTACCACCCCACAGAGTTTCATAGTCCTACGATTTTCATAGGGGTCTATAAAAATCTGGAAAACTTTGTCATTTCTCACGTCTTGGATCATACAGGCTGTTGTCAACCCGGTTAAATTCTTAAGAGCCTCGCTCAATTTCTCTATCATGAATATTTTTTTTTAAATCCATTTCAAATACGAGCAGATTCTACATGATCTGGACTACCGCCCCACAGAGTTTCATAGCCCTACAATTTTCATAGGCGTCTAAAAAATCTTTAAAACTTTGTCATTTCTCAAGTCTTGTATCATACAGGCTGTTGTCAACCCGGTTAAATTCTTAAGAGCCTCGCTTAATTTCACTATGAAGAATATTTTTTTTAAATCTAATTTAAATACGAGCAGATTCGACATGATCTGGACTACCACCCCACAAAGTTTCATAGCCCTACGATTTTGATAGGCGTCTATAAAAATCTGGAAAACTTGGTCATTTCCCACGTCTTGGATCTTACAGGCTGTTGTCAACCCGGTTAAATTCTTAAGAGCCTCGCTTAATTTCACTATCAAGAATATTTTTTTTAAATCTAATTTAAATACGAGCAGAGTTTCATAGTCCTACGATTTTCATAGGGGTCTATAAAAATCTGGAAAACTTTGTCATTTCTCACGTCTTGGATCATACAGGCTGTTGTCAACCCGGTTAAATTCTTAAGAGCCTCGCTCAATTTTACTATCAAGAATATTTTTTTTAAATCCAATTTAAATACGAGCAGATTATACATGATCTGGACTGCCATCCCACAGAGTTTCATAGCCCTACGATTTTTCTAGGCGTCTATAAAAATCTTGAAAACTTTGTCATTTCTCACGTCTTGGATCACACAGGCTATTGTCAACCCGGTTTAATTCTTAAAAGCCTCGCTTAATATCACTATCAAGAATAGTTTTTTTTAAATCCAATTTAAATACGAGCAGATTCTACATGATCTGGACTACCAACCCACAGAGTTTCATAGCCCTATGATTTTCATAGGGGTCTATAAAAATCTTGAAAACTTTGTCATTTCTCACGTCTTGGATCATACAGGTTGTTGTCAACCCGGTTAAATTTTTAAGAGCCTCGCTTAATTTCACTATCAAGAATATTTTTTTTTAAATCCATTTAAAATACGAGCAGATTCTACATGATCTGGACTACCGCCCCACAGAAATTCATAGCCCTACAATTTTTATAGGCGTCTATAAAAATCTTGAAATCTTTGTCATTTCTCAAGTCTTGTATCATACAGGCTGTTGTCAACCCGGTTAAATTCTTAAGAGCCTCGCTTAATTTCACTATCAAGAATATTTTTTTTCAATCTAATTTAAATACGAGCAGATTCGACATGATCTGGACTACCACCCCACAGAGTTTCATAGTCCTACGATTTTCATAGGGGTCTATAAAAATCTGGAAAACTTTGTCATTTCTCACGTCTTGGATCATACAGGCTGTTGTCAACCCGGTTAAATTCTTAAGAGCCTCGCTCAATTTTACTATCAAGAATATTTTTTTTAAATCCAATTTAAATACGAGCAGATTATACATGATCTGGACTGCCATCCCACAGAGTTTCATAGCCCTACGATTTTTCTAGGCGTCTATAAAAATCTTGAAAACTTTGTCATTACTCATGTCTCGGATCATACAGGCTGTTGTCAACCCGGGTAAATTCTTAAGAGCCTCGCTTAATTTCACTATCAAGAATATCTTTTTTTAATCCAATTTAAATACGAGCAGATTCTACATGCAATGGACCACCACCCCACAGAGTTTCATAGCCCTATGATTTTCATAGGGGTCTATAAAAATCTTGAAAACTTTGTCATTTCTCACGTCTTGGATCATACAGGCTGTTGTCAACCCGGTTAAATTCTTAAGAGCCTCGCTTAATTTCACTATCAAGAATATTTTTTTAAATTCAATTTAAATACGAGCAGATTTAACATGATCTGGACTACCACCCCACAGTGTTTCATAGTCCTACGATTTTCATAGGGGTCTATAAAAATCTGGAAAACTTTGTCATTTCGCACGTCTTGGATTATACAGGCTGTTGTCAACCCGGTTAAATTCTTAAGAGCCTCGCTCAATTTCACTATCAAGAATATTTTTTGAAAATCCATTTTAAATACGAGCAATTTTTTTATGATCTGGACTACCACCCCACAGAGTTTCATAGCCTTACGATTTCCATAGGCGTCTATAAAAATCTTGAAAACTTTGTCATTTCTCACGTCTTGGATCATACAGGCTATTGTCAACCCGGTTAAATTCTTAAGAGCCTCGCTTAATTTCACTATTAAGAATATTTTTAAAAAATCCAATTTAAATACGAGCAGATTCTACATGCACAGGACTACCACCCCACAGAGTTTCATAGTCCTACGATTTTCATAGGCGTCTATAAAATCTTGAAAACTTTGTCATTTCTCACGTCTTGGATCATACAGGTTGTTATCAACCCGGTTAAATTCTTAAGAGCCTTGCTTAATTTCACTATCAAGAATATTTTTTTTTAAATCCAATGTAAATACGAGCAGACTCTACATGATCTGGACTACCAACCCACAGAGTTTCATAGCCCTACGATTTTAATAGGCGTCTATAAAAATCTGGAAAACTTGGTCTTTTCCCACGTCTTGGATCATACAGGCTGTTGTCAACCCGGTTAAATTCTTAAGAGCCTCGCTTAATTTCACTATCGAGAATATTTTTTTTAAATCCAATTTAAATACGAGCAGATTCGACATGATCTGGACTACCACCCCACAGAGTTTCATAGTCCTACGATTTGGATAGGGGTCTATAAAAATCTGGGAAACTTGGTCATTCCCCACGTCTTGGATCATACAGGCTTTTGTCAACCCGGTTAAATTCTTAAGAGCCTCGTTTAATTTCACTATCAAGAATATCAAGACTGCCACCCCACAGAGTTTCATAGCCCTACGATTTTTCTAGGCGTCTATAAAAATCTTGAAAACTTTGTCATTACTCATGTCTCGGATCATACAGGCTGTTGTCAACCCGGTTAAATTCTTAAGAGCCTCGCTTTATTTCACTATCAAGAATATTTTTTAAAAATCCAATTCAAATACGAGCAGATTCTACATGATCTGGACTGCCACCCCACAGAGTTTCATAGCCCTACAATTTTTCTAGGCGTCTATAACAATCTTGAAAACTTTGTCATTACTCATGTCTCGGATCATACATTTAAATCCAATTTAAATACGAGCAGATTCTACATGATCTCGACTACCACCGCACAGGGTTTCATAGCCCTAGGATTTTTTATAGGCGCCTATAACAAAGTTGAAAATTTAGTCATTTCCCACGTCTTGGATCACATATTCATCATTGACAGACATTTAATCCTTGTAAAGTACTTTGAATTCACTTGCCAGATTTTTCAGGGAATCCTGCTAGCTGTACATACATGCTAAATTCTAATTCCTCTACTTAACACTGTATATTTTCAAAGCAAATATTCACAACATATTTTATCATGTTTACTAATGCCTATCAATAAGAAGTATATATGTTTGATACGCAGGTTTTATTGATAAATAAATCATGATATGATACGTGATTTTTTATGAGAAATTCACTAATAATATGTGATTATTTACTGTTGTTCCACGCCTAATATACCTAGTAAAACAGCAATGAATAAAAATTAAATAAGATGGTCGTAGCTCGGTTGATGTGATACAGGTTAATTTGTGACATAAATAAAATATAAACCTATTATCTACAAATGCTTCATTTCTTGTTGCAGAGAAACCTTGATGTTCACCCGGCAAGAAAACAAAACAAAAGATAATGAAATTGGAAAACGGTCATAAAAGAAAAATTACAGGTGTACGTCTTTATATTCCACAAATGTCGTTGTCACTTGCGCCAGTATGCACCACACTTTCGGACAATAAAGAGCTACTGTGGAAACTACGAGGGCGACATTCTTGATCAGAACACAGCCCCTGAAGCAAAATAGGCCTGCGCCCTGATAATTTGTGAGTATTTCTTGCCCTAGGTGATGAATCGAAGAACAATACAACACATATAAATTATATGCATGCAATAATCGGACAAAGATGAAGAAGAGGAGGACGATGAAGAGGAGGGAGAGGAGGATAATAGTGATGAAAAGAAAGAAGAGGAAGAAGAGGGACTAGAAGGAGGAAGAGGATAAGGAATAGTAGGAGTAGGAGAAAGAGAGGGATGAAAAAGAAGAAGAAGAGGATGAGGAGGACGAAAAGGAGGAGGATGACGATCTGGAGGAGGAGGAGGATGAAGATCTGGTGGAGGAGGACGAGGAGGAGGAGGAGGAGAGAGGAGGAGGACATGGGTGAAGAGGAGGACGAAGAGGGGATGGGGGAGAGGTTCGAGAAGGAGGATGAAGAGGAGGAATAAAAGGTGGAGGAGGAAGAGAGGGATGAAAAAAGAGGAAAAGAAGATGAGGAAGAAGAAGAGGAGATAGTAGAGAGAAGAGGACGAGAAGGAGGAAGAGAGGGACGAAATGTTGGAAAAAGAAAAGGAAGGACAGGAAGAGGAGGACGAAGACAGGGAAACAAAAGAGGAAGAGGAGGTGGAGGAGGAGGGAATAAGGAGAGAGAAGAGAAGAGGAATATTGGGACGACGAAAATGATGATGATGAAGAGCTTGAGGAGAATGAAGAGGAAGAGGAGAAGGAGGACGAAAAGTTGGAAAAGGAGGAGGATAAGGAAAAGAGGATAAAAGGAGGAAGAGG